>CM077234.1:12393614-12506114 GCA_039654775.1 Spinibarbus caldwelli
TTCCCAGATCTAACATGTTCCCTCGTTTTTATTTATTTATTTATTAAAATGTATGAATTTTTAGATCTGGGAAAGTCATAGAAAATAATAAAATCTTGAAAAGTAATGGAAATATCTTTAATAAATACACATTTTTGTCTAGTTATATCAAGCATTAAAATTTTTGTAAGTAGAAACTGTCATATTTGTAAGTTAAAAATATTTGTTTAAAGCCTTATCCCAAAAACACAAATGTGGAAAAGTGGAAATTAATACTAATATCATTTTAGTATTATTATTTTAATTATTTTATTTAATTGTTTTACTATATTAATAACGTTTGTGTTAAAAGGTTTGAAAACAAGCAGCTTTGTCATTACAGCAGAAGTACCAAAAATATCTTGTCTTAGATGGTGAGGGGCCTTGGGAGTCAAAAAGGTTAAGAACCACTGGTTTAGACTGTAGCTGTGTCCCAATTCAGGGGTTGCATTCTTAGAAGGACACAGACTTCGAAGGCCACAACTTTAAAGTCTGTGAAGGTCAAACAGTACATTGTTAAATGGGACAGTCTAGCCTACGGAGGACAGTTGTGACAGCTGCAGCTGATGAGCAGCAGTAACGTTTGTACTGGAGTTTTATTCAACTGTCTGAAAACAAAACAGGGTAATCTGGCATTTTCTCTCAAAAAAATCCAGTCATCACTGACATACAATGAATCTTGGGATAGCCTGGGCTACGAAGGATCCATTTGTTGCATCCTTTATGTCCTGGGAAATGAAGGGCGCATTTCTAGCCTTGAAATAGGACAGCTTTTGTTGTGCCACAGTGATGCATTCAGTCTTGGAAAGCAGCCTTCGATGGATGCAGCCTCTGAATTGGGACAGAGATTGTATCGGCTAGTACATGTATATAGTTACTGGGCTGTAATGCTGAAGAACTACCGCTCTTTCTAGATCTTCCTTTGGATTGGTAAAGAAGCCAATGATGTTGAAAAAACTGAGTCACCAAAAATAGGTGAGTGACATGTTTACTAAATATTTTTTTTATGATAAAAAATTGAATTTTAAGTTTTCTGTCTTTCTTTGAGTTGAATCACTCACATTATCCTCCATCCAATACATTTTCCAGTCCTGGATGTTGATTGGTCAATGCAGAATTCCTGTCATGTACCATACTCAATATAGTAACATTATGTTCTGTTAATTAAGTGCTACAGGAATGAGTACTAAAACTTAAAGCTTATTGGTAGTGACATTTAACTCGTAGTTTGTTTACTGCCTAACTTTAGCTTTTTACTCCTGGCGATTGTATGTAGGCTTCAAAATTCATACAATTTGTTGATGAGGAAAATGTATAAGAATCACACAGATTTTGTTAATCACAGAGCTTATTTTCTGCAATAATCCAAAAGCTAATGGAATTTTTTTTTTGTGAGGGAAGCAGGATGATGCGAACTTGATGGTTGACCAACAAAAATATGTCATTCCTATAGCACTCTATATTCTGTATACTCTTTAACTGAGTATGTTCTTTGTCTGTAGCTAAGGACTATGTGAACTCTGATCCTTCTGGACGTCGTGGACTGCCCATCACAACCATAAAGCAGGGGGCTGAGCCCCCGACCTTCACAGGCTGGTTCCAGGCTTGGGATCCACATATGTGGGACACTGACCCTCTGGATAGAATCCGAGCTCGCTTTTAAACCCAAAACTGTTCCCTCTTCTTTTCTTTATATAAGCACTTCTTGTTCCTGTGCAATAAATTGCAACTTTCCAGGGTTTTACACAATCTAAAGATTGGTGAAATGCCCATCTCGCTTAAAAGTCCACTCTGTAATTTTTTATTTTTTTATTTTTGGTTAACATAATGTTGGCCATTATGCAATTGGTCTTGGACTGTAACTAGTTTTAGTTACAGATGCCATTGTAGAATAATTCATTTATTCAGTAAGCAAAAGAGTCAAATTTTTGACTCTGAGTTACTGAAGTAAAGTAACTGAACTGTAACTGTAAAGTAACTGTATGTGAGTTACTGAAATAAAGTCAGTAGTATTTGGCTGGTCATGTGATCTTAATGTCTGCCCTCATGACTCAACCCCACTCCAAAAATTTGAGGTTTTTTTTTATTTCATGATCATTTTAACCATAACCAAAAGTACTGTTTTAATGAGGAAAATTACCATCATTAAAACTGACAGATTTCACATTACAGATCCATAGTTATATTGAACCTAGTTCAGTAAAATGGAATTTGGGTGTGTTTAGCTGTGTTCAACCAGAACCAGCTGTCATAATTGAAGAAATCTACCGAAATGATGGCTTCCAAACATGTTAACATTTTAAAATATGTGGCAACCTTCATGACTATTGTTTTTACACACAAGCCATTGATATATGTTCAGCTTGTACTATGATGTTATGTTGGACTGTAATAAATTGAGATTTTTAGAAAGTGAATTTATATATGTATATTTACTGTATTTAGCCTACTTTGTTTTTTTTTTTAGTAGTGAACACACCAATTCTACATTTTTATAATAATAACAGAACAACTGTTCAAAAGATAATGTTCAATACCTTTTTTTTTTTTTTTTTTTTTTTAAATGAAATGACTGATTTCATTCAGGAAGAACACATTAAATTCAATCAAAAGTGAGAGTAAAGACTGATGTTACAAAAGTGAGAGTAAAGACTGATGTTACAAAAGATTTCTTGTTAAAATGAATGGCTTTCTTTTAAGCATTTATTTTTTCATTTTAAGCAATTCATCAAAGAACAATGAAAAAATATCGTGGCTTCCACAAAAATATTAAGCAGCACAATGTTAATAAAACACACACATTTATAATAAGAAGAAATGTTTCTCAACCACCAAATCAACATATTAAATTTATTTTTGAGAGATAATCTTATCTGTTGTACTCCTCCTCAGTTAGACTTTAAACAGAATCACTGGGATTGAATCATGGGTGTTGTTCAACTCTAACAAAACTAGATCACACAACACCACTGTTCTCTTTTGCTATGCTTTTTCTAGACAACCTAGTATCTCTAGAATGCCACATTTACCACAAACCAAGCATGTCTTTGACATCATGATGCACATTCAGGTTTTAAATGAATTTCTACAGCAGCTATTTTTATTTTTTTGTTTCAAAGAATCAGCTGAGAGTATGTGCATGATGACTCTCCTGTACTGAGGCCATCCTGTGTCATTCTCTTGAGATCTACAGCTCTTTTTTTTTCAGATGTGAAAATGTGTTCGTGCAGCAGCCTGCTCCTACCAGGGGAAATCATACACTGCTTTACTCAACATAGCTGCTGACCAAAAACTCAGAACTGGTAATGGACAGGGCTAGAAAAAGAAAGCAATGCTTCATCTTCAGTAGTATTCTTTCAAAATTTTCACACGTGGTGATACATAAGGAAGCACTCTGAAAAACTGAAACAGTAACAATTTAAAAAGAGTGGCTTGAAACAGTAAGTTTAATAAAAAACATATCCATATAACCATACCTACAGCTGGAACAGCAACACAAGGCTAAAATGAAGCAGGTTTGTCCTATTATCACATTTTGCATGCCAGCTGGGGAGACTCTCTGACTCTGTTGCCTTCAGCACAATCTGAAAAATTTATAGAATAGCATAATTTTAGCCACATAGCTAAAAGCCTGCCAGTGAATGGAAAAAGTATGGAAAAAGGAAATTTTCTGTTGCAGCTTTGCAGTATTTAAACGTGAAAAAACCATTCTTAAAAATATAATAATAATCTATATTAGTAATGTACTATTATTATAATCATTATTTCAGAGGTAATGATTTGTTGAGAATGTCACAGATGAGAATAAAATGACAAATATGTTTTGTATTAAAAAGCCGATAAAAAGCTTGAAGTTTTGTGCATTTGGCAAGAGTCTGGTGTGATGTCACGTGCATTCTTTTCGCCTGAGTTCCTGATGCAGGGTGGGTCACGTGGTCATTCCCTTTTCCCTATAGTTCCCTAGGAAGAGCGCAACAGAGGCAGTTCACCAGGGTTTGAAACACAGCCTGTGTCGCGCTCTCAATCTCGGACAGCGCACTGGTCCACCTGGATGCCGTGACTTTCGTTTCTTTGCATTCAATCCTAACAACAGAGACACTTTGAAAATGGCTGGAGCAATTATTGAGAATATGAGCACCAAAAAGTTGGTGATTGTGGGAGTAATTCTCCTTTTATTCCAAGCGTTCTCCTTTATGGTCGGAGGACTGATTGGTGAGTAGCTACTTTTACAAATCCGCCTAGATTTAATAGTTTTTTACACAGTATGTTGCCATTCGTTCTGGTGTGCAACATTAGGTGGTTTTTAGGGGAAAAAAGAGTCGTCTTTGCGTTCTAGGACGGAGTGAAAAGTTGCGGAATGGCTTTGTTACAGTAGTGTCAAAGATGGGCGCTTATTTCCACCCCGTCGACTGGTGCAGTCTTTGTGCTGCTGCTTTCAGCGTTCCGCCTGTAAGTTTGAAAGCAGATCAGACAGAAGCGACATTGATTTTTACTCGTTACTTCTGCGCCTTGATTTCTCTTGTTTGTCCCCGGTCCCGGAAAAAAACTATGAAAAACTAAACGGAGAAAAGCTTGTTTAAACCAACTTGAGCTTTTATATTTATAATATTGTGAAGTGTCTTCCATATTTATTTACAACTTTTAATTAATCTTCAAAGATCTTAATGTTTCCATTGCACTAATAAAATTCAGGGAAAACCTTTGTAGCCTACATTAAGAAATGTTATAGACAAACAAAAGACGAAGTTATCAATGAAGTATGTTGTATATTACAAACTTTATTTGCTAATTTTAGTCAATTAATTTGTACCAGTCTTGTATTCTGTTGTTAAATTTAGTCTTTCTACTTCTCATCAGCCAATAAAGGGTTAAACGAGGTGCATCTCTAGAACTTTTCTTTGATCTTACATCTGAACAGACAACCCCTCCTCTGTGCCCACAGGCGTTCCTCAGTTTGCATCGACCTCACCAGTGTTGTTTTGTGACCTTTTTTTACAGAAGCGATGAAATATTCCCTTCTATCTTAAGGCTTGAGTAGTTTTTTTCCAAGTAGCTTATTTCATTTGACACCACCTGGAAAGACTGTTTTGTCCTCGTCCACTTTTCCTCTTTGCAACCTCAGACCTCCTTCTGATTTCAATAGGAAGGGAATCATTTCTTGGGCTCCTGCAGAATGTGGGATGAATGGTGATAAATTAGCTTGCTTTGGCTATTCTTGCCTGTGATTGATTTAATGAAGCAGGATTCCTTTGTGTTTGTTCGGTGGCTGGTGGCAGCCAGGGTAATTGAGTAGAAAGGCGCTCTGCTACCCCTGTTATTGGACATCTTAAACATGGCATGAGGTCACTGGGCCGAAAGGCGACTATTATTTTGTGGTGGTATTTTGAAGAGAGTTTGTTCCTAGGATTGTGGGTCAATGAATAATTGAACTCAGAGAGGTTTAGTACAGCTAATTTTGTTTCAAAGGAACAGGTTTGTGCCACGCAAATGTGAGCAGAGCAATTAAAAGGCCCACCCATTAGCTTTTTAGATATTAACATTTTTAATTGTGCTGTTACTCAGTTATATTGAATGAAATACTGATAAACACTCCTGGAATAGAGAACAGAAACCTGAATAGTGTCCTCAAGCTATAGCCTGGTTCACATTATCTCACGCTTCCTGGTCATTTGCACGCTTTAGATGTCCTTGATGACCCAGGAAGGGTTCTATTGACTCATACTTAATGAACTACCAGGACCAGCCTTCTGAATGGTGGAGGAAGCCTGTTCATACTTTCTCATGCTAATGACCCCCTCTTAGTAAGGGTATGTCAGAGAGTCACTTTGTGAGTCTTGTATTCATTGTCTAGACATTTTTTTTTTTTCGTTTATATATGCCATTCAAATGTTTGAGGTCAGTAAGGTGTTTTTTTTCTCTTTAAAGAAGTCTCTTATGCTCATCAACGCTGCATTTGTTTAATCAAAATACAGTAAAACTGTAATATTGTGAAATATTACTATTTAAAATAACTTTTTTGTTTGTTTGTTTTTAAAGTGTTAAAATGTAATTTCTTTTGGTGATGGGAAAGCTGAATTTTCAGCAGCCATTATTCCAGACTTCAGTGTTACATGATCCTTCAGAAAACATTCTAATATGCTTATCAATGCTGAAAATAGTTTTTTTTTTAATAGATTATTTAAATGAATGCAAATTACAAGGAATGACATTTATTTAACTATCTAAAAGTCTTTACTGTCACTTTTAATCAATTTAATGCGTTCATGCTGGAAAGTATATTTTACTGCTCTTTTCACTGCATTTTATTTATTTATTTATTTTTTATAAGTATGAATTTCAGTTTTTAAAACCAGCTGTTTGCAATTTATGTAAGAATTTATATAGCTTAAATATAAAATATGTATAAAAAGTTATTTTTTAAGTAAAATTTTATGCTCTGTGATTCAAAAAATTTTTTAGTGTGTATTCCTACACACTAAAAAATGCTAGGATAGATATAACCCAGCACTGTGTAAAATATGGATGAACCCAGCGTATGGGTTGTTTTGACCCAGCGGTTGGGTTACTGCCCAGAAGGTTGGGTTAAACATTTAACCCAACTGTTGTTTGAAAACAAACCAGCATGTGTTCTGTCCAATATTTACCCAGCACTGGGTTGTATTTAACCTAGCATTTTTTAGAGTGTATAAATTAAATATGAGAGAGTTTGCTTATGTCCTATGTAGTTATGTGCAAAATATGTGAATCAATACATTATTATTCTTTATTCCCAATCTATTCTTAAACCGATATTCAAATATATTTCTGTAGCTCCGAGCCCCACCACTGCCGTCCATTACCTGGCCACCAAGTGTGTGGACACTGTGAAGACCCACCATAAGGGCTCCAAGTGGTTCATGCCATGGGGCCCCGACCAGTGCAGCAAGATCAGAGACTTTGATGAGGCCATGGCCAAGAGAATCGAGGCCAACAACATTGTTTTTGCAGTCCACATTCCACTGCCCAACAGAGAGATGAGTGCCTGGTTCCAGTTCATGTTGGTTATCCTCCAGTTTGACATTGCCTTCAAAATGCAAAACCAGATTGGTGAGTAAAAAAAAGTGTTATTGTATGTGTTTGTTTTAGTGTGTTTGAGATTGTAATGTGCACCTCCTTTGCCCCCCCCCCCAAAAAAAACCACATAAATATGACATCACTATGTGGTTTATAAGCTTATACGAACATCGCTATTGTGTCGAAAGTGTAGGAGGGGACACATAAACACCCAGAGGAATTTCCCATTCTATTCACTCAAAAGTAGATTGGATTTCTCACATGCTGTGAGAGGACTAACAATGATGGATTGCCTGTTTTCTCACTGTTGTGGTTGGAGCCTGAAGGACCTCAATGAGGATTAAGTCAGCATGCAGGTAGGGGGGAACTGCTCAAGGCTTTAACACAGACAATTGGAGGATAATAAATAGGAATGTTGTCCATCTGGTTTGATTGCCATTTGAGAATTAAGAGACAAATCAAATTTTAAAAATTAAAGAAATATCTCCAGTATAGTTTTATCTCATTAGACTGTTACATTCCATCAACATTTTTGTATTTAAATCGGGTTCCTTTTCACAGTTTTTTCTTGATTTGTCAAGTTAATGTGTCTTTGTTTGCACCTGATGGGTTCCGTCCTTGTGGAACCTGCATAGTACTGTTGCCATTTAAAATCATCTGGCTATGGGAGGGTGGGGATCTGGAACGGCTCCAAGTCTGCCCTTTCAAAGACAGGATTAAGCGGATAACACTGGCCACTAATGAAGAGCCATTGTCGAGCTAGAGCAGTCTGGGAAAGTGATCGGAACGTCTGCTCCTTCTAACAGCAGGAGTACCTTTGCTGGCTATTCAAGTCTTGAGAAATGTAGGAGGAGTTTTTTTGGTTCCTTAACACATTAACTAGTGCTAGTGTGGAAGCTACCATTGTCATATACCCCACCCTGAAGCACATGATTGTGCATAAATTAGGGGAAAAAAAATTATTTTTTATTTTTTATTTATTTATTAATTTTTTTTTTACCTGTTTGGCACAGCATTCTCAAGTGCCTTTACTGCAGATCTTTGCATTATTAATTATGCATTCCAAGACTCAACCAGATGTTATGTGTTTACCGTAAGTCTTGTGTGATCTTCTGCCAGCTGTTTCTCTCTGTGTATCCTGTTCTTCGAGCAAGACCTCACAGAGTGTCAGCAGTCTTACTAATAAGGTACCTAGCAGGAATTCATTTGGCACTCAGCCATTACACAATGAAAAAGTAACATATTGCACAGTGAGAGAGAGGTGTGTTCATGTTACTTCTTAATTACAGTTGGCACAGTGCAGTGTTGGGGGGTAATGCATTACAAGTAACGAGTTATATCAGATTACTTTTTTTCAAGTAACTAGTAAAGTAATGCATTAATATTAAATATCTGATTTTTTTTTTCAAGCAACACCAGTCAATTTCTTTACCATTTATTGATTGACAGGTCTCCTGTCCCCATGTTGAGAGAAATCGTGAGTAAGTGCAGAGGTGTTGTGTGTGCTGTGTAAACATGATGCTTACTGTAGTTCTAGACTAAATGTGAACCTGCATTTACTCACCTCAAAAAACAGATTCAGTATTTCTCAAAATAAATAAATGCAGTGAAATGCAAACTTGGAATATGATACAAACCTGAAATAATTACATATGTTAAATAACACTAATATAGTGTCTTTGCTGCTGACCTTAGGTGATCCAATTCAGCCATACTAATAAGCAAAAATTACTTTAGATAAACATAACATTTGTGTTTCTTTTTTTTTAAAATTGCTAAAGAGTGTTGAACTTTCTTCTCCTGCATATTTTTATTCATGCAATCCACAATGGCAGTACAGCTGAAAGGTTTGTTTGAGCTGCACCCTCTACTCAGAAGTGAATTTACATTTCCTTCAGCCTGAGGCTTATTCATTTCACTTTTGGTGTGAAAGTGCTTTTACATTTGCCCAAAATAGAACTTATGTAAAACAAAAAACAAACAAGCAAGCCCAGCACAGATGAGAAAAAATAACGCAAAACGTAAAGTAACGGATTACTTTCCATAAAAAGTAACTCAATTAGTTACTTTTTTTTTTTTAAGGGAGTAATGCATTACTTTTAAAAGTAACTTGCCCCAACATTGCACATTGGTGAATGCAAAGCAAATTTATAAACAAATTTTATGTTACCAAATCTCTCTTTTCTGGTTCGTTTGCCGCTCAAAATGTAAAATAGTAATTTTGACACATTGCTTAAAAAGGTGTTTAAACACAGAAAATTTTAATAGGTGCAATGTAACTAAGAGCGCTGTAAACTAATGCATATTTACAGTCTCTGATTTAAAAGTTAAATGTTTACATTTGTTTACAGTGATACATTTGGAATTATTACCAAAGTTTTGATGAAAATTAACTTAATAATTTGTGCTGCATGGTGCATCCTTTCAATGTTTCCAACAAAATTTGTATTAAACTAGAGTTTAAGATATGATACACTACCATTCAAAGGTTTGGAGTCAGTAAGATGTTTCTGAAAAATAATAATACGTTTATTCAGAAAGAATGCATTAAATTGATCAAAAGTGACAGTACAGACTTAAAATGTGTCAGTTTCCACAAAAATATTAATCAGCACAGCAGTTTTCAACATAATAATAATAAATGTTTCTTGCGCATCAAATCAGCATATTAGAATCATTTTTGAAGAATTATGTGACACTAAAGAATGAAGTAATGGCTGCTAAAAATTCCTCTTTGCCATCCCAGCAATAAATAAATTTTTTTAAAAATATTAAAATATATTAAGAAATTACATTAGAATATGGTTATTTTAAATTGTAACAATATTTTGGAATATTACTATTTTTACTGTTTTTCTGGTCGAATAAATGCAGTCTTGGTTAGCATAAGAGACTTAATTAAAACCTTTCAACAGTAATGTATATTGTGGCATAAACCCATCATAATTGTCTAAATACTTTAGATTACTCCATTTTTCCTCACGAAGTAGTAAATATAAGTAAAAAAATGTTTACCTGGCTTGTTCTGGTTAAGGCAACCACATAGTTTTAATACATTAAATAAATATCCAAATCAGTCAGTTCTTTATACTACATTGCTCTTCTCACCACAGCACAGATTCTGTAGACTTTGGCCAACCAACTTGGTGCCGGCACTGTTCGGTGACATCATCAGAATTATGTGTCAGTGCCAAGTTTTGTTGTTTGTAATATTTTCTAAAACAAATTGTCATCTAAATATCTGAGGCTAGAAAATGCTGGCTAAACAGAAATATGCAAATTTGAATTGCAGTTCAACTTTATGAAAATGTTGAACGGTGTAATTCTGCTCACAAAGACATTTTACAGAATCCCTGTATACCTACATTTTTACTTTCCTGAAAGTTCAGGCTATCCTGATGGATCACATGACCATCACCAGGATCACCAGTCCCTCTGCCTCATATTCTGTGGAGTGCCGTTGGTTCTCTCTTTCTTGTCTCTCTGGCCCAAGCAGCACAGTTTGGCCGGTCTCCAGCAATAACACAGCTGTTGAAATGGCTTAGTCGCCGGGGTGATGCGCGCTGCGCCCGGGCGGAATGTTTGTGTGTGCTAAGCTGACATTCAAAGCTCTTTGGCACAGCCGCTCGTAGGTGGGGGCCACTGCAGACACACTGGAGGAGAGAGGATTGGGCTAATAATGTCTGCCGCTCTCTCCCTCTCTGTTCCTCCTGCCCCTCCCCCATAAAGCTCAGCCTTCCATGTGCAGGAATTCTCTTTAGTGCTCTCCAGCTTGTTTCATAACACGACAAGGATCTCTTTAGAAGTGAAGTGGAACTCACAAGTCTGTGCAAAGCGATCTAAACCACCAGCCCCTTTCCCAGAGACCTCCTGCTTTCCCAAAGCTCAGGAGTTTCACACCACATGACTCTGTAATACTTTGACAATCCCTCATGCAAAGTTGAACCTGTTTTTTGTGAGTCTATGTGAATTTGATCACACATACACAGTCTTGGTCAAAAATATCGGTACCCTTGGTAAATATGATCAAAGAAGGCTGTGAAAATTAATCTGCATTGTTAATCCTTTTGATCTTTTATTTAAAAAAAATCACAAATCTAACCTTTCATTGGATAAGAATTTAAAATGGGGGGGAAATATCATTATGAAATAAATGTTTTTCTCTAATACACGTTGGACACAGTTATTGGTACCCCTAGAAATTCTTATGAGTAAAATATCTCTGAAGTATATTCCCATTCATATTCACAATTTTGAGCACTCCAGGGTGATTATGAACATGAAATTATCCAGCCATGGCTTCCTGTTTCACAGAAATATAAATAGGAGGGAAAACAAAGCCCAAATTCCCTTAATCATCCATCACAATGAGAAAAACCAAAGAATATGTCTCTGATGTGCAGCAAAAGATAATTGAGCTTCACAAATTAGTGAAGTGGCTTTAAGAAAAGAGCCAGAGCAGTGAAAATTCCCATTTCCACCATCAGGGCAATAATTAAGAATTTCCAATCAACATAAAATGTTACAAAACTGCCTGGAAGAGGATGTGTGTCTATATCGCCCTAATGCACGGTGAGAAGGAGAGTTTGAGTGGCTAAAGACTCTCCAAGGACCACAGCTGGAGAATTGCAGAAAATAGTTGAGTCTCGGTGTCAGAAAACTTAAAAAAAAAAAATTGTCAAACAGCACCTACATCACCACATGTTGTTTGGGAGGGTTTCAAGAAAAATTCTCCTAGCTCATCCAAAAACAAACTCCAGCATATTCAATTATCAGACATGACTGGAACTTCAAATGGGGCTGGCTTCTATGGGCAGATGAAACTAAAAAATGAGCTTTTTAGCAGCAAACACTCAAGATGGGTTTGGTAAACACGGGGATAAAAAGTACCCCATGTGTACAATGAAATATACTGCTGTATTTTTGATGTTGTGGGCCTATATTTCTGCTGGAGGTCCTGGACATCTTGTTTAGACACACGGCATCATGGATTCTATCAAATACCAACAGAAAAAAAATCAAAAAGTGACTGACTCTGTTAGAAATCTTATAACGGACCATGTTTGGATCTTCCAACCAGACAATAATCCAAACACAAATCTCAAAAACAACACAAAAATGGGTCACTGAGCACAAAACCAAGCTTCTGCTATGGCCATTCCAGTCCTCTGACCTGAACCCTATAGAAAATGAGTGGGGTGAACTGAAGAGAAGCACCACCAACATGGAGCTGGGAATCTAAAGGGTCTGGAGTGATTCTGGATGAAGGAATGGTTTCTGATCTCTTGTCAGGTGTTCTCTAACCTCATCAGGCATTATAAGAGAAAATTTAAAGCTGTTAAACTGGCAAATGGAGGTTTCAAATAGTATTGAATAAAAGGGTGCCGTTAATTGTGGCCAATGTGTATTAGAGAAAAACTTTTATTTCATAATATTAACCCCCCATTTTAAATTCTTATCCAATGAAAGGTTAGATTTTTGTGAATTTTTTATTTATTTATTTTTTAAAATAAAAGATCAAAAGGATTAACAATGCAGATTAATTTTCACAGCCTTCTTTGATCATATTTACCAAGGGTGCCGATATTTTTGGCCATGACTGTATATATATGTATACAGGTGCATCTCAATAAATTAGAATGTCGTGGAAAAGTTCATTTATTTCAGTAATTCAACTCAAATTGTGAAACTCGTGTATTAAATAAATTCAGTGCACACAGACTGAAGTAGTTTAAGTCTTTGGTTCTTTTAATTGTGATGATTTTGGCTCACATTTAACACAAACCCACCAATTCACTCTCTCAACAAATTATAATATGGTGACATGCCAATCAGCTAATCAACTCAAAACACCTGCAAAGGTTTCCTGAGCCTTAAAAATGGTCTCTCAGTTTGGTTCACTAGGCTATGCAATCATGGGGAAGACTGCTGATCTGACAGTTGTCCAGAAGACAATCATTGACACCCTTCACAAGGAGGGTAAGCCACAAACATTCATTGCCAAAGAAGCTGGCTGTTCACAGAGTGCTGTATCCAAGCATGTTAACAGAAAGTTGTGGAAGGAAAAAGTGTGGAAGAAAAAGATGCACAACCAACCGAGAGAACCGAAGCCTTATGAGGACGGTCAAGCAAAATCGATTCAAGAATTTGGGTGAACTTCACAAGGAATGGACTGAGGCTGGGGTCAAGGCATCAAGAGCCACCACACACAGACGTGTCAAGGAATTTGGCTACAGTTGTCGTATTCCTCTTGTTAAGCCACTCCTGAACCACAGACAAAGGCGTCAGAGGCGTCTTACCTGGGCTAAGGAGAAGAACTGGACTGTTGCCCAGTGGTCCAAAGTCCTCTTTTCAGATGAGAGCAAGTTTTGTATTTCATTTGGAAACCAAGATCCTAGAGTCTGGAGTAAGGGTGGAGAAGCTCATAGCCCAAGTTGCTTGAAGTCCAGTGTTAAGTTTCCACAGTCTGTGATGATTTGGGGTGCAATGTCATCTACTGATGTTGGTCCATTGTGTTTTTTGAAAACCAGTCACTGCACCCGTTTACCAAGAAATTTTGGAGCACTTCATGCTTTTACCGCTGATTAGAGAACCGGCTTTACTGACAAGATGCGCATTAATTATCACCCGATATTTATCATGCACCCCTAACATATATGCCTGCTGATGTGTTGAAACAGGTGTGTGTGAGGTTATGATTGACGCGAGTAGGGTGTTCATAGATAAAATGACTCCTAGGTTACCTTGAGCTACTTTTAGCAACACTGTGATGACAAAAGAGTTACTCAAGAGAATGCTATGGGATGTCATAAATCTGTCATTTCACATGTCTGCATTTGGCCTTGTCCATAAAAGTCCAATATTGTTCTTCAGTCAGCAGGTGCTCATTTAATTTCCCAGATGTCAAGGTTTTGAAGAGATAAGAGTTCACTCAAAAATGACTTGCAATGATCATTTACTCACCCTCTTGTTGTTGCGTGTTCAGGGCTCGCAAAATTTCAAAATCCCTGGTAGCCCTTCGGGCAGGTACTCTTCAGATTTTGGTAGCTTGAAAATTAATTTAACTAGCTCAAAATAAATAAATAAATAATAAAAATTAATAAATAAATAAAATATAAATAAATAAAATATAATATTATATATATAATATTTTTTATATATATATATATATATATATATATATATATATATATATAAAATAGAAAATCAGATAGGAGTCTAAATGTCAATCAAAAATATTTTCAGTACACAAATATCAACAAATATGAAGGAAGGAATTTTATTTCACTATTTACAGGGTATCTGCAGAATTTTTAAAAATAAATTTAAGGCCATTTATGACCCATTTTAAGAGCTCCACAAGTAAAATGAACACAGTATGAGCAGGGTTGAACAATGTCTATGGTAACATACAGTATTAAGCCATAAAATGACGATTTACAGTTCAGATACAGGTTTTCACAAAAACAAAAATCTTATACGACAGCATTTCAGCCTTCATACCATTTTTATGAAAAGGGATAAATCAAGCATATAAATTATTATATTAATTTAAAAAGAATAAATAGTACTGTCTTAATTGTTTAGATTTTTAGAAGGCACATTAACTTCTTTCTCATTTACAACTCTGTGTTTGCTGTGTAAAAGCATGGGTCGATATTTGCATTGATCTGACCATAAACAGCAAGAAAGGCTTCTTGGAAATGCAAATTCATTCTCTGCCACGAGGTGGCGCTTTAGGAGCGGCTTAATATAGAGGTTTTAATATAGAGGGAAACTCCCTGTTAGTGGCTGTACACAAAGCAGCACCGTCCCCGCTAATAAACGCTGCTTTATCAAGCATTATAGGTAAGATGAAATAAAAATGCCAACGACACATTTCTGAGGACAGTCGGTTCCCTTCAGATACATTCACATAAAGACATCTGCGCCGCGTTTTGACTTGAAACATGCAGCGCTCATATTTATTCTATTGCATCATTGACTTTTGAAGTTCAATCCAGCTTTATCGCCATTTTTGTCTTTCCGTCCCCAACTGTAAGACCTTTTGAAATCATAGTTAAGACATTTCTTATACCATTTAACGTATTTAAAACTTTGTATGGCCTTAAGTTTGATACAACTAAATTGAAGAGTTTTTTTAAAAAGTAAAACAGGATTAAAAAGTAAAACCGTAAAAAGTTGTCAGTAGGTGCATTGTATTCTAAGACCTCTGTAGCCTTGTGATAACGTCATTTCCAAGAAGCCTGTTTCACAGATCTAATATTCTGATAAACATGCAGTTTCTTCCCAACTGTTTACTATGTTCACAAACAAAATGCATTGCAGTCATGCATTGCAGTCATTTCCCAAAATCTCATTTGTGTGATATAACAAAGTCTGTAAACAGGAATGAAATTGTGAGCTCTATAAAACAATAGATTCTCATGGTACATGTAACTGGCATCTTTGTTTGGATCGTGATCAATTCCAGATGGCTACAGCTATTTAAGGCCAGTTCAGACAGTAATAGAGCAAAAATATTTTGTTTATGTACTTTTTAATTCATTCTTGTCTCATGCTTAAAGAAAAAAAGGCAATCGGAATCGACCCAATTGGTTGTTTAAAAAAAGATTGGAGATCAGAATCGGCAGTCAGTCGAAAAATAGGGTTATTTACGAAGGTTTTAAAGAAGATAAGCAGTTAAGATGAAAATTGCAGTTATTATAATGCAGCAACTGTTACTGGTTATGTTGCATTATAGACTGAATTATGTGTGTTCTTTGTTGGTGTGTAGACAATGGAGCTTTGGTCACCATGGATGTTGGTCTGGCCTACAGAGACAGCACTCTGAGTGAGTGGACTGAGATGGCCCATTCTATAGAGCATCGCAAACTGAGCTGCAATTTCACTGCAACAAAGGTAAGCACGCAAGTTATTTCTGACCCATAACAAATCCAAAAATACCCCTTACTGATAGTGTTAAGGTCATTTTTCGAGGTAGGGCAGAGACTTCAGTCTCTGTAAACGCTATATAGCAGGGGTGTCAAACTCATTTTAGGTTGAGGGCCGGATCAAAAAAAATGTCCCCTTGTGCGGGCCGAATGACCTTTTGTTAAACCCTAGTTTGCTCACAATTACAAATAATATTAACCATACATACTACAATATAATTTACAAAAAATCTAGGAAAACTCTTTTCAAATATGATGCTATGTTATTTTTTAGGGGTGTGCAATATTGACACAATGTAATTATTTTTTTTATTTTTTTTAAATATTAATAATTACCATATTTTTCAGAGTGTGTTTTTGAGATGGTTTGTTTAAGGCTGTCATGGGTAAATAAAAATGACACTAAAGCCACCAGTAGGTGGCAACAAGTCCCCGTCTTAATGAGTGATCCATTGACTCATTCATTTAAAACGTTTGATTCGTTTAGAAACAAACCTTATTGCCTTGTCCAAATACCCACACTTGCGGTCTTTGCACATGACCATTTGACAACTTATAATGACGTATTTCCTGTATGTGGCCCAAGTGTTCAAGTGAGGATGAAGACCACAAGTGTGTGTCGAACTTTTCGTTACCTGATGTGGGACACTTATATAGTGTTGGAAAAAGTGTTTACATAGCTTTATTTTAATTTTAAATACTTTGCATTTTAAAATCAACTTCTAAATGTCTGTTCAGTAGTCCCTATAACATGACAATTTAATTTGTGGTGTTTCTAATTAAGTGATAAAAAGCAGTTGCAAATGTTGTACAAAATAAATATCACTACTACTCATCTTTGCACCAATAAAACGTAAAAACACTGTTTTTCTACCAAATTATATGTAATATCTAATTATAATGATAATATTTAACTTACATTGGAAAGGTTTCTGTGACCTCTCGCGAGATCTCGGCAAAAAGTCTCACGATTTATTTCCAGAACATGATGCGGTATTCTAGATAGTGTAGGTTTAGGATCCATTAAGGGCACTGCACTTTGGCATTTTGAGGACCTGGGATAGTCTTGCGCACTTACTTCCTGTCGCGCGCACGCGCTCTCAAGTGGCCAAGACTGCAAGTGTAGGTATTTGGACAAGGCAAGGGATTGTCTTTATGAAATGGCCACTGAATCATTGATTCAAATGATTTGATCAAAAAGACAGATTAATTCAGTAACAAAATAAACAGTGCTGCTCGAAGACGAAAAATTGGTCTTACTCCGGCTTTAAAAACTTTTCATTGCCGAGACAGAGATAAACAGACAGCATTGTTACTAAAATGTAACACGCTTAATACTAGCATCTTGTTTGTTGAGCTGTTGTATAAAATCAATTCATATGTGATCGCGCTGACATTCGGGAAAGCAAAACTCTTGTTAACGTTACTTAACCATCATGACATAAATATTAAAAACAAAAACTCTTACAGGGCGTTTTTGCCTCCATATCTTGAATTATATCATAACTGTATTATGATTGCCTGATTGCACCGAAAAACTTGCAAAGTTACAAAATGTCAGCTCGCACACCATTAAAACAACAGTTCAGCATTAGTACATGATAAATATCGCACAGCCCTAGCTCATTTACTTTTTCCATGCTAAGCTGTCCAGTGCACCGCAGTGTTGTTTAATATTACACACCTTTACCACAGGCAATGGGTTGTGATTAAACATAATCTGCGTTACCTGTCTGCGTTGAGATCACAGAACCTTTCTTTCCATTTCTCCTCAAATAACCTGTCCACACTTCCAGGTAAATATTTTTTTTTTTTTTTTTTTTTTTTCTTTTGGACATGTTTAAAATCATAAGTAACTTGCCAAACAAGCATCAGTTACAACGCAGGTATCATCATATTATCTTCGTGCTGCTCGATTCTGGCACCACCTTAAAACGTGCGTGTCTAGGTGTCCCGACTCCCGAGCATAGACTGCTCCCGAGGCATAACATTCAACGCAAATAAATAAGCAATTTGTTCCGCTTTAACTTAAAAATGAAATTGCAGTGAACAAACTTTAATTTTCAAAATAATGTTTTATTTATTATTTTATATTATTGTTCAAATCATCCCGCGGGCCGGATTGGACACATTTTTTGGCCGTGTATGTTTGACACCCCTGCTATATAGGGAACAAGTGCATTGTACCTTGAATAGCTCCGTATTCAGCTTTGTTTTCTTTTAAAATGTTCAAAACCTCACCAGAATCTCTTTTTATTGTCAGACTTATGAGAACGAGGGGCGCTACTATGATTGTGACCTGTTGCCCTTTATGGAGGTTGGCAGTGTGGCCCATAAGTACTATCTTCTCAACATCCGACTACCTGTTAATGAACGCAAAAAAGTCAACATCGGGATTGGAGAAATCAAAGACATCCGTCTGGTGGTGAGTCTTCAGACAATACAGAATGTGTGCTGGGACTTTGATTAAATGCAGTTATAGGATGCATGTTTACTCAAACTAATGCAAGCAGTTTTGTTTGAGCTTTGTTTGCATGGGAGGATTTTAGCCCAGTCTTGGCTTGTTATAATTGGCACACACTTCTGGACAGGGCAATGGTTATACAAATGTCAGTGCACTGAACATGTCTGGATTGCATCACCTCTTAATCTTCACTTCTGTTTGGCTTACTCCTCTTATTTGGCTCTCAGCAAACAACCATACCCATTAATTAAGTGCTCTTAATGTGTTTCTTGTGATGTCACTGTAATTTCCCTCTCAATGTAACTTTCCAGAGCATTCATCAAAATGGTGGCTTCACCAAGGTTTGGTTTGCCATGAAGACGTTCCTTACTCCCAGCGTCCTCATTATCATGATCTGGTACTGGAGGAGAATCACCCAGATGACCAGGCCACCTGTTCTCCTGGAAAAGTAAGATTGTTATGATTCTGTCACTTCTTTCAACTGGTCTGTTAGATCAAGGCCACAGTCACACAACAGCAGAATACGATTGTCATTACTGTATTTGAGTGCTTAATACGGTTACGTTCAGACTGTTTGGCTACTTATGGGATTGACAACCCTATTCTATGACTGAACTCACATCAGTGAACTTTCAGGACTCGGATCTGGAATTTATTTATTTTTGTTAACAACTCTTTATTAAATTTTCTTCTGGGAACAGTAGTATAAAACAAAAAGCAACTGTGCAAATTTAGAACCCACCCCAACCCATCCCACCCCCTGGTAGACTTAAAAAACAAAACAAAAAAAACAAACAAAAAAAAAAAATTTTAGTGAATAATGAATAAATAAAAAATGGATAAATAAATGATGAATAAATAATAATAATAACAATAAATTATTTAATATTAATAGATAACTAAATAATAAAATAATTTTTACAAAGATTTTAGAAAAGATGACAACATTAAAAGCTGAATGCCATAAATTTACAGTTTTCACATTAGATCCATGTATACGAGAAGTTGAGAGTCTCAGATCTGTATTTTAAGCAAAGCCATGCTGTGTGACCTGAACCATACTGGACAACTACTTGTCACTTCTAGCATGGGTTTGCATTTTTCAATTTATGGTTTCTGTAACTTACAGAAAAGCAGATATGAGCAGTGTGTCATCTGAAATTTTAGATCCTGTCCTATCAGTTTTGTGGTATGCATGCATCGCAAATGCTCCACTCTTTACTGAAGTATAAATCTGCCTTAAGATTCTTACCAAATCTTAAGATTTTCCATAATAAATTTAGCCTCAATTGAACTTCTGTTGTCAAATGTGATAAGACTTTGCAGTTTTGGATGTCACCATATTTAATATTTACTTTAGTTGCTGTTGCTATGATTACAGATAGTAGTCACAAATAGAATATGGGCTTGACTTCAGTTGCACGTTTATCCAGAGAGTATATGAGCCTCTATCGTAAGCTGTTGTGTGAATAGGACATTTTGAGAATCACACCTGTATGTAAATGCAGTTGAAATTCCAACTGATGGTGTGAATGTCGCCCAAAAGGTAACATAGTCAGTTGTTTCTGGTTTTATTTTTTTACTGGTCAATAGAATGAAGAAAGGCAGGATCATTTAGATCCTTGCACTGTTTTGACTATAAGAAACATTATTTTAGTGACATTTTTTTGTAAGGGGGTTGCCAGGATGTTGCTATTTGGTTGAAAGAAAAAGCTTGTAAGAAAGAGGGGTTATGAGTTGTTTTTACAGTACTACTGTTTGGTTGCTTGGGAGTTCTGGTTGATAGCTAGGTTCTAGGTGCTTGCTTACTGGTCCAAGTCAAATAAGTCTTCCTCCAAGTCTCTGCGATTATTCTGGTCTAGAAATATTGCTCAGAGTCAGGACCCTCCTTCAGTTTATATCTATGGGATGGTCTATGGGACAGTGTATGTCTGAACCGTTTTAGATATCAATTACGTCTACAGCATGCAGAAAAAAAATGACTCAAAAGTTCAATTCTGAGAAATGAGTAACAGTAATAGTGATTTTTACCTTAGAAAAACACTAAGATCGACTTTGAAAACACTTTAAATTTAATGAAGGAATCAAAATGGTGAAACGTTTTTATTATCTTAATTTTTTTACATTCAAGCATATCATAGACTCTTGTATGCAAAGCAACCTTAATTGCATTTAAGCTATGCATTTTATCAGTTCATTTGCTCATGTATTTCCTAAGAATCGAACCCATGATTTTGTTGTTACAAGCACTATGCTCAGCGGTTTGAGCTACAGAAATGCATCTAACAATCAATTTCTCTATACAAAATATATTGCATTGTGAACAGTGTTTGATATGACACTATTTCAGTCAGATGTCTAAGATCTGATATTAATGAAAATTTATGTTTCGTGATGAAAAAGATTTCTTCAGGAAATATCACTTTCTGTTAATATTTCCTGAAGAATTCTCTTTCATAATTTAATTTAGTTTCTTTTAAATTTTCATTTAGTTTCTTCCTTGGAAACTAAACGCATGCACCAACCATCCATCTCTCACACAGACTGCCTTTGCGCTAGACGTCCCAGCAGACAGGAAGCTCTCAAGCAGTTGTACTTTGCGCATCTTGCAGGAAGGATAATTATCTTTTCATGTTGTAAAAGATTTTCCATAGCATGCTTTTTTTAGAGTGTCAAGATGGGAACTGGAATCCTTTTTTAAATTTCTGAGGGAGCTAAGAAATGTGACATGAGCTCCCACTGGCTTTCTTATTGGAATGATGCCAGAATGCTGCTTCATGCCAGTGGAACTGGCAGAGACGCTGTGAGTGTGTGAGTTACACATCTCCAGGGAGCTGCTTGTTTTAGTTGACGTCATGGATGTGCGCTATCTTGCATTCTTGCTATTCACAGCTAACTTTTTGTGCCCTTGTGTGTTTAAGAGCTTCTTTCAAAAATACATAAATACACTTCATACATACAATGACTTAAATACATCGCATGTAGTAATTAAAATTATAATGGTGAAATATCAGACAAAGCTGACTTTTTTTAGAAGCCATTACTCCAGTCTTCAGTATCACGTGATCCTTCAGAAATCATTCTAATATGCTGATTTGGTGCTCAAGAAACATTATGTGCTGCTTAATATTTTCGTGAAAACCTTGATACTTTGTTTCAGGATTCCTTAAATAACAAGTTCAATTTAATGTATCCTTGCTGAAAGGAGTATTACTTTCTTTCAAAAACAACAAATCTCATTGACCCCAAACATTAAAAAGTACCTGAAAAAATGCATCTAAAAACTTGAAAATATTAAAATCTATTATTACTTTAACCTTTTTTTTGAAAATGCTATAAAACCACATGAAGCCAATGTGAATACAGTGAGTACATTTCTAAGAACTTGGTACATGTACTCTAAACTAATGTTTTAAAAGATTATTTCTTTTGTTTATTGTGGACTGTCTTGTCATTTCATATTGCAATTTTACTTTTTGCTAGCTGAAAAGCTGCTTTGTTCACATTGCCAGTAAACAAATGCACCTTCGAACCCTCACCAGAGTTGAACTCATGGAACATTCCCAGCATTCCAACATAATATGGTCTCTTTCTGTCCTGATTGGGCAGGCTGGAATGTGATTCATGTGTTTGAAGTCACATTCTACACCCCATCTCAGTCTCACCAAATTAGCTTGTCCCAGCATGCTTAAGTTTGAACACTAGAAAAAATTAAAGCTGTCATGGAGCCAAATTTGTTTGACTTTGTCTTGGTTCTATCATACATTGGTTTACTGGTATATTGATAATGATCGTATCTCTGTACGCTTTGTGTTCTTTTAGGATTATCTTTGCTCTGGGAATCTCCATGACATTCATCAATATCCCAGTTGAATGGTTCTCAGTGGGTTTCAACTGGACCTGGATGCTGCTGTTTGGTGACATCCGTCAGGGCATCTTCTACGCAATGCTGCTTTCTTTCTGGATCATCTTCTGTGGAGAACATCTCATGGTAAGAGCCGCTTTCCTGTTTGTCCAAACAATGGAATACTAAGGTAGTGTTTGGATTTGGTGCAGAACCACTTTGCAGTTTTTTGTTAGACTAAACTAACTTATAGTAAAACGAGCTACTGAATTGGTTGCCTTACTCAAAATTTAATATAGTTTATTACTATAATGCATTTTTTTTTGTTGGTTTTTTTTTTTTCTTTTTTCCCTTAAGGACCAAACTGAGAGAAACCGTTTTTCTGTGTACTGGAAGCAGGTTGGACCCATTGTCTTTGGCTCCTTCTGCCTATTCATTTTTGATATGTGTGAAAGGTGAGCCAATGCTGAACCACCCTCATTCTTGGCATGAAGTAACTCTCTTTAGTTTCCATCTAAATCGAGTTCTTTAGTCCTTAGTACTGTTGGGTTCTTCTTAATAAAAATGCATTTTATTTATTTTCTTCATAGAGGAGTACAGCTGAAGAACCCCTTCTACAGTATCTGGGCATCAGATGTTGGGACAGAGCTTGCTGTATCCTTTTGAATGTGGTATGTTGGTACAGATGTTAATTAAAGGCCTTCAGAATGGCAACCGATGGTCAAATCCCTGCTCTGTTCATTCAAGTATTATAATCATGCATCTTCCTTATGTGCCACATGTTCGGACCAAACGTACTAAAGGCTTTAAGAGAAAATAATGATCCACACAAAAATATCTCAACCATATTGTTGCTGATTTCTATATTTCTTCTGTGGTATAGTGTAGTCATATGCTTTGTGTTAAGTTATCACTTTAACTGAGATTGGTGCAGATGGCCTTCATCATTGTAGCAGGAATCTGCGCTTGTCTCTACTTCCTGTTCCTTTGCTTCATGGTGTTCCAAGTGTTCAGAAACATCAGTGGGAAAAGGTCGTCCTTACCTGCTATGACAAAGGCTCGTCGACTGCACTATGAGGTAATGTGTAACCTAGATAATGTTAGCATTTGTATGACTAATGCGCTTTCGGAAAACCCAAAAGAAGTTTGTACAAACAAGTTTAGAAATTTGCTAAAAAGGTAGTTTATGATCGTATACAGACTGCTGATTTATTACGAATTATAAAGTCCTAAATGTTGCAGCTAGATATATTTAAATGCACTTCCATTCAAACGTTTATGGTTGGTAAGATTTGTTGGTTTGTAGTTCTTGCGTGTTCAGTCTTTTCTGTGTGCCAAGTAGTTTAGTTTCAAATAAACTATTCGGACTCCCATTTTAATATAACCTTGAATTTAGGTTGAAATTCAAATTGGTTGTTTGTCCACTTTTATTTATTAGTATTCTGACACTTGATTATTCTATTTAACTGTTTACTTTTATATTTTACTCATTCAAGTTGTTTGAATTGTCTGTATCTCAGGATATCAAAGTTCCTGAGATTCTTACAGCCTTACAGTGCTCAAGAAACATTTGGTATTTTCAGTGTTGAAAGCAGTTGTGCTGCATAATATTTTTGTGGAAACCATGAAACACTTGAGTGTTTCTTGATTTTTTTTTTTTAATTTTTTTTTTTTCTCTCATGTAGGGCCTCATCTTCCGCTTCAAGTTCCTGATGTTGGTCACATTAGCATGTGCTGCAATGACTGTCATCTTCTTCATCATTAGCCAGGTATGGATTAGTTGTCAGTTAAATCAGTTTCTACATGATATGTCGTCGTAGATTGTAGATTGATTCATTCATATGGTTTTCGTTGTGTGTTAACAGGTGAATGAGGGTCACTGGCACTGGGGTGGCTACACGGTTCAGGTGAACAGCGCCTTCTTCACCGGAATCTATGGCATGTGGAACCTCTATGTATTTGCCCTCATGTTTCTCTATGCACCGTCCCACAAGCGTTACGGGGACGAGCAATCAAGCGGTGAGACACTTGGACAGTAAAATTGTAAATAATTAGTATGACACCTGCAACTCTAATGGCAAAGGTTCTATGCAGACATGCTGCATATAATAGGTCATTATGGATTATAAGCCTTTATCAACCAACATCAAGGATGGTCCAGCTACAAGCATCTCACCAATCATCATGAAATGGACATTATGGACACTGATCACAATCCTTCATTTATTTTATTTTGTCAAATTAAGATTTGACTTGAACTAAACTTGCCTAATCTACAGTAGCATCAATATTTGGTTCAGACTCTGTAGCCAGAGGTGACTCAATAGCTAGTGATTGATTTACTGTGAAAAAAGATATTCTTTTGCAGTGAAAGAGCCAAATGATAAAATACATCTATTTACAATATGATTTGTTGTAATAGACATTATTATTATTATTATCATTTGCATTTTTTACATGAATGATATATATTATATTATATTATATTATATTATATTATATTATCATTTTTGTTTTTCAGAGGTGGCCATTTGATATACTAGAATGTTTACTGCTAATGATCCAAAAAATAAGGCAAATTAAAGGTCTTTTTTTCTCTCTCTCTGCCAGATAGCTGTAAATGCATACAAATATTTAGTGTACAAGAATGTGTGAGTTCACATACAAGGACCTGTTGATGACTGTTAAAACAGGTTTTATTCTGCTGTGCACTATGGGAATATCAAGGGTTGTGTTCTTCATGCAAGTAGTGAATCACTAGACAGTTATTTGATTGACAGCTGTCTTCTAATCGAATAGTTTATAAATTAATAAAGGCCAAATTTGAGGTTTGGTACAGAATGTTGCATAAATGTTTCCCCTGTAGAGCATTGCATTGTTAACATTAGGGTTAATTGGTTTACAGACAAACTGAGACTACATTTTGAGGCACTCTCAAAACTGCTCAGTTTTTCCCATGAATCATGAGAATGTGTGAAACAAATGTTTTTTTGTGCTGATGTGAAATGCACACGTCTCAAAAAGATGTCTCGAGTTAGACGGTGTTGTTTCATATCTGCAGCACTGTAAGGACATTCACTTAGCACCATGTTACACAGTCTCCTCGTGTTTTTTTTATTTTAAGACAAGCACATCTTGATGCCAGGAAAGGGTGGGGCTTGTTTTTCTTTTTTTTTCCCTCTTTTGGGGAAATGGGCCTCTTTGGCGGCAGTCGTTGTCTCTAATCTAGGCCAGGCTTCCTACTTTGGCTGGTCTAATGAAAACCATCAATATCTTGATGTCATGCTTAAAAATTTCTTTATGGTTTTCTGTTCTCAAATGGTGTTTATTGTTATTGCATACATACACTATGGTTATTTGTTCTTGACCTAATTGCAAACATAGTGGATCTTAATTTAGTATTGAAAAATGATCACACATGGTTTTCCATGTTTGTTCAGACTTGCGCTGCAAGAATTTGGGGGTATTTTTTTTGTTTATGCTGAATTCTTTATGAAGACGTTATCACCTTGAAACTTATGTTTCTTGTTGTTCCTACCCTGTTATAAAGATGTTAGTGTAAGTATTGATCAGTCACTGATACATCTTCCTCTGTTCTCATTTTCCATATAGCTGATCAAGCTGGAAACAGTGGTGAAGACATACAGTTGACCACCACCATCACACATGTGGACGGACCTACAGAGATCTACAAAATGACTGGCAAAGAAGCTCAAGAGTAATCATCACCTTTATTCAGGGTCCAACAAGAGTCTCAAAAGTTCAAACAATGCGCTTTTGCATGTCCTGTGTGGTGCCTGTCGTTTCAAACACAGCCTCACAAATATTTAGTCCCTTTTTCACTTACTGGCTTTCCGTTCCGCTGAGGTTCAGTCTAAAACATCTGCTTATGCCGAGCTGTAGAAAAACGGAGTTGCACACCATCTTGTGGGTGCTGGGAGAAATTATGAAGTGTATCTCATACTGTGGATAGGCAAAGGCACTGGTGTTTGCAAGGACCAATACATTGGGGGGAAAGGGAAACAAGGTCATTTCTTTTAATTATGCAGCAGTTGTTTGTTGTTTAAGTATTCTGTAGCTGAGATCATTTTCCCCTTTGATATTGTAATTACAAAACGAAGAAAAACTGTCAGCATACTGTATAGTTATGCATGTTTTTTTTTTCTCCAGTTGATCCTTCCTCATATGACTTCCTTAAACACTCCCTACCAAAAGTAAACACACCCATTGAACCCATAACGTCAGTGACCGAGTTCAAACCAAGGTCTTCCAGAACAAGATGTGGATGTAAAGTGACATACAGATAGATTCATGTCCTTGTGTTCTGAATGGCAAACACTATGTTCATTATGTTACAGTGTAGAGATATATTTTTTATAAAGTGCTTATTTTCATCAGTTTGAAAGCATTAGTGGCTGTATTGTATCATTGTGTTGTAAAAAATATATCTTTTTGAGTTTTTCGATTGTATCGCATGGAAATTTAGGGTTTTGTTTTTTTTATGCTTTATGCTAATTTAAATAAAAAAAACATTTTAGATTTGTTTGGTTAAAGGGACTTTGCTTAATAAAACACTGGTGAACAGAAAGATGTGCTGCTGTATAAAAATAAATCTCAGAACTACATTTGATATATATACACTTACAGATTTTATATAAGTAATATGAAGCAGAAAAAAAAAAATCTCCTCTTGCCCTAGTGTATGATCTTGAATAGTTGACCCAATGGTACCCAACAAATAGCCTATATATATATATATATATATATATATATATATATATATAAAATCTCGTTGGTTTAGAGTTCAGAATTAGGTAGCAAACCCTAAAATGCACCACTTCATTGCTTAGTATGCTGCCATCATCTTCCTGCTGCCCATCTCTGCAACACAGCAGCCTTTCAGTTGATCTCCGCCTCAACAATCTCCTGCTGTATTCTTCGACCAGGTGCAGACTAGTGCTCCACTGATGTAATAACAGAGACATGCAAACATATACACATCTACCATACAGTAATGGATATTTGTTGGGTACCGTTGGGCCAGCTATTCAAGATTGTACAATAAGACCAAGTAGTTACCAAGTGTACACTGAGGTATTGTAGTTACCAGGAGTTCATTAATACAAAACTGAAAAATGTTTATTTTTATACTATACCTAATCCAATTTAGGCCTATTTTATAGTATACCTAATCCATAAATCCATGTTTATGGGTATTCACTTTTAGTGCAACCTCAAGCTTAACCTATTTTCTCACAAAATGCAATACAATATGGACGCTGTTATAAAGTGTCTAATATTTAGAAAATGCAGTGACCATTTTTCATTGTGTGTATGGTGTTGCTATCTACTAATAAGACTTAGGCCTACTTAAAAATGAGGGTACTTATCTTAAAATCCCAGATAATTTCTTTACGGCTTTTGTGTGTGTGTGCGTGTTTCTGAGTTAACATCATGGTTGAAACAGAAAATACAATGATATTAAACTGATAAAATATGGAACGAGGACCAATGGGATAAAGATTGACTTTAAATAATTTTGTAAAATAAAAAATAAAAACCTTATAAAAGAAATATATTTGAGGAAATCTACAATCTGAGGACAAGTGGACTGATGTCATAATTTTGCAGTTTTCAAAATAGCAATGTAACAATTGCAGAATCAATTTAACACAAATCTAACACTTTTGACTGTGTCACTGTCGTAATTTAAAGAGACAACAATCATCACAACGACAAATTCCTGACAGTACTAAAGTAACACGATCAATAAACCAACATTCCTTGCTATTTTGTCAAGGCGAGGGATTGATTGTTCCCAGAATCACAGAAAGAGGGCGCGTGAATTGAGGAGAATTCGGAGGAAAACAATCAGCGGCGTCTCTCTCCAAAGGGTTTTATTTTATTTATTTTTTTCAATGCGTTATTTATTCAATGCCACAAGAACAAGAGGTATTACATATTCGTCTCTCTCCACAGGTTTTAATTTTTATTTATTTATTTATTTATTTATTTATTTTTTGTCTCTCTCCACATGTATTAATTTTTATTTATTTATTTATTTATGTATGTATGTATTTATTTATTTATGTATTTTTTGTCTCCACAGTTCGAAGGTTTCGAAAGGTCGACGGTGACGTCATGTCGTGCGCCGACTGTGATTGGTCAGCGTAGGTGGAAGTGCTACAAACGGTGTCATTCACAAAGTAACAAGAATACATTACAACAGTGATAAAGAATGCTTTAAAAAACCCTTTAAAATAGTATTTAGATCATTTTCCAGGCAATTTTACACGTGGACCTTTTGAAGTTTTGTAAAACCAGTTTTGGGGCGTATTTTCCGTTTCTTCACTGATTTATCAGCAGATCACACTTGAGAGATTGATTTAAAGGTAAGACTATTCTGTCGACGGCAAATGAGTTTTACGGTTTTAATTCAATTGTATTTCACAAATTACACAAGATATAGAAACTCTACTGCTTCTTTTTGTGGCCTAGGTACATTTGTATGTCGAAAAGAGAAAGTTGTCGCCTTGTAATCCTTTAAGTTTATATCAAGTTGTGAAGCGGATAACAAACTTTCACGATTCAACAGGTTAGTCAGTGTGAAATATTAAACTGTAAATCAGTAGGTGGCTATAAATCTAACTCATGAACTACAAAATTAAAGTTAAAATGACTGCCTATTATTCTCCCTTTGGAATGCGAGGGAAATTACTGTATTTAAATCATTGTTATTAGTAGGCCAAAATGACTCTGGTAGGATTGTTTAAGATGAAAATACACTAACATATACCAGAAATCATTTTAAGTCTTTCTCGGTTTCTGTGAGACAGATCAAACTACAAGCATAGGTAAGACGACTGAATTTCCTTCTGTAGTCAGTGATGCCTGTCTACAGGGGATGTACTGCACATTAAATACTGGCCATGAAACGTAGAGTCCAGACTTGTATATAATGTTTTAAACCCCTAGTTTTGCCCCTCTGAAGGGGTTTGCATGCATGACTACACTGTTAATGATCCACACTCATTAGTTTGCATGTGAGCCCATTGAGGAGCCCTTAATTTCTCTTTCATCAAACTCTGTTCAAGGACCGTCCTCCTAAGTATTTGTTTTATGGGCAACAAAACAATCTGATGTTAATGGCTTGGTAGCCACATCCATGTTATCTTCATGGATAGGAGAGTGTCTTGAATCTAGTCTGATCTCCTTGGAAAGCTGACACATGGCCCTGAGAATGTCCCTGGCCTGAACTCCCATACATACATATAACACAGTTTAAATCATATTCAGTTATCTGTTTAAATGAATATTTTACCCAAAACAGATTTATTTTTTACTTCCTGCCTTGTTGTCTGTGTCTATCAAACTCCAAATGGACAAAAAGAGGGAAAACACCATAAAAATACAGACCACACGACTCAAGTGCTATATTCCAATTCTTTTCAAGCCATAGAATGGGTTTGTGATGAACAGACCAAAGTTTAATAAATTTTTCACTGTAGTTTTCCAGTCAAAAATAGCTCCTTCTGATGCAATGTGCCATTGACATCCAACTTGAAAGTAGCAAATGTCTTTGGTTCTCATGTTTCTGGTGACCAAACATTATTGATGCCAAATCTTATGTACGTAAAAATATCCTAGATCATAAATAGCATTCTTGTCGTGGATTCTCTCAGGATTTCTCTTTCGTAATTGCACAGACCTGAAAGCAAAAACCACTATTGTTCGGGTCTATTGGAAATTCCTAAATGAATCTGTGGGGAATCAGCCTTCTGAATTGGTCAGCAAATTCATATCATGATTAGATTAAACATTCTTTTTTGAACTTGATAGACATGGTCACCATGAATGATTGTTGTATAGAAAAGAGTAAAGTCGTCATTTCAAGTCAGCTTTAATAATAGAGCGACATTAGTATATAATGAAAGAATTTTCCTTTTTTTGGGGGGTGAATACTTAAGAATAAAAAATAAAAATAAAAAATACAGACACACAAATCTGCTGCTTCCTTTTGAGATAGTGGTGGCTTGTAGCGTTGCAGTGATTAACAGAACTGTTTAAATGTGTATATTCTGTCTGTTAGAGAATGTGACTGGTAACAGAGCTCTGCCAAAACCAAACCTCTACTGACCGTAGTGCTGCTTCAACTTAAGAAATATCTAATATTTGAATAATGCCAGATGTTTGTGCGACATGTTATACTTAGACCTTTTGTATCATTGCACATGAATCAACAACATTGGGTTGGATTCCAGCAATACAATTACATTACACCATATACATGATCCTACTAATGAAAGTTTTTTTTCTTTTTTCTTTTAGACATCCAAAATGACAAAAACAAAAGTTTACTGCTCCCCTTAAACCCACCAGCTCTCAAACGTTTGGCTACAATATACACTTGTAGACTTTAAAACCTGCAAACACTGGTGTTTTCCTGTTACTCGAGGAAATTTAAATGTTTTGCTTACCCTGAAACCTATGGGCAGTTTCAGCTTAGTTTCTTTTTCTTCCATTTGTTTTTGGTTATGATGCATAGTGTATTCACAGTTACTACTGTATTAGACTATAAGACTTTAATAAAATAAGATGGCTGTCCTCACAAGGGATTGTAACATTTAGCCAGTGTTCGTAATTGATGCAATAGTTCATACCCTTTCTCGATTTGATTGTGAAACTAAGTGTTGCACCATTTTGGTTTCCTCAGAAGCCTGTTAGGCGTGTTTGTGTCAGCCTCAAATACCTTCCATAACAGTTCAAATCAGTCTGTGAGTAAGGAGCTGATAATTAAATCTGTAGTATGTGCAAGAAAGATCATGTTTAGTTTAAAGTCACAGTAGTTGTTTCAGTTGTACTTTTGCCACAAATTTTGAGCAAGGCTTATTCAAGCCTCATTAATAACAACTGTGTCCTGTAGTGTGACGTGCTGTACTTCATCTAAAACTATTTTATTTATTATTATTTATTGTTATTTTGTAAGCTGTTTTATTAGTATTATGGTAGTAGTAGTAATAATTTATTCTCTATTATATTAGCATAATTTTGTATAATTGTTTTTATGTAATGGTATATAATTTTATTAAGTAACAATAATAATACGTTACACTTTATTTTAAGGTGTCATTGTTACATTGTAATTAAACATTTAAGTACTGAGTAATATTAATTAAATACACGTGCCCCCGGTTTCTCAGACAAGGCTTAAGCCTAGTCCTAGACTAAAATGTAAGTCTGAGCTGTTTCAAATGAAAGAAATTTGCACTGACTGATCTTAAACTATATCAGTGCCTTTGTTTTGTCTCAAGATGCACACCAGTAATGTTTTTTCCTAAGACACGTTTATAAAAATTACTTAAATGTCCTAATTGGACTATGGCCTAATCCTGGCTTAGTCTAAGCCCTGTCTTTGAAACTGGGCCGTAGCCTACTTACTATATGGGTTAGGATGAGGGTTTGGTTTAGAATTAGTTGCATGTAATTATGCATAATTTATTGTTATTACAATAGTAAGTACATGTAACGTGTAACAAGGACACCTTAATATAAAGTGTTACCTAATAATAATAATAATAATTATTATTATTGATTAGGTAATTTTTAACAGTAATTATTAACAGTAATAACAGTAAAACAGTAATTAACAATTATTAACAGTAATTACTAACAGTGTTTTTTCTGTGTAGAATATTGGAATTTACTGTTAACACTGAAAGCTTCAGATTATGTGTCAGTTATAGCTAGGCTCAAACTCAACATGTTAGGATGCCATCTACTGGTAATATGTATCTGGTAGTGATTTTTATGTTGTAATGCTGGCATGTGGCCACAAAGATGTTGTTTTGGCTGCTAAATCCCTGCACTACCATTTATCTCCAAAAGGTGGTGTACGTGGCTCACACTTGATTCTGCACTTATAATTTTGTGGATGAAATCCGATAAGGCCATAGTTGAAAAAAAAAAAACCTTCCTGCCTTTTGACACAATTTTCCATTGTAAAGTTTGGTAGGGGTCAGACCATGATAGCATAAACAGTCATTAACACTGACAGATGGTCAGAATGATGCATCCCCTTTTTAGCTTGACCAAGACCAGTTGGACAAAGTTTACATTTCCTTGCTGTCTGACACCAACATTAAGAGTGATTAATGCTGAGTAACTCTGAGGTATCCTATCTGTTCATTAACTACTGCTGTTAGAAACTAGTCCAAATTCACCTTAGAAGTCTTTTTTTCCACAAATCAATAGGGCATGACATTACCATAAATGGAGACCTTGAAACAGATGTGTCAGAGATATCAACACAAGATTATGGTTTTGTTACTTTATAACCTGGTCATATCCTTTTTGATGTGCTGCTTTATTTGGTGTGACGTCATTTATCTTTATAATAGCATACAAATGTTGTCACTGCATTTATTACATTTAAAGAATTTAACAGCAGATTACAACAGTTGTATATTTCCCAATTGTTTGTGGGAGTTCTAAGAAGGTGCTGACATTGAGGCGTGTCTTTCGTGTCTGGGAATGGGAATCATAAGAACGGTTCTGATTCTTCTTTATGATTCTGGCTCCTTAATGGTTCCATTAATTAGTCATTTTTGTAAGAAATGCAATTCCAATAAGTAAATTTAAAACAATGTGAAAGGACGTTTTTAAAATAACTTTTCTTACATATATATGTATATGCACACACACACACACACACACACACACACACACACACACTTATAAAGCATATATTAATGCTCATTCTGCATGACCATATTTTAGATCCCTTACCTACACTTATCAACTACCTTACCTTATTAATAAGCAGCAAATTAGGAGTTTTTTGAAGCAAAAGTAATAGTAAATAGTGTGACCAGATTGTCCTTAATTCAACATTGAACAACTATATTCATGGAAAATAAAGTTATTTAGATTTACATTTATATTTATACCATCTTTCTTACAAGTGTAACATGTATCTTAGAAATATTAACTTTATTATATGAACAACCAGTTAGGTACAATGACCAACACATAACAGTCATTTGTTTGCAATGTTGAATCCAATGCATGGTATGTTTTGATTCACCAAAGGGATTGGGAATCAAACTGCACTGGTTGTGCTGTAGGTTTTTGATTCACTAAAAACAAAGGGCTCATAAGAGTCAAGAAGAGAGGTAAGATAACTGTTTAAAAAAATGTTTTTAGGTTATCAAAGCAATTTTTTCCATGACCTTTCAGTATTTAATGTATGCATTTGCCAGATGCTTTTTTTATTTCTAAAACAACATACAATGCATTCAAAGTTAATATTTTGCCAGTATGTGTTTCCTCGGGGAATCAAACACACAGGGGGAAGTTCACTGTCAGGGGAACAAAGCAGGGATTATGAGAAGTTTGGGAAGCTTCCTCAAAGACCTGGGGTTGGCTTTTGGGGGACTTGTGAAGGGAGTTTTGTGAGAGAGGCTCTGTGTGGGAGAAGCTCATTCTCAGGGTGGCCGTAGGGCCCCAAAGTGTTTTGTCCTGCATTTCTTGTTTAAGGAGAATGAAGTGTGCAGGTGGCATGAGGCTATACAAGTGCTCTCTATATTCAGACAACCAGCTCACTTTCTCTTCTAGCTTTTTGAGCCCAATAGCCCCAACTGGACTTAATGTTAGAAAAGATCATCCAGGAACAAGGATGAAAAGATAGCCTGTTATTCACAAGAATAGCATTCTTTTCCCCTGGGAGTGCCATGTTTCTTTTTGTTGTTGTTGTTTTTTTATATTGGACAGACACAACGTCTGAAGAAGATTATCGCTTCTAAAGGTCTCAAAGTTTTTTTCTCCCATATTTGGCAGCCCTGTCCTCTCTGATGATCTCATTGGTGCACAATACTCCTCCACAGAGTTGCATATTAAACATCAAATATGCCCTGTTTCACCAAGTGTGTCATGTCGTGTACAATGACTATCAAAAATCTTTCTTTTGAATTGTACTCACAGTCTGTATGCAAAAACAAACATACAATGTGACAAGTTTCCAATTCATGAATGAGTGACTCTTATGATTTGGTTCTTTTTAGTGAATTGGACACAAACCATCTAGTGTAGTCAGATTCCTGAACGAATGACTCAGTCTAAATCCTTCTGGACTGATTCCAGAAAAGAGCAGTTACTGAATCAACATCTGACTTGCACACAAACTGAAAGACACTTATTTTGATGGAGACATTGACAATAAAAACATATAGTTCAGTAAGTGTTTAGGGGAACTCCTTTAATTCAGTAGTTAAAAGACGTTGTGGGGCTTTTTGCCCTTTATCCCTCTAGCAAAATCCAAGTGAGCTTTTATTGGTAATTGAACATAACAGATATAAACAAATTTTCTCTATGGGTTTTCCAAAGGAAAGCCTACTATGTGCCAACGGTTGTTGTCTTGTCATGTTTGTCATTCTTGTCAGTGCTTTCTTTTCCCCTTCACTATGTGTAAAGGTGTTTTCTCTGAAGTCTCTTTCTTTGTGTTTTTCTCCTCCCCCAGTCACATGCTCTATGTGCATTTATCCTTGACTTACTCTACTCACCTGTAACCAAAATGTGTTTTGGGTCACTTTCTTGCTCCCTTTATTGGGCACAAAATTGTAGTAACCTTATGATGCAGCAGTAGCATATGATATCAGATCAGAAGATTTCATGTTCAAATCACGTTGTGGTCAAATTTATTTATTTATTTACTGCAGTTTATTTATTTTATTTTTAATAAATTCTTTAGAAACAAAGGACAGATACCTGACATTACCTTTTCCAAGTGCTCTGTTTTGCCGGTCAGGTCAAGTTCATTGTGGACTAAACAGTGTGCATCTGGAACAGTTTGTGTCATGATGTTCTGAGCTTCTGTGTGGTTCAAAATACCTTCCAGGAAATGCTTATGATTTTGTGACCATGAGCCACTGTCTTAAGGTGTTATGTACCTGCTGTGTCTCCTCTTCCGCCAGTCAGTGCACAAATATCATACACAGAGCTTGGTTATGTGTTATGTGGTTATATATGTTTAGAAATAATGAAAAATGTGCAGTTTTGAAAATGTATTTTCATCAGCCAGCGTATTCTTTCTGCAAGATCACTTTACTAGTACTAAGCTTGTGGTTAATGAGGCAAGCATCGCTATTAGTATTACTTATACTTTTTATTTTCAGAGGCAAATGTCATTTACAATTCCAAAATGTCATTTTTTTTCACAGTAATTTCACTGATGTGGTGGCGCACTTAGTGATAATGTATTAAACAAGCTCTGCAAGTGTTTTTTCCACCTCCCTTTAAAAAGAAAAAAAAAAAATACAGGTAATTGCAACTTTGTTTTGCAACTGCAGCTTTAATTCAAGTAATTGCAAATTTATATCTCCAAATTGCAACTTAATACCTCACTTGGGTCCCTATACAACCACTCAGAACACCCTTTAAACCACATAACAACATGCTAAAAAGCACATAGAACACCTTAGAAACTGCATAGCAACACTTTAGTATTGTGAAGTTTTGCATATACCACTCAAATTTCCATAAAATGTAAACAACTAGTTTTAGTCTATAGTATTTCTGGGGGTGGAGTTTGTAATATGTGTACTTTGCAATGAATGTGTTTTTTTTTTTTTTGGTGTGTGTGTGTTGAACAATAGTGTTTATGAGATCCTGTCACGCAGTGGTTTTCCCCCATGTTATGAGTGGCTGTATGCCCAAACTTGACACAATCTCCTGTAGGCTTTATTCCGTTAGTGAAAACCCTTGATGCTGTGGAGCCGGTTGACCAATATCATATGGGTGTTATCATGTGCTCATGAGTTCATGGAAAGGATCTTTGATCCCATGATGACACATCAGTTCATGTGACATGCAGAAACTCTGGAGGCTTTCATGTGTGGAATTCTTTCCAGTTTGTGAAGGGAGGCTGGATTGACAGGGTTTCTTTTAAACCCAAGCATGCATTGTTTGTTGTATAAAAGTCATTTGAGACATACAGATTTTTTATTTCTAATGTATTATCATCAGATTGCTGTACAAAGGTGAATGTTAGTGTACTCATTGCTATAGGTTCACATATACTTCAGTGAATATGAATGGTTATGCAAATACTTGCAAATCCAAATCGTATCTTGCACGTCAGACTCGTTTGGTCTAAGTTTGTTTCTCATTTCAAGTCTTAGCTTGTTTTGTTTGTTCCTAATCTGCTTTATCTTGCGTTGTACATTGATGTTCCTCTTCATTCCCATGTGTTCTCTTGTTCTTGTTCTTCATGAAAATGTGACATTTCATACACAACCCTGTCCTGTAAACTACGCCGCTCAGCCATCTGCAGAGTCATGAGAACACTGTTGTGATTGGAGCATTACTCATTAATAATGCTTGATGGGATTGGAACATACCACAACCCAAAATGTTAAACTTTGTTTTGTAGCTCATTCATCAAAATAATGCTTCAGATGATAATAACACTTCAGATGTGCAGAAAATCATCTCCAATGCAACAGTAATTTAAACCAATCCTGTTTAAATTCAATTGGTGGTAGATGAGAAAAATGTGTGTGCATTCACATGTAGTTTACTCCGATATCATCTTGTGAGGTAGCGTTAATTGTCTTTAGAATGTGCTCTCTTTTTTTCTGCATGATTCATTGAAAACAGCACAAGCCATAATATCCAATTTGCGAATGAATTACACTTATGAACCAGTTCCTTTTAATAAGTCTGTCAAAATGATTCGCAAGCCAGTTTGAAACATAATCACTGTCAACAAATTGTTCAAAGCTGTTACTGAGGTCACAATGGATTGTTAACTGAACCATATGTTTTTTTTCAGTTATTTCTGAATTTAAATGAACTGGGAACTCTTGTTTGTTATTAAAGATGCACATTCACATCAGAGATTTCTTGTAATAAATGTTTCCATTCAAATGTATTTCACAAAAAGTGTAATTGATTATTGTTTAGGAAAGTGAGGCCCAATTGTAATGCTGAATCAGTTGTAAGACAAACTTGTATTGGAGTAAACTGGCATTTGGATGACCTTTTGGAACCATAATGAACACAATTTCACTTTTCTTTTTTTTTCAAAGCGGCGTACATAAATATTTTTTAAAAAGTGAACTGTCTGTAATTTGTTCACTTAAAGTCATTTGGCTACTAAATGTTTAATTGTAGGAGCCATTGACTGACTAGTAATTTTTGTTAGAATGGAATCCTCGAATATATAATGACCAGAATATCCTAAAATCTTGGGAGGGGCAAACAACTACTTTGCTACCACCCAAAATACTCTGGCAACCCCCCAGAAAACCCTTGCAACTGCATACAGTAGCAACTCACCACAAAATAACTTAGTAACTGCAAAGCAACACCCTGGCAACTAATTACAAGGGCCTGCCCAACATGGTGGTCCAAAAATGTTAGCATCTATTTGCAGCTTCTATCAATGAATGAATCTATGCCCTCTTGTTATTTTAACCATCTCTTAAACTGTCATTTACTTATTTTGATTATCGGAACAGTTCATCTAAAAATGACAATTCTTGCATTATTTACTCACCTTCATGCTGTTCCAAATCGGTATGACTTTATTTCTCCTGTGAAACCCAACAAAACCGAAAAAAAGAAACCTCACACATGATTCAAAATATCTTCTTTTGTGTTCAGCAGAAGACAGAAAGTCATACAGGTTTGGAAAGACACAAAGTTGTGTACGTGAACCTTTTTCTGGGTGATCTTTTTAAGGATAATTTGTTTTCCATAAACTCACAGCAAGTTATCTTTCTCTCATTCTACATTTGCTTGTTTTCTTGTCTCGCTTTTCCCATAGTCGAGCCCCTCGGCACAAAGACCCTCCCTGTAAAAGCCCAAACCCAGTCACTGCTGTGTGACATTACTGTGTTTTCACTGTTATTAAGCCATCCAGCATATTAACTAGGAGGAGCCAAGCGCAGACCTTTGGCCTCGGGTAGCGATATATAATCTGATGTACTCATACACAGTGGAGCTGCTAGTGACTGGTGCTTCATAAAGACTGCTTTGTTTTAGAGTTGTAGCCTAAACGCAGAGCTTTGCAGGGGTGAGTTTGTTGTTCGAAGTTGAATAGTTGTGCATTTCTCAGCTGTTGAGATGAATGGGGGCATTAAGAGGAGGGTGGCAGGCAGAGAACACAATGGATGGGAGTTTTATTGCACCTCTGTTGCACCAGCATATCTGGCATCTTGCCCACAGATATACGCACAACCTCCCATTCACAGCTGCAATCCTCTCTCTCACTCTCTTTTTTTCTCTCTGTAATTCTCCCTTTAACCACAACAAAGAACAAAAATACAATTCTTTCGCTTTAGACTGTTCCCAGCCCTAGAATTTTTCCAGGGTTGCCTGACTTTGAGAACTACCTTTGCGCTGGTTCATCCCCTAACGACAAAGTTATTTATTTTCCAGGGGGTGAAACCTCGACACAAAGCTCTTGGTTATCAGGCCGCACGCATGCTTACGTACATGAGACATTATCTCCGAGAACTGGTGTTTGTTTAGGCCCCAGGCGTTGACTGATAATGGCCCATTATTGTAGCCCTGGCCCTGTGTTGTTCAGTGTGGATTGGCTCGTTTTTGTGGAATTGTTCACATATTCCCATCTTCTGGGAGTCACTGCACAGTGGCTATTTCTGACTTGGCCATTAATAGTGCATGATGCTTGGCCAAGTGCATGATATCACCTTTATACTTCACACTGTTGTTACAAATCAGATTACAGTTGTTAAATACTAAAGCAAACTGGCCTCATTGTGCTACAGTGCTTTTAATGGTTTAAGAATTTCATAAAACTGGCTTAAATGGCTTTTTTAAACTAGGAAAGCACAATACATTGGTATCATATCAACATTATTAATTTATTGGTTTCAGTCAATATGGGATATTTAATTGCTAATTAAAAAAAATGTAATATTTAAATATAATACTTAGCCTTTGCCAGTCTCATTATAAATATCCATTTTAAAGACTATTCCTTTTGATGTTTTGATGTCTAAATTCACTTGTAGCATTTAAAATGACAGATTCAATTCAAAAGTTCTTTTTTAAAGAAATTAATACTTCTTTTCAGAAGGGACTCATTAAATTGAGCAAAACTGAAATGTAAAATCATATAAAGTTACAAAAGATTTCTATTCCAAAAAATGATTTTCTTTTGAACTTTCTATTCATCAAAGAATTCTGAAAAATCCATTTTGTGGTTTCCTCTAAAATATTAAAATATCAAATAAATACAGCTTTGCTGAGTGTGCGACTTCTTTCAAAAACATTTTAAAAATCTTACTGACCCAAACTTGGTAATGTATTTAGACAAAATAGTACAGATTCTTAATAAGTCATTTATCAATTATTGGCCATAACTTAAAAATAATTCAGCTTATTATTGGCCAGAATTTTACTCTCTGTATCCATATCTTAAATGAAGGGAGGATTGCGTAGAATATAAATCTTTATGTATATGTTTTATCTAACCGCACAAGACAGTCTTATTCTGGACATACTGAATTCTGCTGTACTGCATGTTTATTAGATATGAGCGCACATTCATTTTGTGGAGTAGTTTTGTAGTGTAGTTTTGATGGCTCTTGACACATCCTTTTCATGATAAAAATGTCTAGGCTGATGCTTTCCATAGAATAACTGTTGGGCAATACATCTGTTTGTCAGAGAGCTGCATGCACTGTCAAATGTGAAGTGGTTTTGAGAGCTGTTTCTATAGAACTGGACCCTGGGGGTTAACAGACCACTTTCTGTAGAAATGGCCTCTGACCTAATAAAATTTCCATAAAGTCGTTAAAAAACCCTGGAGAAAGAGAGATGGTTATCAGATTTTAGACCAGTTATCTTTACACCTCTGAATCTGTCAGACATTCATCATGAAATGACCATTTCATAGTGTGATCATCAGAATGGGAGTTCAAACAGCTAATAAAAACATCACAATAATCCACAAGTGCACACACTTCAGTCCATCAATTGTCTTGTGAAGCAAAAAGCGGCATAAAACACAAATCCATCAAGCTGATTTTAAAATCCATCCCTTGTTGTCCTCTCATACCAAAATCCACCAAAATTTGTTGAGAACTGTTTTGAACTTTTTTTGCTTGTAAATTGTGCTTGATATGGGCATATTTCTCTCCTCAGTGAGACAAGATGACTTTTTCACTGGAGAAAGCAATATTATGGATAGAGGATTCGTTTGAAGTTAAAAACATCTTGATGGATTTGCAGCTTTTTGCTTCACAGGACATTAATTGATGGACTGGAGTCCTCTGGGTTACTTGTGGATTATTGTGATGTTTTTATCAGTTGTTTAAATTCTCATGCTGACGGCACCCATTCACTGCAGAGGATCCGTTTGTGCGTGATGTAATGCTAAATTTCTCCAAAACTGTTCCGATGAAGAAACAAACTCATTTACATATTAGATGGCCTGAGAGTTAATAAATTGTCAGAAAATTTTCATTTTTGGGTGAACTATTCCTCTAATGCATCATATAACCTCCTGGTTGAGAAGCACTGTCCTAAACATCTAACAACATTCTTTACTTTCTTACAACACCTTTAATGCTTAAAACCTGAGCTTACCTAAAACTTTGACACTATTGTTTTGCTGCCTTCAGGTGATGCAAGTCCAAATGTGCTGAGCAGTCACAGTAGTTCATGCTGAGTGAGAATGAATTGCATTACTATGGCCGGTTGATCAGGGCGTGCTGGTGTCACTGTGAGATCATGTGACTAGGCGAGTGGCAGGAACTGATAACATCTGCTGAATGAACATGTCTAGGGGCAGCAGTTGGTGACCTCAGGGCTAATAGGGTAACACTGAGACAGGGACATGTTTTGTGTACCTTCCCTACACACATCTACACATGCGTATGCAGAACATAAAGTCATCATCACATTTTCTTTGATTGAGGCATAGACATACACTCTTTATCTTTAAAGACTGTCTTCCTATCTTTAAAAAAATCAGACATGGTCATAAAATTCAAGCAGTGTGTACTGTAAATGATGGCATCCAGTGTACTTTGTATGTTCTGTTACTATATTTAGCCTAAATGTTCCAGTGTTTTATTTAGATGGAATAATAAATTATTTAGGAATGTTCCTTCATGACTTCATGAGTATGACCCAAGGATTTTTTTTTTTCAAATGTATTTCATGCCATAAACAGTAACTGGAAAAACCAATGATGTTTGGAAAACTCCTTTCTATTTCTCATTAAATATGCTTTTTAAAATCTAGTTTCTTTGATATAGGCCAACAGAATTTAATAGGTTAAACTGGACAGTTGTAGTTCAGACAGAGTCTCCTGTGGTCTGTCTGTCAACTGAGGTCTGGATATTCTGGAAAAGCATTTTAATTGTGTAACTTTAACTTTAATCAAAAGTAACAGTAATGACATTAATGTGTTACAAAAGAATTATGTTTCTAATAAATGCTGTTCTTTTGAACTTTCTATTCATCAAGAATTCTGACAAAGTCTATTATGGTTAAGCAGCACATTTGTTTTCAGCACTGATAATAATCATAAATGTTTCACCAAATCAGAATGTTAGAATGATTTCTGAAGGATCATGTGGCCATTTTTACTTTTTTTTTTTTTTTTAATCAAATAAATGCAGCCTTGGTGAACATAAGAGACTTCTTTCAAAAACGTTAAGTTGTCTCACTGACCCTAAACTTTTGAACTGTAGTGTACATTCATAGAATGTTCAGCTTTCAAGTTCTAATATCATTGTAATATTTGCATGTTAAATTGCAATTGCACATCTTTCTTACATCTTCTTTTTTTTTTTTTTTTTTTTTTGAATAGCTATAACTTGAATAGCTTACACTGGACATTTGCAGTGCAGACTGGCGTCTGGATATTATGGAAGGGCATTTTTGATTATGTAACCTTTCCCCATAGAGAGCACTGTAACACTGTCCTGGTTTTGTAAGTGTGTGACACCATGCCACTGTCAAACTTCCTTAAGCCAGGTAAAGTAGGACATGTCCCATGTGAAAAAAAAACGTTTTGTAACCTAAAACACCACCAGAGGAAAGAATGGTGCAATATTTCCTCTTCCTTTACTCATAAGTCAGTAAAATAAACTTTTTGTCTCTTTTGTTACAGTATTTTTGAGTCACAATAGATGATGTTTACTACCTCATTGTGGTATGAGGTATTCCAGTTCAGAGAATGCAGGAACATGGAAATGGATAAAACATTACAGGAACTTTTGAATTTGATATGTATAATTACATTGGTTTGGGCTCACCTGACCCTGATTAGAGATGCGTTTCTTATGGCATAGGACTTGTTCTTGCATTTCAAATTAAACATAATTTAAAGAAGAAGAAGAAATGTACAAAAAAAAAGAAAAAAATCTAAACATTTTGACCATCATGACCCATCCCTGCTTTGAATGGAGAGCTTTTCATTTACCTTATCCTGTTAGGCTGGCTTATTAAACCAAACAACAATCTAAAAGTAGATTTAGGTCTTCAGATTTGTATTAGTGGCATAAAATACATATCAAATATAAGCAAGCCATGACTGATACATATTAAACAGGACTGTCATATTATAATGAATCCAATTGTGGATGCTAGTAGCCAAGCTCAAGACATAACTTGTTTTCCACAGTACAAGCACTTCATTTCCTACTTCAGTTCCTGAGAAGGTTTTGGCATTTTATCTGTGGAGAATTAAGAATAATTTGAGTGTATGTCAGTAGCTATTGCACATAGCCTTCCAGTTTGTGTGAGTAAGGATATCAGGGGTGTAGGACTGTAGAGGCCAGTACATACAACCCGAATTTAAATTTTAATAAAATGAAAACTAAAAGACTTTCAAATCACATGAGCCAATGTTTTATTCTCAATAGAACATAGAGAACATAACAAATGTTTAAACTGAGAAATTTTACACTTTTATCCATTAAATGAGCTCATTTCAAATTTGATGCCTGCTACAGGTCTCAAAAAATTTGGCATGAGGGCAACAAAGGGCTGAAAAAGCAAGAACTTTTGAAAAGATTCAGCTGGGAGAACTTCTAGCAACTAATTAAGTTAATTGACATCAGGTCTGTAACAAGATTAGCTATAAAAAGGATGTCTTAGGGAGGCAGAGTCTCTCAGAAGTAAAGATGGGCAGAGGCTCTCCAATCTGTGAAAGAGTGCGTAAAAAGATTGTGGAATACTTTAAAAACAACGTTCCTCAACGTCAAATTGCAAAGGCTTTGCAAATCTCATCATCTACAGTGCATAACATCAAAAGATTCAGAGAAACTGGATAAATCTCTGTGCGTAAGGGACAGGGCCGAAGATCTTTGTTGGATGCCTGTGGTCTTCGGGCCCTCAGACGACACTGCATCACTCATCGGCATGATTCTGTCATTGACATTACTAAATGGGCCCAGGAATACTTCCAGGAACCACTATCGGTAAACACAATCTGCCGTGCCATCTGCAGATGCCAACTAAAGTTCTATCATGCAAAAAGGAAGCCATATGTGAACATGGTCCACAGACGCCATGTCCTCCGGGCTAAAGAGGAGGGAGACCTTACAGCGTGTTATCAGCATTCAGTTCAAAAGCCAGCATCTCTGATGGTATGGGGGTGCATATGTGCATACGGTATGGGCAGCTTGCATGTTTTGGAAGGCACTATGAATGCTGAAAGGTATATAAAGGTTTTAGAGCAACATATGCTCCCCTCCAGATGACGTCTATTTCAGGGAAGGCCTTGTGTATTTCAGCAGGACAATGCAAAACCACATACTGCAGCTATTACTACAGCATGGCTTCGTAGTAGAAGAGTCCGGGTGCTGAATTGTCCTGCCTGCAGTCCAGGTCTTTCACCTATAGAGAACATTTAGCGCATCATTAAACAAAAACTACGTCAAAGACGACAACAAACTCTTCAGCAGTTGGAAACCTATCTCAGGCAAGAATGGGACCAAATTCCAACACCAAACTCCAGAAACTCATAACCTCGATGCCCAGATGTCTTCAAACTGTTTGAAAAGAAGAGGAAATGCTACACCATGGTAAACATGCCCCTGTCTCAACTATTTTGAAACCTGTAGCAGGTATCAAATTTGAAATGAGCTCATTTTGTGAAAAAAAAAAAAAAAAATTGTAAAATTTCTCAGTTTAAACATTTGTTATGTTATCTATGTTCTATTGTGAATAAAATATTGGCTCATGCGATTTGAAATTTTTTAGTTTTCATTTTATTCAAATTTAAAAAACGTCCCAACATTTCCGGAATTCGGGTTGTATTCTGAATAGTGAACATCCCTTTTAACTAACAGTCCAGTCAGATGCTCTCTTATTGAGCAGACTTTTGTCTTGTGCATTAATTTCAGTATGTTTTTATTGTGAAAACAATAAGAAAACTGGTGATGCACAGGTGATGCTGTGTTGTTGTGATGTGATTGTTTTATGATGTCTGTAGGTTTATAACTGTTTTATGTTTTGTTTTTGCAGTTATATGGTTTCAAAAATGTCCTCTAAAATGGTGGGCTCAAACAACCTGGCACATGCTAGGAGGATGGTACAGCAACTGAGAGTTGAGGCCAGTATTGAGAGGATAAAGGTACATTTTCTTTTCCTTGCATTTTTAAAAGATCTTTCTTTCCTTTATTCCTCTTTATATGTGATTGTGTATTTTAAATTTATAACAAAATAAATAGATAATTATACCTCCCAATCAAAAATGACTAGCCTTTTAAATATCTCATGCTATATTATCTCCAAATCACGGATTCAATCTTTTTCGAAACTGTGATGTTGTGGTAGTGATATGAAGGCTACATCATTTTGGGGAAAAAATGGTAACGTTTATGCTACCCTTCAAAAGTTTGGGGTCAGTACGATTTTTTTAAAATAAATTATTTTTATTATTTTTATATATACATTAAATTGATCAAAATGACATTCATAGTGTGAAAATATTTCAGTTTTAAATGAATGCTGTTCTTTTAAACTTTCTATTTATCAAAGTATATATATCCTTAAAAAAATGTATCATGATTTCCATAAAAACACTGAGCAGCACAACTGTTTATTCTTTAATAAGTTTAATCACTGGTAATTCTGATGGTTCTGTAATAATTTCCTCACCTTCAAGTTGTTCCAAACCTGTATGAATTTATTTCTTCTGCTGAACGCAAAACAAGATATTTTTTTAGAATATGGGTAACCAAACTGTTTCTGGTCCCATTGACTTCCATAGTGTTTTTTCCCACACTATTGAAGTCAGTGGGGACCAGCTACTCCTCAAGATATCTTCTTTTATGTTCAGTAGAAGAAAGAAACTAGCTTTCCTGTAGCTCAAATAGTAGAGCATGGCGCTAGCAACGCCAAGATCATGGGTTTGATTCCCAGGGAAAGCAAGAGCTGATAAAAATGTAAAAACTGTAACTTGTAAGTCGCTTTGGATAAAAGCGTCTGCTAAATGCGTAAATGTTAAATGTTAACTCATACAGATTTGAAAAAAGCTGAGGCGAGTAAATGATGACAGAATTTTCAGTGTTGGGTGAACAGCATTTACAAATGATTTCTGAAGCATCATAATAGCTGCTGAAATTATAAGTTTACATTTTGAAATATATATTTAAATAGTCTGTTTACTTTAAATTGTAATATTTCCTAATTTGACTCATTTACTGGATTTTATCAAATAAATGCAGCCTCAGTGAGCACGAAAGGCTTCTTTCTAAAAGGTTAAAAAACCTTTATGACCCCAAACTTTTGAACAGTAGTGTATATTGTTTTGAAATAAAAAGAAACCATAAGATGTTTCTTTGTGATTGAATAATCCATGCATTAAAGGGTTAAACAAATAAAACAAAAATAAAAACATGCAAGAACATTTTTCACATTCTGTCATGTCTCATCCAGATATCCAAGGCCTCAGCGGACCTCATGCGTTACTGTGGAGAAAACGCCAAATACGACCCCCTGCTCATGGGCATCCCTGCCTCAGAAAACCCCTTCAAGGACAAAAAGTCCTGCACTATATTGTAGAGAAACAAGCATTAATCTTATTTAATTACTTCTACTCAACTTTGCCTTAAGTCTTAGCTCCTTAGTATAACTTTGTGCCATGTCTTAACTGTATTTAGCTCTTACAGTATTTATTACTGTAAATAAACTCCAATCAGTACTAATTAATTGCCCTTTTGGTAATGATTAGAATTGAATCTCATCTTTACCAGCATCACTTGTCTTCAGTTTGGTTGTTTGGGCCAAACTGAAATCATTCCACGAAATTATCCTATAAATCAAGCCATTTAGATGTTTTAAAACGGCCTTAAGTTCCTCTTTCCACCGAATGATGCCTTTAGTTACACTTTGTGTTTGAAATAGGGAAGTAGCACATCACATTATGATACATGGAGCTTGCAACTACATTAACTGATTAAGTCTCACTTAACGTGTGTTATATATTCCTCTAGCAGTACATATGAATAATGTTATAGCAAAGGGACTGACTGAAATAAATGGAATTTAAAGATCCATATTTTGATTTGGATAATGAATCTAATGTGATTTCTGCAATCATCACTGTTTAAGTGCATGCTGGGTAAATAAAACAATATAATAAATCTCACATCACAGAAAAATTCGTTCTCAATGAAAGGCAGTACCACTATGTGCAAAACCATTAGAGACAAGTTTCTAGTGTGGTTTATAGGAAAAGAGAACTGATTACCCTGCACTTTCAAACCCATGTGCCTTAGATTGTTCATTTATTACAGATATATACAAATGAAAAGATTTGTACGTTTTATCAGTTGACACTGAGTAACATTCTGTTCTGTTTAGATTTAAAGTGCCTTTTCCTTCTGATTTAAATGTCTTTTTCCTGTGCCTAGGACATTTGTAAGACCACTGTTGTTTGATCTTGTCTATGAAGTGAATAATTTTTTCCCAAAAAGGGCAGTTGTGAAACATTCACACCTTTAATGGGTCAAGCATCCATATATTGATGCTGCAATGTCTGTTTTATTGTGGAGACATCAGAGAAGTTATGCAGTATTTGAGATTCACAGCCAAATTCCTATGACCTCAGTATCTCTGTGAAGAAACAAGTTTCCTTTTGTTCTTTTTGGTGTTTCTTTCTATTCTAATTTCTGTATTTTTGCAAGCCTTCATAATGTGCTATGTGTACTGTACCTTGAAAGAAAGATTTTATTAAAATTGTGAAATAGCAAAACTGCATCGTATGTGTTCTTGCGAAATCTACGTTCAAACAGTTTGTATTATATTAGTGTCTCGCATGAAAATTTGTTATATGTAAAAACTGATTTTTCATTTTATGTAAAAGTGCAACTTTTGGACATTCTGCAAGATATCACTATTTGTGTTCCACAGAAGAAATAAAGTCATATGGGTTTGTAATCATACAAAGGCAAGTAAATAATGACAGATATTTCATTTTGGGTGAATTATCACTTTAATTACACACAAAGGAAACAAAACAATGGTTTTACCCCAATGTTTAGGTGTTAAATAGAATAGTTTGAAACCAAGTAAACTACTGTTCAAAAGTTTGGGGCTAATGAGATTATTTGTATTTGTAAGTTTGTATTTATTTAAAAAATACAGTATACACAGTAATTTTGTGAAGTATTTTTACAATTAAATTTTTTTTTCTGATTTATTGCGATCTATTGCTGCATAAATGTCTTTACTGTCATTTATGATCAATTTAATGCATCCTTGCTGAATAAAAAAAGAATTAAGTTATTAAAACAACAACAATAGCAACAGCTTCTGAATGGTAGTGTAAAAAAAAAAAAAAAAAAAAAAAAATATATATATATATATATATATATATATATATATATGAATTTTTTAAAGAATATACTATATTCTGGATGATGCTTAAAATTCTTCTAAGCCATTAAAGATGTGACAAACGATTGTTATTAAAGGATAGTTAATGTGGCGTGCGAGCTGTGTTACTCTGAGCTCTAGGAGTGGTGCACTGTGATGTAAGTTGTGACAAAACTGCAGTTATATCACCTGGTCCTTGTTGTACCAGCTGTCTAAAAATAATCTTTTTAAAGACGTCAGAAAACTGCCTACACAGAGCAGTTAACACCTGCAGAATCCATTAATTATTTGTTGAAAGACTAGCTGACTTTTGATCAGGATTACATATGGTTCATTTACAAAAACAGCTAAGCTAAATTTTAAGTAACCCCTAACTGCCATGTTTTGCATTTAACTTGTCTGAGAGATGCAATTTTTTTCCTGACCAAGTATTTTTTTTCTTGTTCACATCACTGTTTTACCTTGCATCAGCCTAACATTTAAACCTTGCTTCATCTTTGCATCGGGAAGTGGTGGGTTACACAACTGATTTACTGGTATGTGGCATCTGGAAACCTGACCCAATATGTGCCAGTCATGTGATCACAGCTACACTTTCTGAACACTTCCAAACATGTCTCTAGACACTTCCGTTCACCAGCTGGGCTTGTGTAATGTGTTACATTCTTGCTACGCATTGACTTTTAACCTAGAGAGTAGTATCAGTTTGACAAACACAACACAATTAAGAGCAACTTGATTTACGACAGCAAGTTTGACATTGACGCAAGCAAGCGTACAGTAAACTGAACCTGAGCAATTCATTTCAGCTGAAAAAGAAATCTGATGAATAGATGCAATGGTCACGCTAACTAAAGCAGGACAAAAGAAAGGCTTGGATGGCTTTTGTTGGTCTGTAATAGGGAGTCACGAAGGCCACTGAGTCCAGCGTGACCCTGCTGATCTGAGAGGTGTATGGTGTTGTCAGGTCAATTCTACTAGTCCACTCTGCTTTTCCAGAAACCTCTAACAGAGTAACCCGCATGACTACCATATTGTGTTCAAAAATACTTTTATTACAACACAAAATTCATTTTGCATTTGAATGTAATAGTATAAAAAGTTTTTACATAAATACTTCCTTAAATTAAAATAAATAATTTAAAGACCACAAAAGAACAATTAACTTGTGTAAAAAAAACCTAGTTCTTACAGGATACTGTGAATGCATATAGTTTTCATCTCAGTGGTTTAGAAGCAAGTTCTTTTAAAATAATTTGTTTTCCAACATTAATGAGTACTAATAGCATACTATTAAAAATGATGGCAAAAAATACAAAGAATAGGGCAGCTTCTATTGAAAAATATCATCTCTGATATTGTGTTGCCTGAGAAAAATTTCATCCTGTAATTAACTGAAGCGCTTTATGACACCCCACCAATAAACTATCTCACAAGATACTCAGGTGCTCACTTCCATTCACAATTAGCTTCCTGTGACGTCCTCAAATAGTTCCACAAACAAAGCCAAAAACTGCTGAATCATCTCAGATTGCAAAAGGGTGCTCCTCCTCCAGTTCATTCTGTAGGTTAGTCCCTAGTTCCACCAGTCTGGACTATCAGTCCTTTTTGTGACTACCTTTTTTAGCTTTTATCATTTTTACTAGATATTTTCCCCTTGTTTTTAGCTGTCCTCATCGTTCTGGAAGGTTAATAATGGGCACCCATTGATCCATACAGCGACTCTCTCTGCAGAAGTGGTTCACTTTTCCCAAAGCTGGGTTCTTCCATGTGGATGCATGTGGAACCTGTGAACATCAGAGGAAGAGATGGGATTACATTCTTTTTGTGTTTGCTACTGAGTGTTCTTTTAAGCATTAAGCATTGCCCTTTACAGTCAACCCTGTCTTTGGATGGCACCCATATGATTACAAATATTTTTTGTGAATTCTAAATACATCAACAAACCAACAAACCATAAATACATAATTTTTTTTTCCTGGACATGACATGTCCAGGAAAAGAGGATTCTACCTGAGTAGGAATAAAAGTGAAGTCAAACTGCTGTAGAGAACCATGTATTTAAATGTCCGAGAGGATTTTGAGAGTATGCAAATCTTACAAAACGCATCCTATGGAGTATATAAAATCTTTTGAAAGAATATTAGAATGATGAATACTGAGGCACCTGTTCATTTGATTCCAATGGAGCAAAATGAATACAAATAGGAGATTGGAACATTAAATGAAAAAACTCTATTTGCATAAGAATGAGTACAGAGGGGATGTGCGTGTGGTTGGCATGCACTGGCAGTTACACCTGGACATGTCCTGACAAGTTACTAAAAGAAGTGGCTCACGTGCAGGGTACTGGCCTATTTTGGCTTTTGCTTCCTATTTAGATTCTAATGACAGGTGCAATTACTGTTGACACTTACAGTGACCAGAATGCAGTGCAGATCCATCTGCTCGCTGCCGTGCATGCCCGCGCCCCCGAGGATGTGCGCGAGGCGATGCGTGTTGTTCACGCGCAGGATGTTGATGTCGTTCTCGCAGCAGAAAGCCTGAATGAGAGTGAAGTGAATCTGAAGCGCCACATCCTTCACATCATCGTCGTCTGTGGCCAGGATGCACAGCACCACGTTATCAGGGTCCCTAGATAGAAGAGTTGAGATTTTAGTTAGTTTCACTGCACCTGTTGCAATGACACTGAAAGCCAATAATAACACTGGAAGCCTCTAAACTTACACATTGAGTGACTTTGCAGCCTCATAGACCCCAACTGTAATACATCCCTGCGGTAATGCGGAGCGCAGGACCTCCTCCAGAGCTTTGATCACAGAATCCATCCTGTAGAAACACAATTTGGATAAATGTTAAAGTAATAAAACATTAATAAAATCCAGAACATTGAACGTTTTTGAAAGGCGACAGCTCGTGGAGTTTTAAACTGCGTCGGGTGAAAACTATTACAGTAATTTGAGTAATGTAAGTTACTCACTGCTAGTTTATGTGTTTGGGTGAGTAATTTACCTGCGTTTCTCTTATATAGGCAGATAAAATATGAGCAAAACTTATTTTGCAAAATTTTAAAGACTGCTTTAGACCGATAAATTTCGGAGGGTCTCGTGAGCTGAGCTCGTGCAGCTGACACTTTACCCGGTATATGTGTTTGCTAATGTCTTTATTTCACATGTTCCACTTTAAACATAAATATAACTCGTTATCTTAGAAAAAAAAAACCCCACTATGTTCTTTTTAAATATGTTTTTTTCTTTTTTCTGGATTCGCACGTTTACTTACTGGTAAAATTACTATAATAATGTTATATGGGTTAATTGCCGAATAAATGCATATTGGCATGTTTACCTTTCAATAGAGTAATCTCCATTAAGTTCTTCAAACGTCATGTTGTACCTAAAATCCAGCATGGACTTGAATAACTTTCCTTTGAAAACAGAGTAAATCCAGCAGTGTTCTCGCAGGTCTTCTCTCTTTGACTGTCACCGGGTAAATCTGACGCTGAGAGAGGAGTTACATTAGATTTAATTTCACCGAGAGCTGTCATGGGAGCAGTATTTGCATAATAATCCTTATTGGACACATGCAAATGAAGATAAGTAAAATACATTTTGATTGACTGTCACTATGCACTCACAAATGTCAGCCATTCTCATTCGTCCGTCTAAGTTGGCAGGGGCAGGGTGTAGCCGGTCACGTTGGGTAACGATGTTTTTAACCTTGTTGGAAAACTTTGCAGTGGCATGTCAGGGCAAAGAGAAGCAGGAAATTTACCCAGCAGATATTCAACCACATTAATTATTTAACATGTAAAATAATACATAATCACTTTCTCTTCGCTTTCTCTTCGCATCTTATAAAAAAGCATTTGAAACAGTTAAAAAAAGTTGCACATGCGAAATTATGTTAGTGGGGCATCAGTATGGACATTTCTGAGGTTTTCTGTAGATACAACTGCAAACAGTTTTAATAATGTGTGACTCAATAACATGACGCAAACTGCTGTTTTCTGTGCTTAAATAAAAACAAAATCTAGTTTCCGGTCGTAGCTGTATCCCTTCTAACCTTAAACCTAGCCCTTTGATACACTTTCTGTCTGTTGTGATCTTTAACCTAACAGTGACACCCTGAGGACGAATTAACACATTGCTCCAGTATTTACTCTAGTGCATCTAATTAAGGTGACACAGTCTCACCAAAGTCTCCTACCAAATCTTCTTATTTGAAAAGACAAACCTGATTTTTTATTTGTACAGAACAATCAAGTATATAAAACACTGTGGCAGAATAAAGGCCAAATAATAAAGTGAGTCAGCAGGCCACATGATTCCAGACCAGTAGGACACTGACCGGATTTTCAGAGGTACATTTCATTCACAATAAATTATATCAGCAATGTCTGAAATTTTATGAAAGTAACACAAGAACATTAGTAATATTTCCTAGTGTTTGTTTGCTGGACAGCCAATGGGCCTATAACCCTAAAAAAAAGGCAAGACCATAAAGAGACATCAGACAGTTAATGTATCCCTATTTTCCATCTTATTAAGGCACAAATAAAAGTTTCATGACTTTTTTTTTTAAACATGACTTTTATTTTTGATTTTAATTTGGTACCAAATTAAAATGTTATGCTGTCCCTTTTGGCGAATAAATTGAATTAAACAATTTTAAAACATTTATTCTCTCATAACATTTTATTCTCTCATAACTTACAGTAATTCTTTGTAAAATTATGTTAATCAATAAGCGTAATGTATATTTATGAATATATTAACCTGCTTTATCTTATTTGACATGCAAATGTTTATATAGTAATTATCAACATGATCATAACTTTGCTGATAAACCTGTCGTACACAATCCACTTAATGCCTTCTGATTTTTTTTAAATTTATTTTTTTAAATCAAGTAAAGTCTTTTTGTTGTGAAATTTTCCTGCCTGACAGTATCACATACTATATAAAGTGTTGACACAAACTTCCAGGAAATTGTTGATGTCAAACTAAATTCAGTATGGCTAACTAAATGATTAATCAATAAATGACTATTTATAAATTTTCATTTAAGAGTATTAAGAATATTATTGAACTGATTTTCTAAAACAGCCAACAAATTCTAAAGTCTATAGACCCCAGAGTCTATATGGTAAAAAAAATCTTGATAAGGGCGACGTATCCTCTGATATACAAACATTTACATACATAATGAAAAATGTTAAAAAATAAATTCATACATAAACATATTTCAGCATAAACAAAAGCTAACATTAAACAACAACTTTATACATGCAAGTTTTCTCCAAATATTATAAATATGTGAAATACATCAACTTTTATCTAAAAGTGAGTACATTTCCCACTACAGGTGGCCATATTGTTTTAAATTCTGCCTGTAAGTTAAACAAAGAACATATGAACAAAGTCACCAAATCTAAATATTCACAACAAACACCCCTTTAAACATGAGACCAAGAAATGAGATACTTTCACTGCATCTCAATTGTTTGTATCCCCCTGCTTTTTAGGGTTAAATAAAATATCATTCTAACTTTGAAGTAAAAAAAAAAACAAAACTTTTTTTTGTAGTAATGTCATTAGTAGCTAATTTCACAGAATAGTGTGGTTACATGTTTTAAATAATTAATTATCTATGGGCTAATTAAGTCACCAGAATTGAAGTGAAGTGGTGTGCTTGTATTCTTTCAATAAAACAATTTTAGTGAACGGCTGAGAATATTTGGTTGATTTGGAATTGAACAGCAGATGGCGTCAAAACCTTACCAAATGAATAGATAACGCTGAGCATTGTGGGAGCATGCTGGAATGAAGAGAATCCCGACCGATGAAGGACTTTTAGTCAAGCAACCTGAATGAATTTAATTCAGTTTGCCCAACATGATTAATAAACAGTGATGTGACATCAGACGTGACATAACATGAATTGAGTAGCCTAATATATCCACAAAAATAAATAAATAAATAAATAAATAAATAAATAAATAAATAAAATAAGAGAAAGCACCAAATTTAACAAATACCTAGCCTATAATTAGCTAATAATTAATAGAACTAATATAATATAACTAATAATTAATAAACTAATGCCTTTACCAAGCATGATTGTGTATCAAGATTGTATGTTTGTATTTTAAAAATAATGTCTTATGTGAAGGGGTTTTCTATGTAATATTTATTTTAATACTTAAAACACAGCGTAATTCTTAACACAGCTATGAACCTTATCTAGAAATGCATTAGTATATTTACATGCTATTATTTACTCTAATTACAATCACATTTCAGAAATTGTATTTGTAGCATTGCTGACATTATTTGTAATAATTTTACTTAGTTATTCGCTGTCACATAATTATACACACTAGTTTGTAGGTCTCGTTGCTATTTTTGACCGCAGTCAGATTAGAGTTTAGAATTGTTTTACTCATTCAGATGATAAAGCACCTTAAAATTTGAATCAAAGCATCTCAAAAACAACTGTTTTTTTATTTTATTTTAATCATGTATATTTGTTTCTGTGAATAACCCATTTTCTTTCTTCATCAATGTATTTTAGGCTGAACTTTTATAGTAGTGACATTTGAAATGACCTTTTTGATAAAAGGAAGAGATATTTCTGTATTGTTTTCCAGTTTTCATTTTCATTATTAATTCATCACAATTGTATTACCACATTTATGCAGACATGTTGGTTACCGAGAAAAAAGCTTATGAAAGAATATAGTGAACAGACTGTGTCAGATCAAGTTTAAATTTACTCAAGCATTCATAATAATGTGTTTTACATTGTGATGTCATCATAATAAATAGGGAGATAGATGGATCTCTAGTGAAGGTGGCGATGAATCTTGTAAAACAGAGTGAATGTACAGAAGGTGACAGACAATACTGATACCCCGCTGATAAAAAAGCAAAAACAACAGGCCAACTGCATGATACAGCGTGAGGCTGATAAATGTGGCCACTGAATAATGCCATCTAACATATGTCTTTATAATGGACTGATTGCTCAACTCATTCACCAGCTCACCCAGCGCCACACTCTTTAATATAGAGACGGTCATATTTCCTCTAAGATTAGTATAGACACTGGCTGACACACTGCTCTGCTCAAGGTATTTGGCCAGCATAATTCATTCATAATGCCACAATGCACCCCATCTATCATTTTATTTCCTTTCCCCTGCCAGTTGTGTCCCTCTCCAATTCACATCTAGGCTCCTGGCTCTTTATTGAGGGGGTGTGCTGGGCCGAAAGTGCACGTGTGTGTGTGTGGGCAAGTGTGCTTGTTTTGGTAGCAGTGGTAGAGTTGTTGGACAAGGTTGGGAGGTCAGCACTGTTTTGCCTGCTGATGTATTAGCTGCATATGCAAGCGATAAATTACCAAGCGAAGGGAGTCAATTATCCATCCCTTGAAGAAACAGGGGCTTGGTGCTCCAGTGGCCTTAGGGTCCTTTTTCCAATTGAGAGGACGATGCCTGGCAGTGTAGAAAAAGGGGAACTCGTGGAGAAGAGGAGGAGTGGGATGAAGATTAAACTGGGAAATGATGTGTTTCATTATCCCCACTTTGCATTTTTTTTAAACGTTCATTACGAAGCGACTTGTGAAAATGGGAGAATTGTGATTGGCACGTGCAAGATGTGCAACAATCACTCGAGAAATGGCATCCGTTTGCCTCTTATAAGGTCTGTGTTCTCCTCAAACTGCTTAACACATCAGAAGCTGTCCACAGTTTGACTGCTGCACCTATTAGGTCAATCAGCATATCAGAACACGTGGGCTCAAGTCCCATGCCACTGCGCTTTGTCATTTCCCACCAACATTGATTTCTAAGAGCTTTTTTTTCCTTTTCTTTTCTGACAAAAGGGGGTGGGGGATGTCCCATAACTGTGTGACACTACTTTGAGCGCCTGCCAGAGCAAGTGGCCCCAGCGCTGACTGACATGGGTGACACTTAGGGAAATGAGGTCATTAGCTGGAATTACAGAGGGTTTTGATAGCTCAGTAATGGGTTTTAATGATAGAATTTAACATACAGCGCCACTAGGGACAGACAGCAAAAACAGGCAGACAGGTCATTTAATAAAGAGAGGGAGAGAGACCTCACTCTGTGGAGCGTGCCTGAGAACGGGGACTGTGTGTGTGTGTGTGTGTGTTGAGGTGGGAGTCTAAAAATAAAATATGCTTTTCCACCGAGCTCTGAATCAGAAAACTCTGGGAAACAAGGAGTTTCTGGCAACTGGCCTATTTCATTCATCCATCTTCTTCCATGTTCCAAAACTTAAACACAAATCTCTTAAGATAATGAAATAGAGAATAATTTGCAAGTCTGGTTATAATTTTCATTCTTTATGTAGGCATGCGTTTCACCAAATGGAAATGTGAAGTATTGTTACAGTGTTAGACCAGTGATGAAGATCTCTTGTTCCTTAAAACAAAAGTCTTCTTTACATATAATTTGCATAAAAATATACACATTTTGTGATGCTTATGAGCTAACAAAGTGATGTCACATTTAAATGCCAAACCATCTATGAAAACACAATGCATTTTGAGTCTTATGAACTTTTTTTTTTTTAATGGAAAAAGGATGCTACTTGACCTCAGAAAGACAACCTAAAGCTTTCCCCCACCAACTGTTAGCTTTTAAGGTTAATTTTACCGACCCCAAATTTTGGAACGGTAGTGTAGATTGTTACAAAAGATGTCAATTTTGAATAAATGCTGTTACATTTACATTTACATTTAGTCATTTAGTCATTTTGCAGTCATTTTAACTTTTTATTATTTAAAGATTAAGCAGCTGTTTCCACACTGATAATAAATCAGCATATTAGAATAATTTCTGAAGGATCATGTGACACTAAAGACTGTAATAATGACTGATGAAAATTCATACTTGACACCATGGGAATAAGTTATATTTTAAAGTATACTGAAATAGAAAACTTATTTAAAAAAACATTAAAAATCTTACTGATCCCAAACTTTTGAATGGTATTGTGTGTGTACATTTTTGTTGATATGTGTGTAAATCTATTTATTGGTATTTAACAAGACAATACATAATGATACATTCATTGAATAATAACAAAAATTAGAGATTGTCTCCATTTAAACCCATCCAGAACCCTCCCAACCAAAATTTTTTTTAATTGCAATATAAAACCAAGAGAAAAAAGAAAGAAAAAGGAAAATAATATCTCCAAGGGCAACTCCAGAACATATAGAGATGGTAGGCAGGAGTCAGCTTGCAATGGTGACAAGCATCACTCCTATCTGGAAAAATATTAGCTAGTTTGGCATTGGTTAAATAAGCTCTGTGGAGCACCTTACACTGCAATAGGCCATGTTACAGCTATAAGCATTTCTAAAAAAGGCAGCAATGTCATATTCAGCCCAAGTCCGTTCAATGTTGAATCAGTTCAGTTCAGTACCAGTGTCAATGTTGCAAGATGCTGTACAGAAAACAACAGTGCCATCATCTAGCTCAATTCAGCTGAAGTTTTGTTCTCATATGATGGTGTCAGTCAATGCGGTCATATCACTAAATTACTGGAAGTTAGCTGGTCTTTCAGACCCCAAATAAGCAAGCCAGATATGTGGCCACCAGCTGCTTTAAGTACTACAAAGCATCTCATGCACATGGACTTCACCAGATTTGATTTGACAGTTTTTGCTGTGTTTTTTTTTTGTCACTGCAGCTGTTCTTCCTGTCTACCTGTAGCACTGTCTTAGGCGACTTACATTATGGATATTGCAGTTTATTGCTCTTATTATTGCCCCACCTGCAGTCCTCATGGCAATGGAATGTTCACACAAGTGAGCAGGGACCCTGGGTATCTTTCCTTTGGAGTTTTTCAGAGTCAGTATAAAGTTTTTTTTATTTATTATTTTTTTTTTAGTGTTGTAAAATATAAAACTTGACCATTATTGCTTAATGCCTGTAAAACTAAATGTCTTAAAGACTGTTTAATGTATTTGTGTCAACAGTCTACAATCACACACTTGCATTAGATCAAGAGTTTGAGTTAATGTATTAGAAGTGGTGTCATTTCCGCAAACATAATTGTTTACATAGTTAAAATAACATAATAAAACATCATAAATATTGCAAACATGATGGTTTTGTACAGTTTTCCTGAATCTGCTATTGGTCTGTCATGCAATTTGTTGAGCCAATGTTGTGGTGTCAGAGCAACCTTTTCAGTGCCACAATGTTTACAGTTTTCAGGGGAAACAACTGAATGGCTTATGGATATTAAGCTGAGATAGAACAAAGCATTTTAATAACAACAACAAATACACAAAACGGCTTAACACCAGCTTTTTAACTACACCTTATTAATTTTTCAAAAAAAGATTGTTCACAGTTGATCTAACAGTATGACTTGTCATAATCCCATTACAAGCTAAATGACAAGAGGGACTGAGGGTCCCTTCTTTGACATGAAACCCAATTACAGGTTTGTGTACACCAGAAGAGACATAATTTTCCTCATCCACAGTTTTTCTGATTCTCAGAGCAGCAGTAAGCTTAGAGACAGCTGGACTCAGAACAGATCCAGTCACTAAGCTGTGGAGAACAGTGGCTGTAATGGTTTGTTGAGCTGCTGAGGCCTGTAGCAGCCATATTTCAGAGAGTATCGATCAGACTCTGCCTATCGCCCCCAGCCCTCCCTCCCCTCTGTCCTTGATCCTGTAAAGTAATAACTGAACTCGTGTCAGGGAGGTAATTATCATTGATCTGCTGGAAAAGGTGACAAATTTCGCTGTCGCAACAGTGCATGATTCATGCTTGAGCGTTGGACTAACGGTGAGGGTGCCACGACTAAATAGCCTCCTCCAGCTAATATAAGCAACGTAACCTTTATCTAGCTGAGGAATGAGAGAGCTGATCTTCTGACCGGACCCTCAGCTAAAGACAGCTGTAAACATTTCTTTCTCAAGCTGTCTATGTAAGCTCGGGGAACGATTAGCATCAAATCACCTTTATGGCTCCGGAGAAACTTTTCTCCCTCGCTGAACATTGATCGATCTGGGTTTTCTGGCTTCCTCAACACTGAAAGAGCTTGTAGATTATTGCAGGATGGCTCCTACGACAGTTCACAACAGAATAACTTTGTATCATTGACACAACAAAAACAAAAATAATTGGCAGCCTCTCTTCAACAAAGTCTGCTATAGAGTTCTCATCCTACTTAGCTTGTGGTCCCCACTGGCAAGAATGGAGCGGAAAGCAGCCGGCATGTCAGGTCATAACAAATGAGTTGGACAGGGCAAGGGGCTGGAAGATTGCCACATTCATCATGAGACAAATGGATGGCATCAGGGGCTTGTAACGCTTACTGCCAGGACTGAGGGTGGAGAGGCTGGAAAGACAAACTAAGCTTCAGATTTCTTTTAATGTCCTCTTGATTACATGATATACTGGACACAGGTTGCAAAGATTAAAGTTTCTGCAAGATTTCATTTTCTAGAATTAAAATTGTGTTCATTTTTAACTAAAATTTAATGAGAGGTCATTGTTGGTATTTGAATATGTCTTGAATGCACAGTTTGTTATTAGCAACTCTCTCATTCTACACGACAAGATATATTGAAAATTATACATTAGACCCTAATACCTTTCATTGTATGAATAGTAAAACAGTTTTTAAATATATCCTTTTTAACTTCCACAGAAGAAAGAAAGTCTGGAATGACAAAGGTTTGGAATGACATGAAGGTAAGTAAGTGATGACAGAACTTTTTAGGTGTACTTTCCGTTCAAGGAACTGTTTCTACCTTATCTGACCCTTAGTCAGTTTTCTGGAGTAAGCTAATATTAGGTTGAGGTTGATTCTGTGTTAAATTAACACCAGTTTATATGTAACCACAAGAAGCATATCTTTTATGTAATGTGTTATTTTAGTATGACTGAGATCGTTATTTGGAATTATTTTTATTTTTTTATATTTTCCATTTTCATTTTAAGTTAAAGATTTAGTAATTTAGTAATTTTTTTTTATTATTATGTCTAATATAGTTTCAGTTTACATTTATTTTAAATTATAAAAAATCCATGAAATTATATTAAGTGAAATGTTTTTACATGGCAAATTTGTATAATAAAGTATTTGTAATGTTATCAATTTGCCTTAATGCCAGATGTTCACATGGCCCATGTCACAAATTTGCTTATTTGATTAGAGACCTAGAAATTAGTGCAGATCTTTAGAATTGTGCAAAATCTGGTCACTGTCAAAGTATCTTTAACAATTCAATACCGTACAGACTTAAACTCACACACACTCACTTGGTGACTTTCCTGTACTTTCTTTTTAACGGACACCCCTCCCCTCCCTGCTCTCTCTCTCTCTCTCTCTCTCTCTCTCTCTTTCTCTCTCTCTCTGTCACTAAGTTTTGATAGATGACTGATTGCCGAGCTGTGCAGGAAGATTTATTAGTGTTTATCCAGCGCTCGGTGGTCACCTGCGGCTTAGAGACCTGGGCCCTGTGCACCATGAACAGGGAGGGTGTGTGTGCATGTGTCATTGCGCTTATATGTACAAATCTGCAGTACATGATTATTTGTGTGTGTGTTTGTGCGTGTAAACTTGTGGCATGTATTAGTAACACAGGCTATGTACTTCATTTTCCTAGCTGTTTGGGTGTCTCAGCATGCTAAACCCAACACTGGCTAATGGAAAAACAAACTTGTGGAAAATTTAATAGAGGTGACTTGTCATGCTAAACCCTGCTCATACAGTCAGCCACAAATCTTACCCATAACCCCCATGACCTGTGATTATGGGTTAAGTGGGGTGAGGTTTGGTCATGTACTGTAATTGTTACATTGATTATTAGTTTGACACTGTTCTGTACCACTCTTTGGCATGACGTGCTAGAAGAAGCTATGGGGGATTCAAAGTCAAAGACGAAGTATTAATTCTTATATACAGTACACATTCAAAATGCTCTCTGTGAACCATGAGTTGGTCTTTCAGTTATGGGTCCTTAAGCAAAGTTAAATATATAGACTGCATGTCAGATGTGTTTCCCTGCTTTTGGTCAAAAGATAATCATAGTTGGTTTATGTGTGTGTGTGTGTGTGTGTGTGTGAGTGTGTGTGTGTGTAATTGTACTGTGATGTATTATCTATCTATCTATCTATCTATCTATCTATCTATCTATCTATCTATCTATCTATCTATCTATCTATCTATCTATTATGCTGTAATGGTGAAAATGGCATGCTGGCGAACATCATTTATGAAATATTTTGAAATATTACTTTCCTTATAAAAAGTAACTAATTATGCTAAATCATGAAAAAAAAAAAACGGTAAATAATTTTTGGTACAATTGCAATACTTTTTTTTCTCACCATGAGACCATACACTGAAAAAAATGACTCATTGGATTTACTCAATTTTTTTAAGGTAAGTGGTTGCAATCAATTCATTTTAGCTACATTTAAATAAACAAATTTAGTTGACTAACTTTCAACTAAATTTGTTTATTTAAATGTAGCTAAAATAAATTGATTGCAACCACTTACCTTAAAAAAATTGAGTAAATCCAATGAGTCATTTTTTTCAGTGTATTTTGTCGGAATTGCTACATGAATCACACTCGCAGTACAGACAGAATATCATGAGCTCCAGTACAGAGTGAATCCACCACTGATCTGAGGCTACACCTAAATTACTACAATACTAACAGATGTACAATGAGTACAGCTGTATTTATTTATGTATTCAATTTATTTTCCTTTACTAGCAATAATTTGAACTTTTTAAAACCTAAATCTTGAGATGAGATGACAATAAATTAGTCACAATATAACTCCAGAGGTATATGTTCACACATACTGCTTTTGGCTATATTTGTCAGTTATATTATATTAAATAAATAAATATAAAAGTAACGTTACTTTTTGAAAAAATTATGTTTGTTACTGGTAAAAAGTGATCTGATTATGTTACTCCCAGCACTGTATTGATTATATATGATTCACATTCCTTCAATTCAAACAGTGTGTCACACAGCGACTGACATATAGATCTCGTCTGGTTTGGGTACATCAAACAAGAACAAATGAAGTTGTGGAAGTGTTTAAAATCGGATGCATGTCTCAGACAGCGATATTACCTCTCTGTCATCTGAGATAGCGATGTCCATCAGTCATAGTGTATGTGATGTATCTACATGAATGTGTGTGTGTGCGTCTGCCCCTCTGCACATTCTGTATTGTAAAACAGCGGCCCAAAGCAGCTACGTACACGGTCTTCCTGTAACCTTTCCAGTGTGTTGCGGTTATGCTTGACAAGTGAGTGAGACGGAGAGGAGAAGAGGGAAGGCGAGGGTGAGAAAGACAGGCAATCATTTCTCTCTTTGAGTGCAGTGGAGCGGGGAGGCGTGCAGATGAAACCCCATTTTCCTCTGATTAAGTCCTCTGAAAATATTCCATTTGTCAGTGCCAGTGTCCTGACGGCTGCCCCCCTCACAGTCAGCCGAGTGTGTCTGTTGACTATGTATCGCTGTGATTTACATCGGTCACTGACAACATCATCTACTCACTAATGTCCTCCACTTCTGTCTACTCCCTTCCTGCCAAACCACCTCTACCCGTTCCTCCCTCTCTCTCTCTCTCTCTGAGCACTCAACAGCCTATTTTAGCTTGATCTGCCCTCATTGCAAGGTTGGCTGCTGTGATTTCCTCAAAAAAGAGAAAAGAATAAAGGGCCTGTCTCTGTCATAGTCACTCTCAATGTCATCAATTTCAATTTCCAATCTCCTCTCCTTTTTTTCTCGCTCCCACCTTAGCCAGCCGTTCCTGCCCCCCTTTCTCTCAGGGAATATTTCTCGTTCTGTTTTTTTTCTCCTCGCTCTCTCTCTCGCTTCTCTGCCCCACGGCCCTCACCTCCGTTCTCCTCTCTACACCTATTACCCATTACCTAGGCCCGTGCTTTCTTAGGCTTTGCGAAATAGAATGCAATTTCTCCTCGCGCGCCTTGTGATGAGAGCCAAATGAAAGATCATTAATATTTTGTTTAAGAAAAAAAAACAGAATTGCCTCTTGTATTTGAACGTTGTTGTTTTTTCCTCTCCTGCTTTCCTCATCATTACGCTCTCTTACACCTTGTGCATTTGTTTTACACTGTCGTCTAATGATCGACCCTGCCTTGTGCCCCCTCCCGCACTGAAATAAACAACAAAAACTCTGCCTGCTCGGACGTGTAAAGGGTTTTAAGATTGAAATGAAGCCGGCTGCAGAGATGGGGGCACAAAACGGAGTGTCGAACATTAGTGGCCCCAGACAAACCGAACTATGTCTTTGGTTTGTCATTTATAAGAGATTGTGACAGGTGGATGAGGTGTTTAACTAGCATGATGTTTTGAGTAATAGATTTCTTACTTGCAATATCCACTGGACAGTCTTGAATATGTCTGATACATTTTCTTTCCAGTTTCAAGACTCGAGGAAATAAAAATCGGACACCTGAAACTGTAAGTATTATTAACAAATGCATGTTTGACAGAGAATGTGAGAGAAAAAAGCAGATGTAAAGAGAGAACAGTTGTGAAATTTAATTTGGAAATCAATCAGTATTCATTAGCCCACAGGGCATCTATTCACTCCTCCTTACATCCCACACTTTCTCTCTTTCTCTCGCTCATTCCCTCGCTAACAAAACGTTTCTCCACTCAGCATGGCACCGGTCGTACTCACTGCTCACCCAGCCATTTCCTGCTTCCTCGCTGCCTCGCTCTCTAACCAAACTTTACCCTCCGCCCGCCTCCCCTCAGCCCTCATTAGCATGCCATTAGCATTTCATTTGCATGGCCTTTTTTAGAACTTCCCTCGTCTGCTTTAATTATTTTTTTTGTTCGCGTTTGAGGAGAGTGTCAGAAAGGAAAGTCCTGGGAAGGCCTGTGTAACGGCACCACTGAAGTAAATCTGTAATGACTGCTGCTGAAAGGAGCCATATGCACAACTCTCATCATGAGGGTCTGATGAAACTGAACAAACCAAACAATTATGCTAACTTAGGAAGCATGGTCTCTCAAACTTGTAATACACTACTGTTCAAAAGTTTGGAGTCTCTTGTGTTCGCCAAGGCTGAAAATAATAAAATAATGTAAAATATTATTACAATTTAAAATAACTTTTTTATTTTAATGTATTTTAAATTGTATTTTATTCTTATGATGGCAAAGCTAAATTTTCAGCAGTCGTTACTCCAGTCTTCAGTGTCATATGATCCTTCAAAAATCATTCTAATCTGCTGATCTGGTGCTTAAACATTATTATCAATGTTGAAAACAGTTTTTCTTCTTAATATTTTTGTGGAAACCATGATACATTTTTTTAGGATTCTTTGATAAAAAGACATTCAATAGAACAGCATTTAATTGAAATAGAAATCTTATGTAACAATGTACAAAAAACATAGGCACCTTCAATTTAATGCATGCATTCTGATAGCAGTATAAATGTTCTTCTTCTTCTGCTTCAAAAAAAAAAAAAAAAAAAAAAAACTTACCCCAAACGTTTAAACATTAGTGTGTTCTATCAATATCTCATTAAAAAGAAAGATAAAAAAAATCACCTTTATACTTAAGTTAGTATTTGATTTTGTCACTTTTAAATAATATTCACTGATTTCTACAGAATTTTGTCTATGATGCCTTATTTTCTGTGACTAAACTTGCTTATGAGTGATTTTCGTCTCTCATTTTCTCTCTCTCTCCCTCACACACACTCTCAAAGGGGGTAATTAGCAGGCTGTCAAGGAAGGAGGTAGGGTCACACAGGCAATTAAGAGTGTGACAGCTTTGTGGGGCGTGTGGTGCAGTGTAAGGCCTCTGCTGTCAGACTGAGGGCTTTGCTTTCGCCAATGTGTGAGCAACCACACACACCTCGACTGAAGGAACATCTCTGATTGATTAAGAATCTCTCTCATTTACAGCCTTCCTTTACTATCACAAAAGTAGAATTGATAAGACCAACAACATAATTCCTCTCAGAGATTTTAAAGAGACATTTGTGCATGATTCAATTTTAAAGTTAGATTAAACATCTGTGGATGATTAACAATAAACAGACTGATTGACGCAATGAGGGATTCTGACTCTTTGTCTCGCTGCATTGTAGATTGTAGGCATGGTTACATGCTGTGCGGTAATGCCGTTGTAATTTGCCAGTCATTGGCTGCCGTCTCAAACACACTTATTTCAAGCTCACAACACCATCAAAGTCCCAGCGAGGAGCCGATCTGCCACCGAAGGTTTCATAACGACAGAATTACCGCCAATGAATCATCAGAAAATGACGCTGGAAATTTGCCCCCTATAGAATGAACCTGATGCGTAAATCGCAATTAATTCTGCAAGTGACGCAAAATTGGATTTTAAGAGATTTTGAGCAGTTTTTAATTCTGATACACCCAAGGAACCTCTCTGTCTGATGCAAAGATCCCTATAATCCATCAATAACTCAACTCACTGGAGGGTGGGAGATAAGTTGACATTGACTGCATATGCAGTTTAAGAGTGTCCCCTAAAACTCCATTAAAAAAGCGATGCTTTAGTAGGTACACATTCGGCATGGTTCAGGGGGGAGCACTTTTTCAATCTCTTCCCTATCATTTTTGAATATCATTAGTCAAGAGCATTCCATTTTCCATGCTTGCCAGCTCAAGCCCCAGAGAGATATGGCAGAGAAAGAGACGGAGCTGGAGAGAAAGAGAAATAGGAAGGGGGGAAGTGAACACGAGCGCGCGGGAGAGGGAGATATCCAAAAGTCTGGTGATTTATGGCTGTGTGTCTGAGGGCCGGTTCTGCGGCGACATTAGTAGCTGATGAGAAGAACATGTTGGGGGATATTAGCAGTCAGTTATCATTTCCAATCACACACACAAACACATTCCCCTCAACCTCCAGCGCCCCCATAAGCACGCGTGACAGGCGGCGAGCCGACACTCTCTCTCGATGACTGGACTCGATCACCTGTGACAGTTTTGATTTGATGTCACTTCTCCCCCCCACACGCCGTTTGTCTGAGCGGTTAAAAGGTAATTGTGTGACATTAGCATGGAGAGGGGGCTCTCGCTTTGTCTCCGAATGCAGCGCAAGTTGGGACGGGGGGTGTGTGTGTGTATGCGGCAGTTATAAATGGCCTCCATTTCCCAAACCGCTCCGTTCTCCATTGTGGAACGCGTCGCCGCGGGGCAGATAGGGGGTGTGTGGGTAACTGGAGCTGAGAGAAGGGCTCTCTCTCTCTCTGGGGACACATGGTGACAACACAGGTAGTCTGGTATCAGTCAGAAATATGAACATCTTCTCATCATTATCTGTTGGTATGTGAGTGACTTTATGTCTGCGTATGTATGCGTGCCGTCTTGTTTTGTCATAAGTGTGCTCTGCTTTGTTATGCGTGCTACAGAATCAAGTTCATACTGCAGCTGAAGAGGATTGGTCATTCCAAGTGGTGTTAACAACATCATGCACTCTCTGCAAAAAAAAAAAAAAGCAACAGCAATAGATTCTCTTTATGCCTTTGATTAGATGCCTACACAAGGTCCAACCTTCTGAAGCAGTGGTCATCAACAGTAAGTCTGCTACAGTGCTGTAGGCAGACTGCCAAATTATTGTTTGATTTCTGTCAAAAAATAAAATGTAATTCAAAAATACAATACTAGTAATAGTTCACACACCAAAAAAAAAAAGAAGATTCTTTCATCATTTACACACATTTATGTTGTTCCAAAATCGTATGACTTTTCTTTCTGGAACTCAAAAGAAAATATTTGAAAGTATTTTTAAGTATATCTTTAAGAAAAATGATGTTTTAAATGCATATATTGAAAGTCAATAGGTTTTAGTTTTGTTTGTACCTTCTTTTGTGTACCACAGAAGTCAGTCAGTCAGTCATTAAATTAAATTAAAATGTAATGTAAATGTAATGTAAAAAAGTACAATCAAATGTAAACATATACACTACCATTCAAACATTTGGGGTCAGTATGAGCCCAAAGTATATATTTTTAAATGTTTTTAGCAGAAGTCTCTTTCTCACCAAGACTGCATTTATTTGATCAAAAATACAGTAAAAACAGTAATACTGTGAAATATTTTTACAATTTAAAATAGCTGTTTTTGATTTTAATGTATTTTAAAATGTAATTTATTTGTGCTATGGCAAAGCTGAATTTTCAACAGCCTTTACTCCAGTCTTCAGTTCAGTATCACTTGAACCTTCAGAAATCATTCTTACTGTATATGCTGATTTGGTGTTCAAGAAGCATTTCTTATCATTGTTCTGCTGCTTAACGTTTTTGTGGAAACCATGATGAATTATTTTTCAGGATTCTTTGATTAATAGGAAGTTTAAACAAATAGCATTTAGTTGAAATAGAAATATTTTGAAACATAACTGTCTTTCCTGTCAGTTTTGAACAATTTAATGCATCCTCAATAAGTATTGATTTCTTTCGAAAAAATCCTACTGACCTCAAACTTTTCAATGTTAGTGTATGAATCTGTATGTCAAATAAATCATACCATTTATTTTTTACAGATATAACTTGCTATTTTAATTGATGTGCAATGTAAGCATCTTGTTAAAGTAAAACTATACATTGTTATCTAGGGCCAAACAATGTACCACTCTACAACTTGTAAAAGTGGCTCCCTGCTCTGTTTCTCTATCCACCAAGGGGTCCTTAACCTGAAAAACGTTGAAGACCCATGAGTCTCCACAGGCAAGGAGATGCTAAGATGCCTAACACCATGTGTGCTTGTGTTGGAAATCCAGGTTAGATTATTTCTCAAGGACACCAGAAAAGAGTCCCATGTGAGATATGAACCTAAAATCTGAACTCAAAATCGAGCCTGTAAACTCAGTTTACACAGTGTGAAAAGGGCCATATGAGGTTTGCATAGGAACCTGCCATGACGTGGAGAAAACAAACAGGATGTCCTGTCTGCGTTCACATCAACAGGCATCTCTCACAACCCTAAACTCACAGGACGCTCTACCACCGAATGATTCTTCTGACTCCAGGACACAAGCTTCTTAAATATTGATGAATTTCAATAGGTTCCTCCCCTCAGCTTCAGGCAGATGGGTGATAAACTGTCAGCCATTAAACACACCATGCAGAGTGTGAACAAACATCTCTAATCACAGCCTCTTAAAGACTCTTAATGAGCTGATGTAATTAGCCAGCACAGAGTAAATCTTTTCTGTCCCGATCTGTTTGCCAGGCTAATTTGTCTGGTATAGATTAGTGGATGAGAGGAGAGCTGATGGGGCTGTTTGTGTGTGTGTGTGTGTGTGTGGCCAGTTATTTCACTCTCATTGATCTGTTAGAGAAGCAACTGTGATGATTCCTAGGTCAGAGACTGCGCTTGTCTCTATCATAGCATGCAATACAAAAACATCAGCGTGTTAGCAAACAGCAAAGAAAAGCGCTGGCCCTCTGCGCTGCCATACGTTTACAATCCATCCTTTTTAAAAACACCAACCCTCTCACGCAAATCTGATAAGAGTAATAGTTCTATTGTGAGGCGATTTCCCGCTCAAGTCTAGCCTTGATCCTGAATATGTCCTCTTCTCCTCCACCGGTGTGGATTGTGGTGGAATAAGCCACAATCCTCCTTTCTGGTGGAAAAAAAGAGAGAAAGGAAAAATCCAAGAGGATCAAGAGCCGAGAGAGCGGCTGGAGAATCGGATCTGGCGGCAAGGAGAGTTAACGAGTGGCCTGTCCTATTTCTAACTGCATTCCCTCGTCTGGCCACAGAGCCGTGCTAGCCTACCTCAGGCTGCTGGGAACACATTCCTCTACATGATGGGCTCATCCATTTGTTTTTTTTTTTTTTCTCAATCCTGGATTTAGGGAGATACAAAGCTGATTAGGCAACAAAAGCATATGGGAAGATAAAGGACACTTAGGTAATGGGTTTTGACAGCCTTTTTGGCATGGCAAAAAAGGCTCATCCTCTTTTTCTTGCTTTGCTCCAAATATGTTTGTTATTCTGTTTCTTTGCCAACTACTTTTGAGGTGGTTAGGGTGGGGGGAAAGGGGTAGATGATGGAAGTTTGAGGATATGGCTTAGCAAAGAGTCTACAAAGTCGGTAATACTTGTGTAAAATAAAGGAGTGGGAATGGTAGCATCTTCTATAATTCTCTCAACTGAGGAACAACAGTAGTCAATTATAAACTATATGTGCCTTTACAATAAATCGTCACAAAATGTGTGTTGTAAATAATTAAATACGGTTTTCAATAATATGTAAAACTTCTTATTACGACAATGCAAATGCAAAAACCGACCAATCAGAAACCAGAATCAGAACTATCCATTTCAATAATTAAAAAAACAAAAAAAAAAACAATTCTGTATGGATATTTTACATATTTACAATTTGACATAAATTCCATTTTAAATATATTTTATGCTTGAAATTAAATAATTATCATCATAGAATAAAAGGAATATATACATAAATTAAATTCTCAATCACTGCCGCATTATCTCTAAATTATTTTTGTTCTTTTTAAAAAATAATACGTTTCAATAGGCCTATGTCAGTGTAAATAAAAATATTCAGAAAAATAATCTATTAATTTACCAGATATAAATTTGAATTGCTGACACTAAAACAGAACAGCATTTACACCATCTTAAATTTCATTCACTCCACCAAATCAGACAAACATCTTCTTAAAGACCACATGGTCAGTCAGAAGCTTCTTGTCAACTCCACTTAAAGCTGTAGATTTGTGGCTTTGAAAGTGGGGGGAAAAAAAACAAACATTTATCTTATTTCTCCATACATTAGCTTGTTGAAAATAATAACCCCTGGAGGATGCTTAGTCAAGATATGGAGCGAGATAACAGAATGTGGATTAGAGCAGTGGGATGATTAGGACTGTTTGTGTCCGTGTTTGTGTGTGAGCGAAGTGGCTGGAAGCCGGGGTGGGTGGGTCACTCGGACTATAGGAGTGAGAGAGTATTAATCCATGCTCAGTGGGAGCAGGACCTCGGCAAACAGCTCAAGCAGACAGAGCTTAAGGAAGGCCAAGCCTGAGAGAAAGTCCTAAATCTTCACATTAGCTCCCCGCGTTTCTTTTGCCGAGCTCGTAAGCTCTTTTTCTAAAGGGGAGCACAAACAAATCACACCCCCCCCTCCGAGGCTGCCAGCTCTAGCCCATGAGAAGGCATGCCACCCTAAAGTCGACCCACCGCCCGACACCCCCTTCTAGAAGCTCGCTGAGAGTCATGAAATCAGAGGGATTTGGAACGAGATTGCACTGGGTCTCTAAACCTCTAGAGCAGGAGAAAGAGGGAGGGAGGCGCTTCAGACCTCTAAGAGTCCTCTTCCAAAATGACGGCACTCCTCGAAATCGTATCATGCCTTTCTAAGCTCTGGCCCACTTTACATATTAGTTATACCCAAGTTCAGGTGATTTTACAGTGAGACGGCCAGGCCTTCAGTCTTTGAAGAGCAAAAGATGCAGCATGTGACAACAGATCCAAAGTCAAGACTTATCTCATTTTTCTTTTGTAATTCCCAGAATTTTAAAAACATTTAGCCGTAATAAAACTTCCTGAGTTTTAATCACAAGGTATCATATATTTAAATATTTCACTAACATGCTCATCAAGTAGAGGAAATTAGGCTCAGTGGCACAACAAGATGGAATGATCACATTGCTGCTTTGCAGAATCGAAATATAAATTGGATTATGGCTTCGGGTGTGGTGAAGTCACGGCTCATTTGATGCATTTCTCAATGAATGTTGTTTTTTCATCTAATGATGAGATGTATTAAGCACCGAGGCATCTCGAATTAAATTTTTCAGTGTCTATTGTCTTATACCATTTCGATTTGAAACATCTTATGTGCGCCAAAAACTAATAATTAATAGTGTACTCATTACAACTACGATGGAAAATCAGGGAAGTAAATGATAATGATCCCATTATAAGATTTGATGATGTCAGATTTTTTTGTGATATTAAATCAGGCTGATTTTGCATGGCATTTCTCTTATTTTGTTGAATGTAGTAGCATATGTTATGTGCAAAAGATGCTGAAGGAACATTGAAATTTTTTTTTTAGAAACAATTGCTAGCACGTCACAAATAATCATAAAGAAATTGCAAGTAACGTGTTGAGTTAAACATGAAATTTTGAAGACGAAATTTTTAAATTTTGAAGACAGAAGACTTTCTTGTAAATCATACTCCAATAATCTTTGCTTTATTTACAAACTCGAAAAAATAATCTTTTACAGTGAATGCGTGTATCCCAACACCGTAGGATCTCTCCTGGCCAGACTAAAACATTACTAAATAATGAACATCCACTCTGAGGCCATAAGGAATATTTAAATGCTATCGATAATCTAATCTGCCGAGGTGCTTGCCGACATTGCCGCCCGATATTGATCACAGAGAGAGGGCAATGGAGGCCGAGGGTTGAAATAAGTTTTTTTAAGGATGGAAATGACTCCACTCTTAAGAGGCGGAGGAAGGGGGAGAGGAGATGGAGATGGAGAGAGGATGACACTGGAAGAAGGACGAGGACGGCGTCGGGCTGAAATGAAGGGAATCCATAGAGATTGTGCCGTCTATCTGCTTATAGCCCCGGGCGACTGGGGGAGTAAAGTTGCTAATGATCTCATCGACGTCAAATCTCTGCGATGTCAAACGGCAAGGAGGTACATCAGGGAAATGAGACATTGGACACCATATGTCCTGAGGTGCATCAAGGGTCCAAAGTTACTTTACAGCCAGCCAGGCAGCCAGATTAAATAGAGACAGAGCAGATTCTCTCAGGATGCACAGGTCCCTTACACCAGCACTGACTCGCTGAGCTGATGCTAATAACTAATGAACTACATGATAATGACACGGCAATGTAAGTAAAATGAGGGCTGTTTAAAACAGGACATAAAAATAGTATTATTCATTTTTTACTTTTTACTGAGACCAGGGAAAAAGATTTCCCCTTTTATATATGTTTTTTTTTCATTACAAATTATGTGATTGGCATTACAATATTACACTGTAAAACCCAACGAGTTAAGGTAACTCAACCCATTTCAGGAAACCAGTTACCTTAAAAGGTTACCTTTTAACTTTAAAAGTATTTTTGAGTACTTATTCAAACTTATTCAATTTGAGTCCAAAAAATGACTATTTCTTAATATTGAACAATAAATCCACTTAAATACTGCTATTTACTGCTACTTTACTGCTAGCTATACCACAAACACACATATTAATGTACTTCACAAAGAGACCTTGATCACTTTGTTATTGTCTCCCTTTGCAGTTTGAGTAACAGTTTGAGGTGATCATGTGAACTGATAATAAGAGCATCTTCCATCTTCAGTGGAAACAAGAACATCTGACCGTCAAAGGAGTTTACATGATTAATGTAGTAAATTTACTGTGATTAGTGACCTAGAAATAGTACAACATTTTTATTTCTTGTTTATGTTCATTTGATTTGATATGTTCATTTTCAAGTTTAAAATACATTTTGAATCCTAGACATTTAGACCATACTGTATATGCAAGAAGTATTGTTAATATTCTTAATGTGACATAATAAAGTAAATATTTGTTTATACAAAACAAATGTGTTTTTCTTGTGAGGATTAGTATGGTGGTACAGTGCAGTCAAACTCCAAAAGAAGCAAACAGAGATGAATTTCAGAAAACATGAGTCCAGATGGACATGAGAATATTAGTTGATCAGTGGTCGTCAACATCTTTCCCCATAACATGTTTCTCTGACCGGATACTTAGCCATGATCACTCTAAGCTCCTATGTGTTGTGTTTAAAAGGAGGGTTTATAGAGATTAACAGAGTGAGAGTGAGGAAAAAACACTATATACAAACACAAATGCACACGCTGGAGCCATATTACACCGTAAATTCCACTTCTGCCATTTTATAATGCAACTGAAAGGAAAACATTTTAAAATAGAGAAAATGATTGAGAATATTTGAACTACAGTTCATCAGTGTATACAAAAACAACGAATGTGAGCCCTCAAAGTTATTTGCATGCACATCAGAGCAATTTGTAGCAGCCAGGTCCTCAAATTCCTATATCCGTTTCATTAAAACGATATTTATGCACATTCCTCTTTGCATCATAAGAGTTTTTCAGCATAAAGCTCAGTTCTGAAAATATTTTTATGGCCTATATTTACTCACAAAGCAGAAAATTCCACTCTGGGCCTATATTTAAATAAATAAACAGACACCCTAAATAAATGGATGCCTTAATAAGGTTAACTATTTTGGCTTTTGAGAGGCTTCTCATATTTTTCCAAGGGCCTGGCCAAATTAATGACAGTAGATCTAATGCCATTGCAGTACTTGGGAGTGTGTCCAATACTTTAAGGCACGCCGTTAATATAGACTTTGAAAGAGATTGATTTGAACATCAAACAGTACCTTATATGCCGGCCTCTTTCAAGCTGGTGGGGTTTAAAGTTCTGGTGTCAGCACTGGAGCTCAACCTGCTGTGTAGATTAACATAATTATGCTCGGAGGAATTCAGTGGTATAGTAACCATAACGACCCATCCCTGAGTATAGGATTGGGAAGAGGCCTGACCCTATGGATCAAGGATCAAAAAAATTATGATTACCTAATAAATAAAATGCTATGGAATCAGTTTAGAGCGTGAACTGCTTTTTTTTTTTTTTTTTTTTTTTTTTTTTTTTGGGAGCAAACTAGTTGTGCACACATGAATGTTATTGCAACATTTTTGTTAATTGAATAGGAGTCTATTTCTGTTAGTTTTTTTTCCCCAACACATTTTCTATATGTTTGAGGATTGTCTGATTAGAATATTTCTCAATCTCCCAACTGTTTACTCATCAATACATCAGTTTTTATCTCAGAAGGAAGCCTGGTTAAATGTGAAAGCCAGGATGTCATTAATCTAATGAAAGACCTTCCAAGCTTATGAGATCATCCTATAAAGAGCTACTTAAACTTTGTTTGGGGTGATTCAGGACAAAACTTAGATGGAATTCATCATTACTAAACATTTCACAAATACTCTGCTCTACAGGAAAAGGTCAAGCACTGACTGTGAAGGTTGAATCTGTGCCTGAACTGGACACAGCACAACAAGACTCACGCAAGCTTGTGCAATAATGAGAAACGGGCACAAAACGGCCCTAAAACTGTGTATAAATGTGAAACGTTTGTACTGCATAACAGACATGTTGCTGTCATAAACAGAACAGTGGACTGAATAATGAATGTGAAAGAGATGCAGTGATGTTTAGAGGTTTAGATGATGCATTTAATCAATATGTACCAAAAACAAGCTAATCACAGCTACACAGCTAATTTTATTGAAGATTTCACTGTGTAGAAGTTAAACTTTATACAACCTGAAAAGCAACTAACACAAAAACTGACACATTAAAATATTCCAGAGTCAGTAGATTAGCGTCTTGTCTCTAAAATCATAAGACTTCTGATTCTTCTGCTGGTTCCCTCCTCCATTCATTGGCCTCACAGCTGCTCCTCAGCATCGCTCGGCCTCAGGCAGTGGCGGGTTGAGCCAGCCCTCCGCGGCTAATCACCCTTTCCCAAGACACTCCTCATCAAGACAACCTTTACAACAGATCAATCTTCTCCTGACAGTTCATTTAGACTGAATTAATTTGGAATTAGAGGCCATTACTGCAATTGGCAGCCACTGATATTCCCAGGACTCTGTCTGTTATCCTCTCTGTATGGGAACAGGCCTTTGAATTGACTAGATAAGGTTCTTTTCTTTTCTTTTTTAAGCACTGGCTTACAGCAGGGCAAAGAATTTGATTGTTTTACCAAGTCATCATTGTGCTAAATTGACTACATATATTATTTTGTATCAGTTATTATTATTTATTTACACTGATGACATTAATGGTCACAGAAATTGTTAATAGAAATGCAGATGTAGTCTGAAATGGCTCAGTGTTAAAGTTAAAATAATGATAATAATAAAATAAAATTATAGCAAAATAATAATAATAAAACAGAAATACAGGAGTCACAGGACAAAATATGTAGTTTATTTTTAGTTTTTTTTTTGCTAACCGAAATATGTATTTTCAGTTTATTAAATATGAATATATTCCCTATTTTCTCTAACACAACAACAGCTATTATTATTATAATTTAAATTAGTAGTAGTAGTAGTAGTAATAATAATAATAATTTGTTATTATTGTAGTGTTAGTTAAAATTGGGTAGACTATAGTCAAATTTAATTAAACTGTTATTATATTAATTATTAATAATAATTATTATTATTTTTTAAAATGCTATGATTGCATGATTGGTAAGATCTCCAATATATCACAAAAAAGAAAAAAGAAAATAAAAGATTTTATGAAAACGTTCAATTAAATTTTGGGGGCAACTTTTGAAATATTCTGGTCTCGTCATGTACTTTCTTTATCCTCTTGATCTGAGGAGTGCAGCTCTGGTTCATGAACTCAATGTGGGTTTATCATTGCATGCTGGGAGTCCACAGGTTCATGGTCAGTGACCCAGTGTGCTGGAGCCCGAACAGCATGGTGATACCTCTTTAAAGAGCTTAACACCCAACGGCATACTTAATCTCTTTTCAGGGCTAGCCCAGGGAATCCCTCTCCCCTCAAAACGGGACAAGGAGGGGTTCATTTTGTAAATCTCAGCCACCGATATTGCATGGCAGGTCTCAGAAATAAAAAAAAACCATAGTGAGTAACAATGATCAACCCAAGTCAGATCAGTGTATCCTTCTTCCCCCCCTTAAATGTTAGACCTTTCTCCATGAGGAGGTATAGGGATGACACAAGGAGCCATAGACACAATCTGACTAAAGGCCAAATACAAAAACATTTGAACAGTCACAAAGATAAGTGATCATGAACAGTTAATTTATGTGATGACTGTGACTAATTTATTATGGATTCAAAAGTCCGTTAATGATTTTATTGTTTTAAATTTTTCCCAGACTGCGGTAAAGGGAGTCTGAGGCTAGCTATCAGTGAAAAGCTGTATCTCAGATTTTGAGTCCAAAGTTCATTTACACTCTTATTCATAAACGAGACTTTAGGGCAAGTTGTCACATGCGTTTTATATATATATATATATGTTCTAAATTTAATTTATACAACTTTTTAATTACAATATTTGTTGGCAAAACAGTGGTTTCATATTTGTTAGTTTATACTTTTGTTGTTTCATCAATTATCAGTATCATAGTTTTACTGTTAAAATCTTGCTAAAAAGTCTATAAAGCAGTGATCCTCAGTCTTTTTTACTCAAATGTCCCTCGTCCACAAAAATATTGGGAGGTCACATGATTTTTCCACTGGTTACTGGATAAGGATTGAGGACAAGAATTAAAAAAATATATATATATTTTTACTTATTTTTACCAGATAAAATATTTTTGAGCTTGTATAAGCTTGTCATTATATGGCATTTTAAAATTTTATTAGTCTACATGACTTTTCCAGGTCTAGAATCACACAAATTTATATCTAGGTTTTCCCAAGTCTTTGGGAATCCTGTTTTTTTTTTTCCAATGGGAACTGAGTAAGAGAATGAAAATAAGAAATATTGTGATTTTTAGCCTTTTTAGCTTATTTTAATGATTGTTTAAGTCACGTTGAGGCCCCCAAGTGAGCCCTGGCCCTCTGGTTCAGAAAAACTGCTATAAAGTATATACAGCTATATAGGCTGTTTATTGGCTGGTTCCAACAGCTGGATCCAACTTTCCCATATAATCTAAAAAACATGTCCTACTATATGTTATCCCAATAGGTCAACATGTTTAATGAAATGTATCTTATTATATATTATGTAATAAGTCTACCCTGAGAACTATTCACAGGAGTAAAAAGTGCTTTGGTTTTCCCTGTATAGTTGTTCACATCCTAAAGCTTGTGATAACATAAGCAGTTCACCTGAATGAGGTGAAAGAGGTGTGAGAAAGAGAGAGAAGGTGAGAGTCTCTCAGATCCTCAGAACAGGTAAATATTAACACTGACACAGTGCTGTCATTCCCAGACTGCCGTGCAGGAGAGCTTAACAGGGGAAAACTGAGACGTGCCCCTCTACTTCCAACAGCACCTGATGACAGCTTCCCACAGCGTGTACTGAAGATCTTGCAAGACAAACATGGTGAGCCTCATGTCTGACTGTTGGCCCTCATTGTGCAGACACACACAGTATACACACACATACATCACACTCGTATATAAATTCCTTCAATCTAACACACCGCTGAGCCTGAGAATATGTAATGGATGCTAAGAGGCCAAGTCACCCCATCTTGACCTCTGTAGAGGTCCTGGCTATAGATTAAACTTGGAACAACTTTGTGGTGAAGGTAAATTAAGGTGAATGGTACAATTAGAGCTTAATTTGCATTGCACTATTCTGGTCTACCTTACTGGACCACAATGTAAATGTTTCCCCTCATTTAAACATTTATGCCTGTATTATGCCCCTTTGCAGTTCATTTAGGAAAAAAGCACCTGCTAAATTTCTTTTAATAATGTGTTACCTTTTATAACTGCAACATATACAAATAGATTATGGTTTTAAAAATAAAGACATACATTCATTGAAACAAAGGCAAAAGGCTGAACTTTACCTGCACCTCAACCTACGAGACCGATTCTGAGTATACAGAGAGTCACTGTACTTATTATTTTCCACGGACGGGAATTTTTCAAGGGGTTGTGAAATTTTATAGTATTTCCAGTGGATCCTTTAATGTGTGTTGCCTCAGTGTGTGAGATCTTCTGTAATGTACACATTTGTCTGACAGTGCGCAGACAGTGAGGCGTTACAGTGAAGTTCATTGGAAGTATTTTAAGCGCAAGTGTCACAATTTGACATAGTCTTGATAATAATCGAGTCAACACACACTACATTGGTTTAGAGCTGAGAGGATGTATATGAGGAATCTGCATTGGCAGATTTGAGGAGAGCTACAAAACTGCTTTTACAGCGTGATTCCATGATTGACAGACAGTGATGGACCACTGTTATATTGTCATCAAATAATTAAAGTTCTGTTATGTACAGTATATAAATATGTTTAGAAGGATGTTTAAGAAGTTTCCCAGTTTTTCAGTTTTGTTAACCTGTTCCTCCTAATGATTTTATGCCCTATCATTGACTTCAGAAATTTTTTATTGTTCATCATTTTTATTATTCTGAAAGTGATTTCAGTGATATTGTTCTTCTGTTTCGCAATTCTGCTCGTGAAGGGCCACTTTATTTAGAAAGAAGAAAAAAAAGTTAAAGAGTTTAAGAGTTTAAAAAGAAGAAAAAAAGAAATAACAAAAAGTGTCAGAAAATGTTTCACTTTACCTGAATTTACCCCTAACTTTAACAGTTTAAACAGTACAGTAAGATGAATATTTGCTTAACTTATCTTTGCATTTGTTTAGTAGTGATGCATTTGAAAGAAGCATTATTCAATGCATTTGCAGTTGCTCTTAAAAAAAACATAAAGGGTTCTTCATTGGCCTTGATGGTTCCATGAAGAACCTTACACAACCATGGAAACTTTCCATTGCACAAAAAGTTCTTCATAGTGGAAAACCTTTCACACCAACAACAACTAAAGACAAATCCAAAGTTCTGTCATGAAACTGTACATGGCGCAGTCCGATAGGTCAATCTCAATCTGACATAATGACATCATTACATGGTGTATCTGATTGGTTCTTTTCGTATTAGCAGCCCATGAGCTTGCTGCTCAGCATTCAAATACTCAGCTAGTGCTTGCTGTAGCAGTTGTAGCGTGCTTCAACTCCAACTTCCACCTTCCCCAGCTCCACCTGAATAGATCTGCTATGGGGTGATTTATGTATATGCCACATATGGGGGTTATTCATATATATGTGCAGCAGCAGTATTTCTTACATGCTCACAGCAGCATGTTGTGGATGTATTGGGAGTAGCAAATCTCGGTAGCAGCAGCAGTGCAGCAGATCTATTCCGCCAAGACCAAACACATTAACATTGTCATGTACATTTCCATGCCAAACCCTCCGAAAGTTGTCATGATAGAACTACAACTATTACTATATTGGAGTCTACACCAGCACACTGTTATGTTTATTTAGCATGCTGCAGTTATATTTTTTAAATGCTTGCGCTATTTAAAACCAAGATGGATGCTGATCTACTGTCAGAGTTTTTATTATTCATCAGCTGGAAAAAAAATTGTTCTGAAAGTGATTTCAATGATATTGCTGCTCTGTGTCCTTACTATTACTATTACTATTTCTTAACATGTGTAGAGTTTGAGAGAGTGATTCATGCATTTATTTCATCTAGACTTGTCTATTGTAATTCTCTTTATATTGGAATGAGTCAATCCAATATTAGTCGTCATCAGATGGATCAAAATGCAGCTGCCAGACTTTTGTCTGGTACTCGGAAATTTGATCATATATCCCCAATATTACAGTCTTTGCACTGGCTGCCGATTTGTTATAGAACTTGTTTCAAAACTCTGCTTTTTGTTTTTAAAACTCTGAATGGAGTAGGTCCAAAATGTCTTTCTAATCTTTTGAATCTAAACAACTCTGCTAGATTATTAAGTCGAGCGGCGACCGAGATTTTTCTATTGCTGGTCCAAAATTGTGGAATAGTCTCTTTTTATACATCAGATTAATTAACTTTAAGATAAAAAATTACTTTTTCTCTCAGGCTTACAACTGTCTTTGATTTTGAAGTAGAATTTTCTGACTGTTGTTTTTTGATGTAGACTCCCTATACTATTGCTTTGCTGTCTTTTTTCTCTTCTGTCTCTTTTTGTATATTTATCCTTTGTCTTTTTGTACAGCACAATGGTCAACTACTGTTTTTATCGGTGCTATATAAATAAAATTTGATTTGAATTGGATTTGATATTACAGTTGTGGTGTGGACATCCCTATTCTCATAGAATTAGAAGATTAAGTAATTAGATTATTATTGGTTGAGCTGTTTAAGATGAGATTTATTTTTTTCATTAGTGGAGAACAAAACATATAATGCAAAAGAAAAAAAAAGTTCCTCAAAACCCTGATGTATCAAATTTGATATACATCAGGTTTCTCAGCAAAGTTTTGATCACGTTGATAATTTAGAGGGAAACTGAATATCAAATGTGTCAAAGTAGGATTTGTAGGGTTAAAATTTTACTATTATAGTTATCATCCTATCAGGATGTAGAGGAATATCAGGAATATCAGACTTAGACAAACCAAAATTACAATTACTGGATATACAGTATGTTGAGTCTTTGTAAAGGCTACCTAATTTTAAAATTGATCCATGCTGAATCAATAGCAATTAACAGCTCAGATTAAAAACAGACCGCATTGGAAAAACAGCTTTACTGGAGGTTTTTAAGTCAAATTCAGCACATTTGCGAAAGGCTTTCTCTATTTTGTGCATTCCTCCCAAAGCCTTGGAAAAGCTGCCAGATAAACCAGGATTTAAGACTTATTCATCATTAATACCCAAGATTCATGGGAATTTGTCAGGATTATCACAGTTTTGAGTCAGGAAAACATAGTGTTTATCTTGTCTAATGATAAAATCTCCCCAGAGGGAGTGAGTGTGTAACCCAGCTACTCACAATTTAACCCCTTTTCTCCCATACACATGAACATGCTAGACCCGGATTTTACTAATCATCTTCATCTAATCTAATCTAAGAATATAATTAAAATAAAGCCTCTCCCCAGAGGTAATCAGTTGAGAAGTGGCTACCAGATAATAATAGTCATCTGACAATTGACAGTAACTATACAGCTATTTAGCTAGGAGGCATCTGCTCTGAATTTGCATTACAAATGATTAAAGCTCATCAATCAGTCACTTTAGTTTTTAGTTTACTTTTAAGTTTTAAGAAATGATGAAACTAAATTTTTGTTGCAGGGTTGGTTTTTGTCAAAGTTTTTAATTCATATGAAGTTTGGACACATTATTTCACATAAGGATGAAAAACTATATCCAGAGCAGTCAATGCAGGGCGAACAGAGACACATTTAATCTACCATTTTGCACATTGTTTCAGGGGAAATAACATACCACTTTACCTGAATTACCCCCTAAAGTTTTTTGAATTAGTTTAGTAGTGATGCAAGTAGTTTTCATCTAGGAAAAATGAAGTTTAATTTTAAGTATATAACCTTTCACACTTAAAATTAAATGTTCCAAAGGGGGTTCTTCATGGAATCATCAATGTCAAAAAAGAACCTTTATTTTTGTCAAGTATGCTTGAAAAGTGTGAATTGCATTCCATTTTTGGAACTAGAAATAACTATTTTTTTGCTGGCCCAAAGTGGTCCGCCAGGACAAACCTATTTCTTTATTGTTTAAGGACTACCAGGTTGGTCTGAACCCCACCAGATGGTAGATTGGTGCTAATCTTATCAATCATTTAGATACTAATAACTGAAGACTGGCTTGTCCAGTGGTACACAATGAAAAGTTGTAGCCTAAAAGTCCAAAGATTATTTTGATGAATATCTGATCAAGTAAAATATCAAAAGAAGTCATTTATTTATAGTTTACTTGTGACTGGATTTTATTATGCATTTTATTAAGCACATAGTGTAACTAGGCTAAAAACGAGGCAATAGTTTTGTCATAAGCTCAAAGTGAAATGGCAATAAAGTCGAAGTCAAGTCCTAAGAATTTCTGTATTTGCAAATCAAGTCCCCAAAATTGAAAGTCATTCAGAGACAAATCCAAGTTAGGAGTTTACATTTTTTTCTCTAGGCAAGGGAACATATGGGGAGCATGTGATTGTCCCAGGCTTGAAAAATGTGGAGGAATTTCAATATATAAAGTAACTAAATATGACACGTCCACCCTTCTGTCTCAGAGGCCATAAACCAGTGTCTGCTGGGAGTGAACTGGAATACATCAGCCATAACCCCCATTAGTTCTCAAAGTTGCCTTTCAGTTCTGCACATGCAAACTGTGTGTTTCTGTATTTGACACAAGGGCTTTTATAATTGCTGCTTTAAAATCTATTTGATTCTCAAGCCATTGGAGACAGAAGGCCACAGAGAACACCCAACTCTCAGTGGAAATCCCAGCCTGACTCAATTACATAAATATCAATTAGCAGGGAACTGAGGGATTGGGCTTGATCTGCCCCTAGAGAGGGTGGGTGAGGGTGGGGAGCAGTAGAGGAGGGGAAAGGGTGGGGCATCAGGGAGGAGACGGCACTTTCATTTAAAACAATCAGTTGTCACATTTAATTTTCGTATTTTAGTTTGCAGTCATGCTTTGAATGTGATTAAAACATTATACTGTTGCGAACAATGTAAAATTTAATTAACTGGTAGAAAATACGTGGAGAAATGACTTCAGTTTATCTGAGGAAGGGAGCAGAAGCCAAAGCAATTAATGTCAAATGTTTCTCAGACAGACTGTGACACAATTGTCATAATGGAAGCCCAAAAACTGGAATAAAAATGTACACTATGGCAGTGAAGATTTACTTTGACTGGTAGGCCCCTCTTTCATGTCTAATGGGACGATTGGTTAATAAGGCTGACAGCTAAGAGGATTACGATCAGTTTTGGGCCGTGCCTGATAGCGCCCTAAGCATGCGAGAGAATCTCCCCGTACTGTCAGGACCAATATGTTCAAAACTGATCGACGCTATAGGGTCTTTATAATTCACAGCTTGAGGGATTTGGCCTCTGGATCACTCTAATGAGGGCCAATAGGACGAGGGCCTTTTTTAATATCGGTATTGAGTGTTAGTGGGAGTCTCTTCTTCAGTGACGCGTCTGTGAGGTGTGAGGAAATCCAGGGCCCATTAATCCACAGCTCTGGGTGAGTGAGATTGCAGAATCCAGTCACAGTTGGGATAAGTGTAGAGGTGTGAGGACTGGCTTATGGAACGAATCATGAGGAAGGGAGGCGTCTCTTCATACATAAAACTGCTCTATCAGTTCACGCTCAGGGATTTGGAGATATTAGGTCTCTGCTAAGCATATGTAGCATGCTTTAGACTTCTCTCTGGGATATTCATGGAGTTCAGATACTACACTTCATTGGATGTCACACATATGCTGTTTGAAAACATTTACTGCATGGTCAGTGCCTCCACATTTCTTTTCTACAATTATGAAATCCATATCTGAAGTCCAAATTTTATTGGACATAATATAAGGTATTAGGTTAGGTAAAAAATTTGGTCAGTTTAGAAACATACTCTTGTATTTTATTGGCTTATGCAAACAATAAGAAATTGTGGATTGTGTAACAATGACTCATCTTCCAGATGCACGAGATGTATAAGAATTCAGCTGTTTTATGTCTATTAGGAACTAAACAGCAGCTTTAATCATTCACCTGAAAATTAAAGCCTTTGGATTGTTTTTTTTTTTGTGAATATATACTGTAATATTTCAAATAAATTCTGTCCTTTTGAACTTCCTATTTATGAAATCCTGAAAAAAAGTATGACAGTTTCACAAAAATATTAAGCAGCACAACTGCTTTGTTTTCACAGGAATAAAATACATTTAAGTAGTTTTTAGCTATAGTGTATATATAAAAATTTATAAGATTTTTTTTAATAAAATATATATTTATAAATTCTTTTCATCCATTTTAAATTGAAATATTCATGTTTTTCTTGTCTATTCTTTTTATTATGCCAAAGCATTTTAAATTACCATTGTGTACAAAACTGCTTTATAAATAAGTTTGCCTTATTAAAATGATTATGCGTATCTGTGTCACCGCCCAGCACTTTAGCCAATCCCAGACCAGATCAAGAGAGGGAGAAGCCAAACCGGGCTGCCTGCACCTCCTCCATGTGGACACGCTCAGTCTGTGCCGCAGGTTGTCTGGGAACTGTGGCGAGGCGTTAAATATGAGCTCAGAGAAAGTACGATATGACACTAATCAGCTTGTGCGGTGCATTTCCCCGGCATACGTTGCCAGGCGAGTCCACGCTATCCCACGAGTGCCAGTGAACAGGGCCATGACAAACTTTATTTAGCTGAGCAGGTGCCATGACCAGTTGAACCACGTGACTGATGGAGGAGGCCTGTGATTCAACAAGTGCACATTGTGGGAGAGAGCAATGTAAGATTTGTGCGACCTAAAGCCTCACGGGAGGCTTTTGCACCTGCACTTATGATAAACATCCTTGGAATTGGGGATCTGTATTGCCACCGTGGAACATATTTATTCACAGGGTTTCGCAGCGGGTTGTTGTTGTCGAAATGACTGACCTTTTGACCAAAGCCAAGACTGGAGCTCAGAAAATCAACCCTGTTTTTGGATTTAGTTGTCCACTGGCTGAAGTCCTGCTCTGTTAATGCTTATCTGTCATGCCTCAAGCGTTTTCTACCTGTCTACATTTTTTTCCGCTGCTGTAAGCTCAAAATCACTCGGCATCGATCGCTCCATATCCTCTGAGTCCCTTCTGTCTCACTCACTAATTCTCCCTTTTGCCCCTTTCATCCGGATTGAGCACGATGAGGTGGCGAAAAAAAAGAAATCAATAACAGGGCCAAGTGGGAGAGGTCAAAGTTCAACAGGGTTCCTGACGGATGTGTCAGGAAGGGCTGGACTTTGAAACAACAAGCAGGGGGAGAGGCCGCGGCTTGCGCCCGGCGGCAGGCTAGATGGAGACCAAATTTACAGGCTTCGATCGGACTGGTGTGTGTTGGTGAAGGGATATTAGAGGAGGGTTTACAGGGTTATCAGATCAGCCCCATTAGAGTGTGTGAGGGACGGCTTTATCTGGCTCAGGGCCAACATGTGTCAGAGATGGGGGCAAATGACAATGTCGGGAAAACACCTGACATGCACTGATGACTGACTCACAGCCTCCGGAGAACCAACATTAGGTAATGACTCTATGGATAAGGACCCAGTCTGTGATATAGATGTATGGGTCAATAAGCCCAGATCCCTTGCACATCGTAAGGGTGATTAGCATGTTTCGCATAGGGTATCAAATATCTCAAATTAAACTTACTCATTTTTAAACAACTGCATTTTAACAACTTACACTACACTGCTTCTGTCATTCTTGAATTTAATTGCATCCATCCTTTGCATTTCTTTAAATTAACCTTTAATTGTTTGGTTCAAACATTCACTGAAAAAGCATACGCACTATCATAGTATGTGTTACAGAGGCTATTGATTGTTCTTTTTGTTAGAAGAATAGTAATAAATGAAAGTATTATATAAATAACAACACTTATATAGAAGTGACTTATCAAGAGTTTTATACAGAAGAAAAAATATAATATTTAATGCATATATATTAATTATTAATATATTTTACACTACCATTCAAACATTTGTAGTCAGTAAGATTAAAAAAAAAATCAAGGATGCATTAAATTATCAAATCAAAATAAAGACATTTATAATGTTACAAAATATTTCTTTCAAAAATAAATGTTCTTTTGAAATTTATAGTCATCAAAAAATCCTGAAAAATATTTATGACGGTTCCCACAAAAATATTAAGCAGCAACTCTTTTTTTTTTGTTCGTTTTGAAAGAAATGCTTCTTGGGAAGCATGAAGGACTGAAGGACCATGTGACACTGAAGACTGGAGTAATGGCTGCTGAAAATTCAGCTTTGGCATCACAGAAATGAATTACATTTTAAAATATATTGAAAACAGTTATTTTAAATTGTAAAAATATTTCACAATATCTGATTCACAATGATTGCTGTCTTTGGCAAAGATACTCAAAAACATAAAAAATATCATACAGACCCCAAACTTTTAAATGGTAGTACATAATTATTAATATATATATATATATATATATATATATTACATTACATTTATACAAAAAAGGCAGCTAGTGTTTTTTTTTTTTTTAAATCACAAGTACCATATTTGTTAAACATATTGTACTTTAACAATATAACAAATAATTTTACTTTAAAACACTTATACATAATTGTACTCAATACCTAATACAAGGAATTTTACATTGCCAAGAAAAATATAATCAGACACTAAAATTTTGCATTTATTCTGCTCAAATTAGAGACTTATTTAATTCAGTCCATGTCCCCACTGGAAAAGAGGGCTCTTCAGCACTCAAATATAAAACTGTAATCATTCATTGTAATCTCTGTAGTGCTGTTTAATCGCAGGGCTTTTCCTTAGAGGAATTAACACATTTTCCTCTCAAAGCGCTATAGATGACTAAGAGCATGTATATGCGTGTGTGAGTGTTTGAGGGGGTTGCCATGAAAAGCAAATTAACTGCCAGTTAAATGACTGACATCTTCATGATACGGGTAATTATCACCACTGATGTTTTCAAATGAGTTGAACAGATCTATTCACTGCCCCTCTTCCTGAGGGATGTTTTGTTAAATGAAAAAAGAGAGATGACAATACATTATGCCTATACACACAGACAAAAGATGTCTTTTGAGGTTTGTGAACTAGGATACAGTACCAGAGTGTACTCAGCATTGTTGAAATGCTCTTCATCCACATTCTTATAAGAAATAGTAAAGGCAAATTGGACAATGTAATCAATCAGCCCACATTTTGCAAGCTACAGCTCTTAAAAAATAAAGGTTCTTTATTGGCATGGTTCCATGAAGAACATCCATGGAAACTTTCCACTAGACAAAAGGTTCTTTAGTGGAAAATGGTTATTTGTCTTTTTAAAATGATCTTCTTCACACTAAGAAAATAAATGGTTCTTTTAAGAATTGTTCACTAAAAGGTTCTTTAGGAATCCCAGTATTGTTCTTCCATAGCATTGCTGTGAAAACCCCCTTTGGAACCTTTATTTTTAAAAGTGTAGCCCTCTTCATTAAACAGCAATAGAGGTGGTAACAGGAAAAAAAAAAAAAAAAAAAACCTACAGAAGTGCGTATGCGAGTACATAAATAGAGGAGGTCTGGGGAGGTTGGGGAGAAATCCATTTGCAATTTAAATGGAAATTTAATGATCCCACGGAGGCAGTGAATTAGCCTCCTGATCAACTGATCATGTCAAGGACAAATAGGTAAACAAACATGTCCATTAATTCTGGCCCTCCCTCTGTCCTTACGTCTCCTCCCTGCTGGGGAAGAGTGTTGGAGGATTACCAGGGAAGAGGAGCAGGAGGCAATGGTGAGGTGGAGCAGCTAACAAGGCCTTGACAAGCTCCCAGCAACTGAGGGGGGCTGTCACTTCATTCCCACCCCACTGGGATGGACCAGCCCACCTCTTTACATGGGCAGTTGGGCCCAGCAAGGCTCTGTTCACCATCACAGGGAGAAGAAATAAGAAGCGGGCCTCAGGGATGGATGCAGAGAGAGGAGGTTCCTTGGACACGGTGCTCTCCACCAATCAGGCTCTGGATCAGTGCCGAGTGCATTGGTGTGGACGGGGCTGAAGGCACAGCTGTGCCAGTTCCCTGATGATTGATCACCAACGTTCATTGAATATTGGTTACAGTGACAGTAGCACATGCCACTCCGCATCTGTTACAGTCTGTGAAGCTGCAAGAGTTTTAAAAGACTAAAGGTAACACTTTATTGTAAGGTGATGTAGTTATGTACTAACTATAGTAAAAAACTATAAATTATACATAATTACAAGCAACTAACCCTAAACCTTACCCTAACCTTAACCCTAGTAAATACATGTAGTTAATATTACTCAGTACTGTTTAATTACACTTCAACAACATCACCTTAAAGTGTAACCAGACTCCCAAAAAAAGAAAAAGAAAAAGAAATTTAGACCATCAAACACACACAGTCACCAAAACAGCACTTGATTTCTAAATGAAGCAAGGTCAGGGGTGAAATCAACAATTAGCCTCGAAATAAATGCTTTAATTCCCTTATATGAGCATTGATCATTCCTCTTTAGGACATTTAAACCCTCTAATGTGGAGTTTTTTGGGCCAATATTATCTTTTCCAATCATCTCTGCAAATTAGCTTAATAAGAAAGAGATGAGAGGTTTTCTATAGCATGGCTCTCATTGAAAGTCTATTTAGACATCCTGATTAATGCTAAATAGCTCTGGCTGGAGTCAATGGGCCTCAGAGGAAAAGATGCTTGGTTCTTCAAGGAAAATAGAAAAAAAAAAAATGCAATTTTGTTTTCAAATTAGCTAATGATATGTGATTTCTCACAGTGCTAGATGTCAGATATTGTAGAGTTTTCATGGATGACATGCATGCCAGTGTAAATAAGGGATTTGTTCTTATTCAGGTATGGTTTAAGAATATATAAGCATGTTTGAAACTCAGTACATGGCTTTATGTTTTAGATATTATGTTTATTGCCACACATCAATAGGAGGCCTCTTAAACATGTGAGACAGTGATTAAAAAGTGTCTCCATTAATATTTAAACCATTTTAAATTCTGTCATCATTTATTTGCCCTAATGCTTTTTTATTTTAAAAATGTCCCAAATTTCTTCCTTTGTGTTCCACAGAAGAAGGAAAGTCATATAGGTTTGGAACGACATGAAGGTGAGTAAATAATGACAGAATTAATGCAAATATTGATGCATACTACGACACATCCTAGAACTACACAAATATTTTATTTAAGAATTGTTTAATTAATACAAAAAAAAAATCTTTCTTTCACTTCTCAGTACAATAGAGCGGAATGTAGGGATTCTGGTTTAAAGCGGCAGACATTTATAGTACAAGTCAAATAATGCTCTGAAACAAGATGTAAGGAAAATGCAGACCAGGAGCTTTAACAATGCCAAGTGCAGTGGAAAAGCTTTTTAAAAGGGCCATTTGTAAAACAAGGAGTTAAAACTAGATTATGGGTCAACAATAACACAATCCCTTATGCTCATTCCAGTAATTCCCACAGAAGAAGAGGATTTATACTTATTGTGGGAGGCTAAGCATCAGACAGCCATACTGCAAAAAAACATTTTACAGTGGGGCCAGGTAATCCCGTACGGAGGTGGTTCAGACTATGCATCGGGAGTGAATGGAGAAGAGGAAGTATTACTGTTATCAGAAGACTCAAATCTGGGCTTTCCAGGTGCTGCTAATGCTGGAGCCACCCTCTCCAGCATTTTCAGTAGATTGTGGCCGATTTGCCTAGTTGACTCTCTAATGAGTCAATTGTTCTCTCTGTTTACGCTATTAAAAGAGTATTAGCTCTGTTAAGGTGTGGGTGCCAAGGGGAGATGCTGCCATAAGGTCTAAATGGGGACCCCTGTGAAGAGCTCATCAAACACAATTGCATTGTTGAAGCACTTAGCCGAGGTCCAGCAGTTAGCTAGCTATTTTACAGACGACGAAATCTGTGCGCTATGTAATGTAACGTGCTGATGACGCAAACAGCTCATAGTCACTGTCTACTCGCTCGGCCGGAGACACGTTAAAGCCGATCGTGTGGACAACAGGCACCCCGAGATAGTCATCGGCCCTCCTGCTGACTCGATCACTTCTCATCATCTACAACAGCTAATATACACTCGTGAAACAGGTTATGAGACTATTTCATTTCTTAAAGGATAAGACCGCCAAGCACAGATCCAATGTGGGTACTTATGGCTGAGGTGCCAACGCTTCTTCTCAGGTATCCTCTTAAAGCTACTCATTGAGAGGATGATGAAAACTTCAGTCAGAAGCAGGGAGTCCGCTTATTTCGAATCCTGGGTCATGTTTTAAACCACTTCGCCAAAGTGCCTCAATACGCATAGAGTGCTGAGAGCCAGATTACTGACTGATAGTACAAAGCCCAGAGCTGATACAGAAGGATTTGCGAAAGTAAAGACAGATGTTGTAGTCGTGCATTGGAGAGCAATCCATACTCAGGGGCAAGGAGTTAATGGGAAGCGTATTGTCGTCAAGGGCAGATTTGCAACTTTTGAACCCATCTTTTTATCTAAAGAGGACTTTAGTTGTATTAAGAGTGTGCACCAATCCCTTTTAGCACCAGGGGCTGATCAACTAATCGTACATATCTGAGGTGATCTGTGAATGCCACCAAACCCACGCTACAGCTGTCTGCTGCTGAAAAATCAGAACGTCAGCTCATCAATATAATCAAACTGACTGGGTGCCTTAAAATGCTCATGCCTCTGCCAATTAGCTTTAACTATTAAGATAATGCTCTCAGGCAAAATCTGCTTTTAAAAGCCACTGTGAAGCAGAAAAAAATGTGTCTTCTAGCTCTACAGGTTCTCAACAGCTATATAAATATTCCTGAAGGTAGATATTATAAATGAGATGCCAATAATTCATGCAGGTTGCTGTTCACTGTGTTTTATTAGAAGCTGCTTCTTTCACTCAATAGTCATCAAAGCACGAAAGAGGAAGAGCAGCCACTTTATCCCCTTAATTACCCAATTATAGCCAACAGCACCCATACTGAAGATAATGATCTCATTTGAGTCCAGTCTATTGAAATAATGAAAGCACCCTATTAATTATAAAAGGCGTTATCACAATTACAACAAAGTGGAAAATTATTAATTTAAATTAAATTATATTTAAAATAATAAATAAATTGACAAGTATTGAGGCATTTTTGTTGTAATGAAATGACATTTGAACTCTGTAGAAGTTTGTAATGAGGACTTGACAGTTAACATTAAAATTTTATTGACTGACAGACTTACACCAATAACATACAGTCATTAAAAATAAATAAATAACTGTAATCTCTTTAGAAAAAGTGAAAACTGTCCACGTGAAAACTTCTCTTTTCCTTTAGTTATTCATCTGTCTATCTCACTACTGTGTCCATGGGCTTCATTTTTATTTATGTCAGTAGCAGAAGCTTGTCAGAAGCGGTTAGTTTCTTTACTAAAATGACTCCTGGTTCTTAACTTACAGTTCAACTCAAGCCTGAGATTTTTTTTTAGCGCCTCTTGTTTTTTCCTTTTCTTTTTATTTTTTGCAGTGAAGGTGGATTAGGAGAGAGGGGCTTTTGTTTAGATAAAGCGAGGGATTAGGTAGAGATTTGCCCCCATAAAGTTGTGGGCTTGATGGGCCTTTTATCCCTCCATGTCGCTAAAGCTGTGTTGCTTCTGGATTAGGACTATACAATGGGGCCCCTTGTGCTGGGGATCCGGGCCAAAGTGAGTAAGACGGAGAGAGAGAGTGTGAAGAAATACAAGGGGGGAAGAGAGACTGAAGATAGTAAAGAGATGGAGAATGAGAGAGAATAGAGGGGCACAGCTTCTGACAGAACTGACAGGTCAAAAACTTTTAGCATGGGGATTTGTTAAGAAGATCCTGGGATCTTGTCACGAATGATGCGATTTCCAGAGGTATCAGTGGAGCTGTGTGGAGAAATCTAAATAAATTAAAAAGTAGCACTGCCCCTTTAATAAAGGTAGGCCTATCTAATTTAGCAAAAGAAAAAAAAAACGGTTTTAAGATGAAGGTGCTGCTAATAACGTGTCTAAGAGATGGCTCCTGGCAAATTGCTTTGTTATTCTTGTCAAAAAGGTCTCCTGGAAGCAGTCGATTTTAAACCATACATCAAAATGATTAATTGCTCTGGGAAGAACAGATGCTGAAATACCCTTGGATTGAGCCTGAGAGGCTACAGCTTTGTGGATTGCAGACGTAATGTATTCATGAAGTTGCAGAAACATCATTAGGTCTATTAATTAGCTAATAACAACCATCTCGCGCTGTGACACCGAATGCCTTTATTTCATTATTTCCTTATTTCCTGGTAAAGCTAAGAGTGAGTGTGAAATTCATAAGTGTAAATAAAAGCCAGCGATATGATTGACTCGTTTTTAAGATATCATCCCTCGGTTTGTGAAAGGCAGCGGGATTCGCTCTAAATAAAATGATTCTGAAAGAAATCCCCTTCGGTTTATTAATAAATTCAGTGATAGATTCCCATCGCGCGCGGGGTCTTTACATTGCAAAGCCGTTGTTACTATTGTAATTAATTGCTTAAGTAAAAACTAGCAGGTGGCACCGTAAAAAAAAAAAAAAACGTGGTAACCACACGAAAGAGTAGCAAAATGAAATTTAAGTCCAAAAAAAAAAAAAAAAAAAAAAATCCCAATTACTTTGAGTAAAACTGAACTGAGGGCTCCTTTTGCAGCTCTAAAGGTGGGGTTTTCTCTGTGCCACTTTAAATGGAAGGCATTTAAAGCCCTCAGATGTGCTGGACAGTAGTCCTCGTTTAAGCAGATTTAAGGAAGAGGCGCTGAGAGGAATTCTTTCTCACTTTAATTGCTTTAGAAACGCTCCTCACAAAGAGACATTGCCCAGATTTACCTCCCGTTAAAGTTCTTATTTCCATCGGTTCACAAGTTAATCCTCTTTCTTTCTCAGGCCATAAAAAACCAAGTGGGGAGAAAGGATGAGAAAGGACACAGGTTTGGTTCCATTAAATAACAAATAAATATTAATATTAATATTAATAATAGTCTAACAATAATAATAATTAACCCCGTGTGAAGCGTCTTAGATATTGACAACAAAAATAGCCTTCACTTGAATTATAGGCTAAATTTTATATTTGGTAAGCAAATCTACAGTAGGCTATATTTAAAAATGATTTGGATTTTTTAAAATTAATTAAGTATTATTATTATTTTTTTTAAACATTCGTCAAATAGTTATCCATGACTTATTTTCTTGTGGCCTTTTCTTGCGTGGTTAAAATATTTGGAAATTATAATAGGCTATAAAAAGAGCAGAACTGGAAAAATAATGTTACATATTTTATCTGCTCCGACAATCTATAATAGTTTGAAATTCATCATTATTCTACATTAGGAGATTAATTAGAGACGAACAATTCATGTGAATGTTACAATACAGACTTAAGTGATTTGATTTGCCTATAAGGATTAAACAAACACTTAATTAGGCTGTACATAATACGTTTAACATAAAACATTGCAGAACCAGTTTATCAACATACCTGAACACATACAAACACTTCTTTTATAGTTGACAACACCAATATAATTTTTTATCGATACTATTTTAAATATGAGGTAAAACTCAGTTTCTTTCAATTTCCACTCGTTTCAAATTCCTCTAGATGATAACTATGGTCAGAGATAAAATTCAGTTAGGGATTTTCACCCTGGCCCGCTTTCTGCAAGCATCTTTAACAAATTATGCAAGCTTTACATTAAAAGGCTACTTTGCGCTGCCCTTAATTCCAACCTAAACGGTTTTGCTCCGGGAGAAGAAATCTTTTCTAAAAATCCTTCAAGAAGAGAAGGGCATTATTGTTTTAATCCTCTTACCGGCAGTCATTTCAAGACAGAGGTTTTTTGGAGGCTGAAATAGCGTCTTGTCTCCCCTTATCCTCACCCAAATCCTTCAAGGCCGGGAGAGATTGTGAAGGCAGTAGCCTGGCATCTATTAGAGATCTCTAAAGTCCCTTCAGTCTCTCCTGCAGTGGCATGACAAAGCCGAAAAGCAAACAAAACCAATGCATGAGATATTCGTTTGTCTAAAAAAAACAAAGTCTTGGGACCGTGACCTCTATAGAAATATTCCTATGTTCACGAAGTACCAAAACAAGTCAATGCGTGAGAACAATGTAAGAAAGCAAAATATTCATATAATGGCACTTACTCCACACTAACTTTGGCAAAACTGAGTTCGATAAAGTCAATTTCTAGCGATCTGGTGCGATTGCTGTTGACTTTAACAAACGATAAATCCCAAAATCAAGCAAACAATAAAATCCATAAGCTAGGCTAGCCTATGCTATACGAAAAAAGAGAAAAAGGTTTTTTTTTTTTTTTTTTTTTGGAGAAAAAAAAAACATTTTAATGTTTTTTTTGTTCATAATCAAACTCTCTGCCATCACTGAGCTAGCCTATATAAAGCCGTTTCTCTTCTGCTCCTGTTCTAAACTTTTATACCGATGGCAATAGGCTATTTTTCTGTTTATTCTCACATAACATATGGCTATATTGTTCATAAGCAAAAGCGTTTGTGAGTGGACATTAGTGCTCTCAAGTGCGTGTTTTAAGACTTCAAGTGAAGGGTCAATTGGTTTCTGAGTCCAAATGCAGCCAGAAAAGTATCGTCGAGCTTTGATTGACAGCTTCAAGGACCAGTAGCAAGCCTCCTTGATGTTACGCGGAGCTCTTTAAAATCCCTCCTCAAAGCGCGTGTCAATAGATGGACGCAATGTGCTGAGAAGAGAGCGCTGGGAACGATTTGGAGTCGCTTGATACTTAGCGGATACATTTGAATGGGCTCTTAGACTTTGAGAAACGCGATAAGGACATCTGGGAAATACTCCGGGCTACAAGCAACAAAATATCAAGTGACAGTGTAAGACACTGGATAAAGGACAAGACTGAGGTAAGAAACGACTTATGCAATTATTTACGTAAAAAATAATAAACCAATAACAGTAAGATTTAAACGTGTCAGTTCAGTAATAGCCTATCTAAAATATAGCCTAGCTTAAATAATATTAAATAAATTATTCTGGTAGTTTTTCTTTATAGGCTACTCTTCATATAGGCTAGCCTAGACTTTTTTCATTTTAAAGTGTATTTTTTTTTTCCTGAGACACATAATTGTATTCCAGAGGGCACAACTCAATTATTTAAAAAAACAACAACAAAACAAAACAAAAAAACTTGTGTAACAAAGACATAACACAGGATAACTCAAGAGTTTATTTTAAGCGTACGCCAGGGTGCCTTCCTTAAAACTTAAAATTTAAATTAGCCTTAAAAGTGGGCTAAAACTATTATTGTCCTTTCTTCAGAATGATTAAATTCAGTTATAAAATACATTTCAACTACAGATAGGCCAACTTAGAAATGGAGTAAGATAAACCTCTCTGTGCTTAACATAAATGTGGGGGGCCTTGGACAGTGAGGGATACAAAAATATGAGTGACAATATAAATATGTGTCATGCGAGACACGATAAATAGTGCCCCCGGGTCAAATGGGTTTTTAACGCTAACATTTTTCCTAATTTAGTCGGATCAAAAAGTTGCACTGTACATGCCAATTTGCATAATGAGGTTTTAATAATCGAAGCATGGAGTGTCACACTGCCCGCAGCAGTAACAGGCGGATGAACAGACTACAATAGCAGCGAGACACAGTATTAAAATAAGCTGCCCTTTGTGCGAAATATTAGTTGGCCTGTGGCGAAATTTTGACTTTTAGCAAAGTTCACTTAAACAAATATTTCACAAACATGAATGATAGGCTAAATCATACATTATTATTGTTAGGCCTATTATTGCTGCTGTTATTATCTGGTCGTAATAATCACTATTAGATTGATCGCTGGTCAGTTGTTTTTCGTTTTTATTACTATTTTAAAATGTGTGTATTTTTTTTTTTTTCAGCTATAACATCCTATACACATGGATGGAATGACAATGAATTAAACGTAGAAAACGTAAGTCGATATAGGCCTATAACACATCTCTTTAGACACATATTGCTTGGAAAACACACGTGAGCATTTCTTGAAGCCACGCACACACATGTAAGCTCACTGTATACGTCCGTCCGTGTCAACAGTGATGATAAATGGAGGTCTCCACAGTCGAAACCTATTTGCACTTCCATTAGACGGGGACCCAAATGGGGATCAACATGCATATTTTACCCGCAGAGAAGCCATACATCTCAGCCAAAACGTGGCCCCGGGGCGATGGGATAAGGGGCCGCGAGAGAAGGGAGGGAGAGAAACGGACCCCATTCAATTCAAATACATGGGGGAGAAAAGTAAATGTTTAGCAAAGCACCTTCTGTCCAAGCGAATTAAAACTATTCCCTCTTGCCCTCTGATCACATTCATCAGACGGTGCACTGACTTAATAGTCTGGGAATGGGCACTCCGAGTGTCATTCAGAAGCTTCCACGCTGAGGAGGGTAAGCGTTTCGGTGGCCTATAACGGATAAGGATAGTAACACGCACACAAAAACCTTTATTAAACAAGCCCTCCAAACAAATTTCCTTCCTTAAGTTCCGATTAGACATAACGGCAGTCACCGGTTACAAAACTGCATAGGATGACAAAGAAAGGCAATTATCGCAAAGAAAAACGGCACTTAAAAAAAAACTTTATAGCCTATCATTTTTACTTGAAGCAACAAGATTATATAAATGCAGAAATAATAACAACAAAAACAGCAGCAACAAAATAGGTCATAATTAATAGCAATTTAATTATTACTAAAATATTAACAATTAAACAACAGTGGTAAATCTAAATAATACCACTAAGCTATGGAAATTATTTTTGAATTTGTCTTATTAAAATGGCACTGAATTATCATGAAACAAATATAGCAAACATATACAAGTTGTCACGAAATAAGCTACATAATGTTTGCCGATTAGTGTCAGAATTATGATATAGCCTAATAATTACAAAGAATTATAACTTATATCTAATTATTATTATTATTTATTATTATTATTATTGCTACAGCACTGCTCAAAAATAGCCCATAACTTCAAGTTGTGTTAGATATTTTAACGATTGAATCTAAGTAAATAACGAGCAATTTAAGTGCTGGTTGGAAATACAATTTAGTTTAAAACTCGAGGCTGTTACAAGTCCCTGGACACCCGCCATGTGCGGGAGCATATACTTTCTCTCTTAATAATGCGCAGTGCATTGGCCTCGGAGATATTCGTGTCTGTCAACCACCTCTATACTAATACATATCTAATCGTGTCCTGGAGCCTTTCATTTAATCTATGAAAATCTTAAATCGACTGTGAAAAATGACTGGAGAAGCAGGGCACTAAACCTCATGGCCAAATTATTAAATTAATAGCATCCCGTGCAATCATCAGTAAATTGTAAATATTACGATTAAAATATAGTCTTTCCAAGTCCTAGCATATGAAATTATGAGTGAAATTAAATTTCGATGACAGAACTGATTTAATGAAGTCTGTTTCGAAACATTCGTTCATCGCTTAAGTAGCCTAGGCCTAGATCTCACTAAAATCAATCAATGATTCATTGACAACTGTTTTTAAAGGATTCGCTACGGTAATTTGGCTCTGAAATTATAAATCTAATGTAGTAAGCATAAGTCGGAGCTCATTAGGTAAACAAGTGATAATTGCACCAATTAATTCCTTGTGTATGACTAATGGATTGGACAAAACAATAATTGGATATTAATGAACACAGTTCCGCTCCTATAAGCGGATTTTTAAAAGTGCTACTTGACACTCTAGCAATAAACTGACAACCGCCCTACTGATTGATTATAGGCTATATAGGCCTAGGCGCACATAAAAATATCACATGAGAAAGCGAGATGTTAATTAAAATATTTGTTTCAATAAATTTAACAAATTAACGCTGGACCATTTACTAAGGTAGACGATGCAGGAGGACAAATAAACACAGACTTACCTATAGTGAAGTGAAGTGTTCAGGATCTTTAAGGCCTGATCATCTCAGAATGCGAATTATTCACTGCATTTAAGGCATTTTAAGGAATTTTCTGTCTTTAATTTTATAGCCGCAGTCTTGGCACCATAGCACCAAAGTGTCAAATAATTATATTGTCAATTGTAGGTTTAAATATAAAACATTTTAACTCATGTTTACGAAATATAGCCTACCATAATAACAGTACATACATTTAGTCCATTTATCATATAGCCTACACTGAAAAAGATACTGCTGCTTCAGTTACCTCCTCACACAACGCCACTTTAGTTCGAAAGCATCTAGTCTGACTTTTAACTTTGAGTTTAACTCTCAATCTAACTTTTGTGATTGTATATATAGAAAAAGCTCAGTGTTAAAACTCATAGCTCATTCTTATTTTTGCAGATATTTTTGAATCATGCAACACTACGGAGTAAACGGATACTCTCTCCACGCCATGAACTCATTGAGCGCCATGTACAACCTGCATCAACAGGCGGCGCAACAGGCGCAGCACGCGCCTGACTATCGGCCGTCCGTTCATGCGCTCACGCTCGCGGAGAGACTGGCTGGTAAGTGCGTTCTCTCTCTCCCTCCCTTTAACACACCAAATAATTGTGATAGTACACTGAATTAAATATGCCGTGTCTTTTGTCTTCCAACGGCTGTACATTTCAAGATATCATACTTGAGGCTCGCTACGGCTCTCAACATCGCAAACAACGCCGCAGTCGCACCGCTTTCACGGCTCAGCAACTGGAAGCGTTGGAGAAGACCTTTCAGAAAACGCACTATCCTGATGTTGTGATGCGGGAGCGCCTGGCCATGTGCACCAACCTACCTGAGGCACGCGTACAGGTGAGAAATGACCAATTTCATCATATTACTAATGTCTACAAATACCTTTATTTATCATGTATCTGCACCTTGTCTTTTGGCCACCAGGTATGGTTCAAGAACCGCCGTGCAAAGTTTCGTAAGAAGCAGCGAAGCCTCCAAAAGGAGCAACTGCAGAAGCAGAAAGATGTCTCGACAGATGGGCCCCTAGCAACAAACGATAAGGACGATGCCCCTTCCAGCATAAATCTTGAGAACCAGCCACCTTCATCATCCTCCTCTTCCTCCTCCATGGAAGCAGAGGCGGCTCCTCACGCACTGGGATCAGAACTCAGCGTTGAGCTTAATGTGACATCGGCAGAGCAGTCAGGCAGCGAGTCAGCCACAGAGGACAACGCAACTGACAAGGAAGAAGAGATAAAGCAGCACAGAGAAGATCTGAAGGTTGAGAAAGAACCAGCATCTGGAAACCTTTCCCCACTTTGCAAACGTCTCAGCCCCAAACCAGGTACGTATTTGCTATTTACTGCTCTTCCAAATTCATTGCAACCTTTACATTGCACAAAATGTGAAAAAAAGGTTCTTTAGATAAATAAAGTGTTCTTCATACTAAGAACAAAATGATTGTTTTGAGAACTGTTCACTGAACGGTTCCTTGGGGAACCAAAACAGTTATGGATTTGCTGTAAATAAAACCCCTTTGGAGCCTTTGTTTTTAGAGTGTGAAAGAATGCATCAAATACCAGAATGACATTTTGAGGGTGGCAAATAACTAACAAGCATTTTGATCTAAATCTTGACAACCATGTTTGTGTTCTTAGATTCTCCTCTTGGCTCCCCGGCTATCTCATCTTCCTCTAGCGGGGTGACCAGCGGGATCTCTCAGAGTCACTCATACTCCTCGTCACCGCTCAGTCTCTTCCGTCTGCAGGAGCAGTTTCGCCAGCACATGGCAGCTACCAACAACCTGGTTCATTATCCGTCTTTCGACATGGCGACCCCATCGTCTATACCATACCTGGGCATGAATGTCAACATGCCAGCACCCCTGGGCTCCCTCCCCTGTCAGCCCTACTATCAGTCCCTATCTCACCACGCGCAACAGGTTTGGAACAGCCCTCTGCTGCAGGCCTCTGGAGGCCTTCCTAGCCACAACAGCAAGACCACCAGCATTGAGAACCTACGCTTGCGGGCGAAGCAGCACGCTGCTTCACTGGGCCTGGACACGCTGCCCAACTGAGCAGGAGACTGAAGCCTACCTGAGCAAGGGAACATCTCTCTACCACTACTAACATGCCACCTGGACTTCTAAAATTAGGGCCAATACTCAGAAAAGTATGGGACTGAGGTTGAGACTAGTAAAAATTTCAGATTCATTTAGAGGGCTTGTTGTTTTGAAGCTTAAATAGACAATAAAATGATGAAGCTCTCATTTAATTCATTATGATATTACATTTGTCAGCTTTGCATAAAAGACAGACAGGCCCTGGATTAGATTTAGTGTTATTTATATGTTTTGGATGGGCGTAGATGTTTGATATAAGCACTTTTTGGAGATGATCTCAGCCAGTTGCATGCACTATACACCAGAATCTGAAAATAACTTTTTTAATTCAATTATCGTGGTTCTCAAATTACACATCACACAACTTGTAAATGTAAATCTTGCACAACTAAATAGATTAATTAAACCTAACCTGTTTAATGGTCAGGATTAAACCACGGTAAATTGAGGATGGTTTTCATTGACTACATATGCAAAGCTTTTAATTACATGTAGCCTCAGGCAGTGGAAGAAATGCAATTATAGACCATGCATATCATTGGATATTGCCAAATTAACACGCAGAGGGAAAATACTCTGAAGAAAACTAATGCTTAAGTGCATATATATGTTGCAACTGCAAAAACAATCCTGAATAGTGGTCAAATGCTGGACAGTCCAGTACAGGAGAAGTTCTCAAGTGGAAAGCAAAGCATTCCCATGTACGGCAGCTTTTTCCCCTCTCTGCTCATTCTTTCCCTCTCAGTGCTGAGCTCTCATTGTGTTTGTAAAGTATTTTAATATGTACAATACAAAGTCTATCTATAAATGTTTACTGGTAAGGCAAATGTAAAAGTTCTATGTTTTAGATTGAGAAGAATTTAACCATGTGATGATTCTGGTAGCTGTCCCTTTGTAAGATTGTACTGGGTGGGCCGCACAGCCCGCCTGCGTCTCCCCCAGATTATTTAACCTATACAGTCTGGTTGTCTTTGTAACTCTTTCATTGTCAATTGTTCATGTGAACATCAATATACAGTCACTCACGACATCACACAAAGTGGTGAATTTGTAGCCTATATTGGTGGAGAGTGTTCCAGAAGTATACATATCTTTCCCTATGTCAATTGTAGATTAAAAAACTTGTAAAATAAAACTTCAATAAAACATTGCTTGGACATCTTTATAAATATATACCGTATATTTATTTTCTCTCCTTTACCATCAAAATACTACTTTAAATAAATCCAAATTACTGTGATCATGCAAAATTTAAGATTAAAATCTATTTTTAAAAAACAATTATTCTGTATTTTTAGATTAAAATACTAATGGATTTTTTTCACCAAAAGTAAAGTGAGTTCGAATTAGGGGCTTAGGAAGTAGCTGAGAAACAAGGTGATAATAAAATCAAGGAGGTAGGACAACAGAAAAAACAAGGAAACGAGAGTTAGGAGAACAAGAAAACAAGGTAATCTTGGGAAATAAAATCGTTGTGGGGACATAAGCCATCCCAGATGAATAAGCAGGCCATTATGCTGAAGAATGACAGCCTGGGGCCGTGATTATGCCGCTATTATATCTTAAACAGTGTGGTTTGTCAAAATGCATAAGCCCTTTGCTCACATAAAGAGGGTCTCCTCTCTGTGTGCATTTTACCAGAGGCTTGATGCCACTGCCACCGTGTTCTCAGTGTCCTTGATGGGGCTGCTAACTGCATTTTAAAATGCCTTATGCCATATTTAAATACAGCTGATTGTAATGCGTTATAACATTCAACCTTTTGAGTAGATCAAAACACACATGGGAGGGGAGAATGCTTCATTATGAAAAAAACAATGCAAAACAGCAATTAACGTGAGGGTAAAATGTTCAAGCAAGCCAATAGTGTCAATAGCATCTCTATTATCTAGTTTCGCGACTGGCCTCCCTAACCAGAAACATGCAAAAACAAACAGCCTCCAGGGGTTTGATACAGATTATGTGACAACAAGGTCAAGTCCTCTTTACTAACACATGTAAGGAGACCCGCAAGGTTAGAAATAGACCCACATGGTTTCCATGCTATTTTCCAAAAACACTTTGAAAAGCACTAAAGATTGGTGTAAAAACAGAAAATCTCTATTGTAGCTTGACTCAAAAAATTGTATGTGACTCAAAAATGTATGTAATTTAATAATTCCTGTCTATTTCTCATGCTATTTCTATTGTGTTGGGGTCAAGTTGACCCACATATTTTTATGTTCAAAATTAGCTGCACAGACGCACAATTCATATTCCTTCATATGCCTGCTTCTCAAACTCTTGTGAGGGTAAATTGGTTTTTCACACTTTTTTTTTCTGTGCTGCAACAGTCTAGTTATAGAGACAGTGAGAGAGATCCAAAAATCTAATCTAATCTATTTTTTTTTTAACTGTGAAATTCAACAATATAAAGAAAAAGTGAATTTTCCTTGTTTGATTCAGATTTTCATGAAATTTCATAGATCTCATTTTTATTATATTTTAGTGTTTGACAAGGTTGTTTTAAAATTAAGGTTGTTGAAAATTAATTGGGGGGTCAATATGACCCCAACACAAAAGTTAGCAAAATATATACAGCTGTTCCAAAACACACCTATGTGCGTGCACATTACCCTACAGGGGAAACAGTCACAAATTAATCAGCTTTTCAAGCGTTTTGAAATTGAATGCTATTCAAACTGACCCCAACACAAGAAGCGGGTTTTAAATCAGATGGTACCAAAACAAACAGCTGTTACTGCTAAGCTCCACAGCATCCGAATTCAATTATTAAGCGGTTTCTAAATTCACCTTAGTGTTTAATCAGGTGTCACCGTCAGACAGTCCGTTACAGACACACAAGCACAAAATGGACCTCAAGCATGCCTAGCACAAAAATCACAGTGTACCATTCAATCCAAACTTCTTTCCCTCATGCTCTCCTTTTTGGTTTTAGCTGCATGGAGAATGAAAGCTGCCACCATAAGGAACCCCAGCCCATTGAAGAAGTGACAGGCACTGCCAGAATATGATCCTAATCCTGTTCCCAGCATTCTTTTAGCCCGCTGGCACTGCAATTTTGCCACATACTCTCCAAGCTGTCAGCTGAGGTAAATCTCTCCAACAGCACATTGCTCAGATACACATCAAAGAACTCCTGGAAACCAAAACGGCTCACTCAGAAATTAGTCAAAAAATGAAAGATGCCAACTATTAATGCACGTTAGACCTGAACGTAAATAAATGTGCTTTAATATCGTAAATTAAAATATTTAAGAGAGAGAAAAGCAGCAGCGTGACTGAGAAAGCCCTGATGATGGGACGATAACAACAGGTGTTTGAACTCGGTTGCGAGAGATCGCCCTCTTTGGTCCCAGCTCTCTTTTCTGATCCAATTCTCTTCTTTTTATCCCTCTGTTATCACAACCCCACTTAATCCTCTTAAGGGCAAAGAAAACCCCTCTTTTCTGGGGAGAGCTCACCCAAGCCAACCGCAGCACTCTAAAGCCTGTCACCAAGGCGCTGTTTCAGTCACACGTAATTACACATCAATGCCACACTACACATACCTTTCAGACAGGGAGAGTGGCATTGTGGGCATGCGGAGGGAAGCTCAGCACTCTTTGAATGCAGGACACAGTCATATGGATTAAGTCTCCACCGGACACTTGAGAGTTAGGCAAGACATTTCACTACTGTGAAAGCAGACAATCACGGGCAAAACATGTATTGAAATAGCTGTTGCCAGCGAGGATTTATTTTCTTAATAGTAGATTAAGCGGGAAGATGTATAGTGTGGTAAATCATGCTAAGCATCATGGGACAGTTGATAGAATGCTGCTTCAGCAGAATATTTTAACTGATTATCTGAATGCTGCATTGCACTTGCGGTCAAAAGTTTGGAATATTTGTGATTTTTTTTAGGTTTTTGAATTAAGTATTTTGCTCACCCTATCTTATGCTGCATTTACAGTATTTGATTTAAAAGAGTAAATATAGCAATATTGTGATTTGTTATTACAATTTAATGTAACTCTTTATTTGGATATATTTTAAAATGTAAATTTATTTCTTTCATGGTCACACAATCCTTCAGACATCATTCTTATATGCTGATTTGGTGCTCAATTGTTATCAGTTAGTATTGGTGCTCAATTTTAAATAATTAATATTATCATTGTTGAAAAGGATTGTTTGGATGATTCGACTAAAAAAAAAGGAAATAAAAAAAGAAAAATCAACAGAAATTAGAATGATTTCTGAAGGATCATGTGATTCATCAAAAAAAATATTGTAAAAATATTATACAATATTACTGATTTTACTGAAAAAAAATCTATATAATACAAACAAATGTCTGCAGCAATATGTAATTACACAAATGAAAAAATATATATATTTCAATTGTCTGTTTTAAGATTCTCACAATGAAATCATTAGCAAGAATTTGATTCCTGGATTACATTTTAAAATATTTAATATCTGTAATTTAATTGTAAAAATGAAATATAAATAATTACATCGCACAGACATTTGGTTTCGGCATCTGGCCTCCAAGTTGACTCTCCTATCATAAAAAGTCCCTGAAGCCAGGTCACCCTTGATCCACAGTCTGAAGAGTGAGTGCTGAGGCCTTATGCTGGGTTTTTCAGATATGCGGCTCATACCACAGACATCCGAGCAGTAGGATATGCCTCAGGCCAGAGCTTCACACCACCTACAACAATCAGATATCTTATCACTGAAGCGCCTAAGTACAGGCGTTACCTTTATGTGAATACGATGTTACAGCTTGTGGACATTAGAACAAACATGGAGTACAAAGATTTACTGATATCTGAGGCATCTTACATTTGAAGGTTTGAGGACTGGAGGCATAAAATATATACATAATATCTGTAATGTTTAATATGACAGGTTAAAAGGATAGTCCACACAAAAATAAAAATGTACTCATGGACAGATTTTCTTTAGTTTATCAATTTCTGTTCCCATGGACTGAAGTTAACTAGAACCAAAACTTGCATCTTATTAAATTCTATTTTGTGTTCTGCAGAAAAAAGAAAGCCATTTAGGATTGGAAAAACTCCCATGTCATTAATTGAAACCTGTATAACTTACTTTCTTCTTTGGAGCACAAAAGAAGATACTTTGAAGAACTGTTTGTATCCAGGTCCAAAACAACATTGAACCCCATTGACTTTCACTGGCATTTTTTTAAAAATATGTTGTGTTCAGCAGAAGAAAGAAGTTCATATGGGACTGAAACTAATGGTAAGTAAATGATGACAGAATGCTCATTTTTAGGTGGACTATCCTCTTAACTGTTGTATTTTAGTAATTAATCAATATGCTAATCTAACATACAAATGAGGGAATCAAAGGAGTGACCCTTTGGAGGGGCCCTGCAGTTTTGAAATAAACTTCGCAAAAGTTCCAGCAAGAATACTGGGCGGTGTGATTGAATCATAAGTAGTTTTTTCCCCACAAAACACTCATGCTTGCCTTTTCCAGGGGAAGCTGTTATGACTTTCACCCACCTACGGACATCTGAGATTCCGTCATTATAAGGCCTCGGCGTCCAGACAATATTCCCGACATGTTTCTGTCATTACAAAGATCTACATCCGATTTACATCATTGGCAAGGTGCTCGCCAAATGATCAGATGCCAGCATCCTCAGCAGTGTCAAAGTCAATAATGAATAAAACGTATAGATGAAAATAACTCGTCCCTAATGGTCCCTCTGTCTCCTGAGTGTTAAAAAATGTAAATTTATGTAAAAGCCCATAGGAAACACATATTTACAATACGTTTAGGTAATCACAAGATGCAGGCATGGAGAAATATCCCGGCCGAGAGAGGCAGTCAATGCAAAAATAGTTTTTATGTGTCATTAATTCTCTTTGCATTCCCAAATAACCCTATATTACCGCGGTAATACAGTAATCACTCACAATCGCACAGAAAATTATCTGCACTCATCTGTGGAATAAAAGGCGAAGGGGAAAACGAGGGGAAAGCATCCCATTTTAGTATCCTCTTGCGTCCTTAATGTTCAACGAGAAGCCGGCGAGTAAACGACTGCTCGGCCAATCTCGACTCTGGCACCGATGGAACAGTTTCCGAGCAGCTTAATGATAGCGGGGAGTCGATGGCTCTCGTCAGCCCCTCTTCCTAAAATGCGCACACCTTTTCATGCTACATTGCCCGGAATAGACACAAGGTTCATGGACAACCGGGGGAAAATTGAACCTTTTATATGCTAGCAGAAAATAAAACACTCCTCTGATGCCAAATCTAAACGACACATTCGGAGCACAAACATTAGGTGTAGAAGTGCTGCAGACACAGCATTCATAAGAGCGTTGCTTGTCTTGCTCACGGATACTCTTTATCCTTATAATGAATATGATATTATAAACCCCACAGAATACTCAATCAAAATGCCTGTGTATAGAGATAAACTCAAATTTTCCAGTTTGAATTTGTTTGTGGGCAGCTGATATATGAATTTTCAACCAGCTTCAGTAGCGTCCTGGCACGTGAGACTGTTATGAAGAAAATTCAATAATTATTATGCATTCAGCTTTTAGGCCTCATATTAATTGAGAGAATACATGAAAATGTAAAATTTAAACTATTCAAAAATAATGAAAATTTAAAAATAATGGTGATTAAATACAGCATCTAACAATTTTTTAAAAATTTTTTATTATTATTTTTTTTAAAGTCCATGGGCTTCATTAATTTCTGTGCATCCTTCAGGCAAATGAACTGCTCCATTAATATAAATAAATATAACATTCAAAATTAATATCATCATGTTTTAGCCCTCTCCATGACAGGAAGACAGTGCTGTTTGAAACACGCTGAAAGACAATGTCAGTCTCATTTATTTCTACTTTTAACAGCTAATAGTCAGTTCTACAACTGTCTGTGGACGCCCCCTACTGGCCAAACCTTGGAACGTGTGAATAACAGTAAACGGGACTCTCAGTTTTCAAAAACATTTTCTAAATTGCTGCATGCTTCACTCCTGAATCAGATCTTTTTTTTTTTTTTTTAGTTTAGTTGACTCATAGCATGAACGTTGGCTTTAGCTTTTCAATGTTCTACACAGGAGGGAAGAGTCAACTGGAAAAACAAGACTGCTTTGGTCTTTTTGCGCCATACTGAACTTTAATAAATTTGATAATCAAACAACAATTTACAAAATAATGACAATGACACGATTTTCACAGGTGGATTTATGTCAGTCTTATAGGCTGAAATATTTCCATGTCTGGTCACTAGGGGGCACTATTGAAGCACAAACGTGTGATGATGTCGGTTGAGCTAATATCTGAATGTCCTTTTAGTTCATTCGTTGTAATTTACAAATATAAATTGGTCCAAAGTTAGCACACAGGTGTGGTAAAACCAACTCCCCAACACTTAACTGTGGCGCAAAGTGGAAAGTGTCAGAAAAGCGTTGCGCAAACCATCTGAGGTCCTGAACCTGCACTGTGATTCCCAGCTCCTGCTGAGCGAGACTTATGGCCTGTTGCACCACACACTCATTCTGCAGCTGGGACAGGGAACAAGTAGAGTACACTACGTTTCCACCCCGTCGCGTGGCCTGGATCCCTGCCCTGGACAGAATATGAAACATAAGATTGATTAGATGTCAGTTCGCAGTCAGTCTTCATGGACACATGCACACGTAATCACAAAACACACTCAACAAAATACGAAAAAAAAAAAAATTGCCCAGTGAATGAATAATAAATATTAAGACATTAAAGCAACAGTTCACCCAAAATGTTATAATTTGTAATGTAATAAATCCAATGTTTAACTTTAAACTTAAACTGTCCATAATCCATAACTATGAATCCTCCGGTGACAAAGTCCTTCCCATGTTGTCCTCTCACACCAAAATCCACTGATATATTTGTTTAGAACTGTTTTGGACTGTTTTCCTTGATGATTGATCAGTGCACATTTCTGATCTGATTTGGATGGCCTGAGGATTGTCAGCATTTTTTCATTTTGGGCAAACTAATATTTTAATGATGCTTGCTGTGCATTTTGCACCACTTAAAAAATTACTTACAGAAGCAGCTGTGTTTGCAAAAGGGGAAGTTTCTGTCTCTCTATGGTCCTGGACCTCTTAAAAATATTGTTCTCTTCCACCATTGCAGAGTGTCTGTCTGTGGTGCAGGGGACATCTACAAGCACCTGTAAAACAATGGAAGATGAACTAATCTTAATGGCACAATGCCCTGATTTGTGCTGCTATCATATGCTTGGCAGAGATGCATGTTGTAACCATACAAATAGCAGATGTTAGATATTTTTTAAACATTAGTGACATCACACATGACATACAAGGATATACCAGTGTGACAATCAAGAGAACACAATGTAAATACAAGGCGCTGGTAAAGTACAGCAGTATAACCTAACCATTTAAAAGTTTGGGGCCGGCAAAACTTTATACTGTTTATGCAAGAAGTCTCTTAAGCTCAGCAAGGACACATTTATTTGATAAAAAATTGGAAAATATTTTTACAGTTTAAAATAACTGTTCTATTATTCATGTGATGACAAAGCTGAATTTTCAGCAGTTATTACTCCAGTCACATGATCCTTCAGAAATCACTCTAATATGTTTATTTGGTGCTCAAGAAACATTTCTTATTATTATCAATGTTGAAAACAGTTTTCTGTTTGAAATGGAAACAATATAACAAAAGATTTCTTTCTGTCTTTAGTGTATATGTATATATATATATATATATATATATATATATATATATATATATATATTTTATTTTTTTTAATTTAATGTGTCCTTGCTGAACAAAAGTACGAATTTCTTAAGATAGATAGATAGATGATAGATAGATAAATATCAATGCCACCTCAGTAAATTTGTAAAACCACATTAAATTTAATGAGTTAATGCCTAAAGAATATATTTTTATATTAAATATTATGAAATGATATTTTACCTTATCCATGTAATTTTATTCCATTTTAAAATTCAGCTATGCAATACTGTCTCTCTTTATTTTCTTGATAAGTAATGATCAATAAGAAGGTAGAAACAAGAACCAGCATGAAATATATGTTAAAACAGAAATAAGATGTAAACTGCATCTCTAGTTCAAACTCGCTCACTCCCTCTCTGTTCCAACTTGTCAGTCTTCTTTACTTTTACTTTTAGTCATTTAGCAGACGCTTTTATCCAAAGCAACTTACAAATGAGGACAACAGAAACAATCAATTGTAGTATTAAAACAACTAAAACTGATCCAAAACTAAAAGCTAATTCTTTATAAATAGTATATACAGTATACACACACATTAAAAAATTAAATAAAAATGAGAAATGCATATGACAAAATTTCTAAACTTAACATTTAAATCAAAACAAAATAAAGCTACAAACAATTCAAAATATTAAGAGAACAAAAGATATAAGAGTGTCTTCTCTGCATTGGATTTTGGGAAATAGTGTTTTAGCAAGTATACATCAGATGTACACTTGAAATCAGAGTGCACTGTGGGTATAAAAGAGTGAAATATAAGGAATGATATGAATGATACGACATGAAACGTACTTAACATTGTAAGCTACTGTCAGGGTATTAAGTCTAGTTTAAAAACAATTTTATGTTAATTACTGCTATATTATTGTAACCTATCTATGACTGAACCGAGCCGAGTCATTGCCAGAAGTGGCCCGGACTCTACAGCCAGACTCGGGTCAGTTACGGTGAACAGGAGTCAGCCCAGTGCTTTACAGCCGTATCACAAACACATGCGCGAGAGCGAGCCACACTCGGCCCGGATAACACTCACCAATGCCGAGTCTGAGCCGAAGGCCCCGAGGGGCAGCTGAGCTCGGGCCGATTACTACATGCTATCTGGGATGCTGTTCACTCATAATCTGGACAACACTACAAAACGGCCAACACACAATATAGTGCATAGAGGATAGGGAGCCGTTTTGGACACAGCTACTGTTGTAATGTTGGCTTTAATGTTGCTTTCTTTCTTTTTTTTAATTAAAATGCAGTATAACAGAAAATACTACACTGCAACATATCTATGCATCTAAGGCAGTTAATTACATTAATGATATTTTGATGAAGTGGAATGTAAGAAATGATGATCTGCATTTTGGTGACTGTTATTGCAAATGTAATCATTTTATCAAATCATATTATGAGTCAATTCACATCCTAACATTTGTATGTTAGTATAACATGGAATTCTCTTTTACTTCACAAAACATGCCATTCTTTTCCAGACATTTTGCACAATACTAACTCTGTCAAAGCTTTTCTCCTCTGTCATGCCTAACTGCCGACCATCCGTGGAAGTGATGTGGATTTTGTTTTCATCTAGGAACTCTTCAGGCAGGTAGCTCTGAAGCGTCCTGCGTAATCGCATTGTGCGGGAACCTGACAGGTCGTTCGCCCACAGATAATCTGAAGAAAAAAAAAAACAAAACAAAAAAACAACATGAATATATCATCTGCATCTCTTTCATTAAAACGCTTTGAGTGATGGCAATATGGAAATTCACATACTGACTGAATGTGTCTGCAGGAGAGCAAGAGTCTTCCCTCCTGGAGCTGCACATAGGTCCAATACTGTGTGTCCTGGCTGGACGTCCAATGCTAGAGCAGGCAGCACTGAGGCAGCATCCAGAAGATAATATCCCAATATGCCACTGCTGTCAGGTCTAAGTTAATAGGACAGATATATTAAACAACCAACTTAGGACACGGCAGAGGAAATGAGAATTTTTAGTAATTCTCACCTAGCTGGCTTAAATCTAGATATGTCTCCTTTGGGGAAAACTAGACATTTTATATCAGCACTTATACTGGGTTGAAGAGCAGCAGGATCCAGCTCTGATGAATCTCTGTGTGAACTCGTGGAGTCCTGTGAAGATTGATGGTCTTCATTTCTGGTGCAGTCAATACTGATGAAGTCTTTACATCCTTGAGCTTCTAATTCAGTTATTACATTGGGTGCTGAAGAGAAACTGTTTATCAGCGCTCCATACTTTTGTTCACACAGCATGGCAACTCTAATAGAGGGCCATAGGTCCCTTAACTGTATACTGTAGCTTGTGTCAAAGTTGTGCAGAGCAAGTTCAGTGGCTGGAAACTTGGGCCTTGTTGCTGCCTAATACAGAGGAACACGATATTATCTTATGTTATCTATGCTATCTTATGTTTTTATTTTGAAAATGAATGCAGCCTCTTTACTTACCCATTTAGTTTTAACTCGATACCGTCGCTGAATAAATCTAATCGTGTCTTTAGATTTGTTTATACAAAATCTCGTGCATACGTACGCTGCCATGTTTGTGTATCATCAAAAAGCGTCCGTTGTTTCTATGCTCATTGGTTCCACTATCATATTTTATATTTATCCACTATAATAATAAAGCTATTTTATTAAAAACCAAATCATCATCTAATAAATCATCTAGCCAAGTAATTTTCTAAATAAGCAGCGTAAATACATTCTTGAATTCATATACTGGTTTCAACTATTAGCTCGGTTTCATAATATTCGAGCGTACATGATACATGTTGATTTCTTGTAAATACATATAACAAAAGATTTTGTTATATGAAAAAAACCAAAAAAAACCAAAAACAAATTGTTACCAACAATATGTGGGTCTTTATAAAGCGAACGTTCCAGAAAGCTTCTTTGTGAGCCCCTACTATTGCGAAGGCTTATGGATATTAATAAACTCATACTGACGTTGATTGCAATCATCCAATAACGTTCTTATTTAATATTCATAAGTCAAACCTTCACCATAGTAGAAATAATAAATTAGCGTCCCAGCATATTTCCCTCACATACTTGTTCAACTTCAGCCAGATTTTGCACCTATATTGTATTTAAGTGTGAATTTACGACATACAAGTATGGTTTTTGAAAGAGAAATGGTCACATATGGAGAGCCTGACGAGGTGGAGGAGGAGGTACTCATTTCTGAATTTTTACTGTAACGTAACGTTAGTTTAAAGAGCATTTGAGAAGTTATGCAACTTGTATGTTATATGAACTAAAGGCAGGTCGTTGCTAACATGTTAGCTGTCTTGACCAGACCTGACATAAACATTACAAACAGTTCTGGCTGCTGTTATTTACATGATTTGTTTACTAATAACTCATTCGTGTGGAAGAGTGCTGTGTTTAATAACATGCAATAATTAACTTGGTTTACCTTAACGTTACGAGATGAGTTTGACCACTCTAACAAGCCTCTAACAGACTAGTTAAGTGTTTAAATTTAAAAAGGGAGAAGAATAACAAATAATACACAATTTACTTTAGTGTTCCAGCCGAAACACCTGTTCATCGCATTGCTGATCTTTATTTTTGTTGCAAAGCAAGTTTCAGTGTGATTCTGCTTAATAAATTTTCTTAGGTTTAATCAAGAGATGGTCTTTTTTTATGCTATATTGTTAATATAGTCAGCAAAATTGGTTGAAGGCACTTCAGTTATAGTTTCAGGGAGTTAAAGTATTATATTAGAATGATATTTGTTATATTCAAGGACCCCTTGGTAAATAAAGAACAGATGCTCCTGTTAAATATTTTATAGAATAGTGTTGTATGCAACATTTATAATGCTATATCAATGTATTTAAGTACTTAATGATGCTTACATTGCAAAGATATTAAAATGTTTATATAAAACACTAAGATTCAATAATACCATTTTGGTCCCCAAAACTGTGTATGCATA
>CM077234.1:13113614-13328614 GCA_039654775.1 Spinibarbus caldwelli
TTCCTTTGTATGTTGCCTCTTTAAGATGAATCGCTTTATGTATTCCCCAGTTGTAAGTAGCTTTGGATAAAAGCGTCTGCAAAATGACTAAATGTAAATGTAAAAACAGGAAACTTAACATGAACATACACATGACAGATTGCACCTCTCCCGGACGGCACGTCCCGTGCTACAACAGCACCATCGGGGAGGGGGGGGTGGGCGCCCGGAGGCTGGTGCAGGGCAGGAGCAGGGCGGAGACAAGGAGAGCCTCCAGGGCGGATCAGGGAACCATGGAAGAGCAGACAGTTCGGTAATCCATGGCGGATCAGGGAGTTTGGGGAACCATGGTGGAGCAGACAGTGCGGGAGGCCCTGGCGGAGCTTCTGTGGGCTTTGCCGGCTTGGCCACCATGGCCACAGGCACATGGCCCCCCAAAATTTTCTTGGGGGAAAACTAGGAATATTGGAGGGCGCTCTGGAGGGCGCTCTGGCGGAGCGGGCACTTGAGGGCGCTCTGGCAGAGCGGGCACTGGACGGCGCTTTCGTGGAGCGGGCACTGGAGGCTGACAGGCTTGACTGGAGAATGGCGGACGGACTGGACGGCAGGCTGGCTCTGGATCGGGGCTGAACACTCTCCAGACACCGGAGGATCCCTTCCCTCCAGTTCAGTCCTGTGATGTCTGGGAGGTCCATGGGGCGGTGGTAATTTGCCCCGATCCAGAACAGGGAGTTGAGCGTTGCATCATCTAGCGATGTCGCCACGGCGAGCCCGCAGAATTCCCGGGCGAACTCGAGGAACAGTCTTGTTCTTGGATTCTGTAACGCGGTGGTGGTTGTAGTAGGAGGCAGAGACGATGGAGTAAACATAAAGGGGTTTTTAATGATGCTTCAACACACGTACACCATATAAGGGTGATTCTTAGACTATGGGCACTTTTATGTTCTTTGGTCATATTTTTAAAAATACATATAATTTTGGACAAATTCCTCTTTCTTTGTCAGACTAACAATAAAATCACATTAAAAATTTTTTAATACCTTTCTATTATGATTTTTTCATACTTTTCAACCTCCTTATAGGTGTCAAAATGCTGTTTTCTCCTTATCGCACACCCAGACTTTTAAACTTCAACAATGAAAATACAGTTTAAAAATATGCCTTATCTGGTAACTATTAATGTACCTGATTTAAGCACTAGTAAAATAATTAAAATACATTATAGTATTTAATGTGAGACCACTATCAATATTACTTTTTATACAAAATATAGCTGCCGCACAGTATTGGTGTCATTTCCACCACAACACTGTAATGTCCCTTTAAAAAGTTTGTGTGAAAGATTGTTTAGGTGGTTTCTATGGAAATGTTCAGTGACATCAGAGCACATGTTGGACATGGAAGAAATTTAAATGTTCATCAACAACAAATGGAAGAAAAATCAAGGTAAATATTGCTTGATCAGTTAATATATTTATTCTACGTCATTTCCAAACATGCTGTACCTTCAAGGGTGTTTTTAAAAAGCTAAACATTTTAAGTTAAATAAGAGTATTTTGCATACATGAAATGCTAAGTATTAATTCAAAGCTAATCAGTGAAGCTATCTTCCATTTTTTCACAAAAAAAAAAAAAACAACAAAAAAAAAAAAAACTACAGAAATGACATTTATGGTTACAAAGTACAATTGATATATTTAATTACTTTGTGAATTGAGTTTAGTGAGTGTGATGAGTTTAAGACATTTTCTAATAAATATCTCTGCTGTTTCTCTACATTCACATTAATTCATTGTCATTTCCACAACACCCTGTCATTACCACCACCACCTTGTCATTTCCATCACCGCACATTTTAAAAAAAAATATTTAAAAAGTTCTCATCACACATTAAAAATGTATCCACAATTTATGAGATCATGCTCTACTTAATATAAAAATTCAAGTTATTTATTTTCTAATAAGCTCTTACCCAAACCAATATTAAATTTCAGAGTGTGACAGGTGTACAGTTCAGCATTTGATCCTTAGGGCAGTTACTTTATCTCATTGACAAATGTATAATTATTGTACATTGTGGAAAAACTGGTAAAACTAGTTACAAAAATGATCTTAGTTATTCTATATTTAAATAACAGCTGTATATTGAGATGTGGTGGAAATGACATTTGTTAATTGCAGGTCAGAAAAATGTAAAATATTAACAATTTCTCTTGTAATTTAAGTTTGTTTTCTTACAGACCTTAAAACTAGACAAATTATTTAAACTTTTGAACAAGTGTTGTTTTTTTTTTGTTTGTTTGTTTGTTTTGTTTTATTCAACTTCACAAGGCTAAACTTGCCCCTAGTTGAAGAACCACCCATAAACAACATTAATCCAAGACAAATACCATACTGAAACTGAAGGCTTATAAAGGACAGGAAACAAAGGAGCAAACGAGATCATTAATAGAACACAGGTGATCAGACCGAATGATAATAAGACAAATGAACTAATGAGAACAGGAACAGAACCAAATAAGGAAAAACAGGAAACTTAACAGGAACATACATGTGACAACACCATGGTAAGCATGCCCCCATCCCAATTATTTTGAGACCTGTAGCAGGCATCAAATTTGAAATTAGCTCATTTAGTGCATAAAATTGCAAAATTTCTGTTTAAACATTTGTTATGTTATTTATGTTCTATAAAATATTGGCTCATGTGATTTGAAATTCTTTTAGTTTTCATTTTATTCAAATTTAAAACGCGTCCCAACATTTCTGGAATTCAGGTTGTAGATTTTTAGTCCCGCTTGCATTTGGGGAATATTTTCATTGATTTTAGTGCCATTTAATTGCCATTGATCATTTGGTGTCCTTTAATTTATGAACCTGTTCCCATTTTTTTATTTTTTTTTTTTAAATCATATCCAGCCTCAATGAGCAACAGAACATTTAATTTTTATTTCTGGGGCTTTGCATTCGTTGTTCAAATCATGCTCCGCATACATTAAATTCAAATATGATTTTTATAGTGTGTTGTCACTCAGTAGATCTAGTGTGGCCACAAAAAATGCTTGTTGTTGGAAACTAATTCGGACATGTTGTTAGATGGACATCCAAAACTTCCAAAATGTTTTTGAAACATTCCAATTAAAATGTCTAAATCGAGGAAGCAAGAGGCTACGAGAAAGAATGTAGGAATTAGTTGCTCAAGGTTAAATGTGAATTTGTGAGTATCCGTCTCCAATATCAATAAATGAACTCATCATTAAAAGCTAATTAATTTCAGCCCAAAGAAAATCAGCTGCTACAAGGGCAATGAGGAGGCTCAGAATGCAAAAGGCTGATAAGGCAGAGAGAGTCGGCTTGAAGGGAAAATTTAACATTAAACAGAATGCCACAAAATAATTAAGAGGGAACAGCATCCACTCCATATATTGAATACCGGTTTGTAATGAAACACATTTCAGTCTGCCATATTTAAGTGTATGATTAATGCATAATTATTCCATAATTATTCCTCTAGCTCTACAGATTGAGAGGAATATGAAGCCAGTCTTTAAGTTATGCATTGCAAGAGCAACATCTAATTGATTTCTGCCCTCTTTACCCATCCCCAGTTCTGAATGCTGTTGAAAGCCTGTTTTCACAATGCAGACAATTATTCTCCGAGGTTTGATTATTGCAGGTCTGAAGAAACTGGTGGGACAGGATGTGTTAAAAACCTAAATTAATCTCTTTTAAATCACCTGTATGTGAAGCGAAACAGAAAAAATTCTCATTTGAATTTAAATTCTCAAACATTCATCTTATTATAATTGCACATAATCTCATAATGAGCTTATAGATCATAGACTTGGAAGAAAGAAATACGTCAGAAAGCATTGCTGTGATATGAGGTTTCTCTCAATGCTGGAGTCATTCATTTTATCATCTGTGGGCACAGATATTGTCGAACAGATTGTAGGTCTGAGGTTCAAACCTAATGATGCAAGTCTGTCACAAGACCTTCAGTCAGTGCCTGAATTCACTGAGATGAAACCGAGAACTAGCCTTTGGTGCTCCGAGAGAATCAGCTATGAAATCAGCTTTTAATCTGTAAAACACTGGCATGGCAGCTTTTCCAAAGAGCAGATATTGCTCAGTGAACAATGTGTTTACAGTGGGGTCCAAATGTCTGAGATCACACTGAAAATCTATGCTTCAGAATCGTTTTTAAATAAATAATCACAAAGTTGGACTGGAAAAATGTAAAACACACAGGATATGCAAGTTATTAATTGACGTGCATTCAGAAATTTGGAGTGTGAAAGATTTTTATTTTTTTATTTTATTTTATTTTTTTAAAGAAATATCTAATGCTCACACATGCTGCTTCAATAAAAATAATAAAATTAGTATTGTGAATTATTATTACAATTTAAAAGAACTTTTCTATTTGAATATATTTTAAAATATAATTTATTTCTGTGATGGCAAAGCATAATTGATTTTGCAGTCTTCAACTGATCCTTCAGAAATCATTGCAATATGCTGATTTGGTGCTCAAGAAACATGAATAGAAGTTCAGAAGAACATAATTTATTAGAAATAGATTATTTTTCTTACTCGCTCCAAATGTTTGATTAGAAGTGTATATAAATACAGGTGCATCTCAATAAATTAGAATGTCGTGGGAAAGTTAATTTATTTCAGTAATTCAACTCAAATTGTGAAACTTGTGTATTAAATAAATTCAATGCACACAGACTGAAGTAGTTTAAGTCTTTGGTTCTTTTAATTGTGATGATTTTGGCTCACATTTAACAAAAACCCACCAATTCACTGTCTCAACAAATTAGAATATGTTGACATGCCAATCACCTAATCAACTCAAAACACCTGCAAAGGTTTCCTGAGCCTTCAAAATGGTCTCTCAGTTTGGTTCACTAGGCTACACAATCATGGGGAAGACTGCTGATCTGACAGTTGTCCAGAAGACAATCATTGACACCCTTCACAAGGAGGGTAAGGCACAAACATTCATTGCCAAAGAAGCTGGCTGTTCACAGAGTGCTGTATCCAAGCATGTTAACAGAAAGTTGAGTGGAAGGAAAAAGTGTGGAAGAAAAAGATGCACAACCAACCCGAGCGAACCGCAGCCTTATGAGGATTGTCAAGCAAAATCGATTCAAGAATTTGGGTGAACTTCACAAGGAATGGACTGAGGCTGGGCTCAAAGCATCAAGAGCCATCACACACAGAGATGTCAAGGAATTTGGCTCTTGTTAAGCCACACTTGAACCACAGACAACGTCAGTGGCGTCTTACCTGGGCTAAGGAGAAGAAGAACTGGACTGTTGCCCAGTGGTCCAAAGTCCTCTTTTCAGATGAGAGCAAGTTTTGTATTTCATTTGGAAACCAAGGTCCTAGAGTCTGGAGGAAGGGTGGAGAAGCTCATAGCCCAAGTTGCTTGAAGTCCAATGTTATGTTTCCACAGTCTGTGATAATTTGGGATGCAATGTCATCTGCTGGTGTTGGTCCATTGTGTTTTTTGAAAACCAAAGTCACTGCATCCGTTTACCAAGAAATTTTGGAGCACTTCATGCTTCCTTCTGCTGACCAGCTTTTTAAAGATGCTGATTTCATTTTCCAGCAGGATTTGGCACCTGCCCACACTGCCAAAAGCACCAAAAGTTGGTTAAATGACCATGGTGTTGGTGTGCTTGACTGGCCAGCAAACTCACCAGACCTGATAGATTCTCTATGGGGTATTGTCAAGAGGAAAATGAGAAACAAGAGACCAAAAAATGCAGATGAGCTGAAGGCCACTGTCAAAGAAACCTGGGCTTCCATACCACCTCAGCAGTGCCACAAACTGATCACCTCCATGCCACGCCGAATTGAGGCACTAATTAAAGCAAAAGGAGCCCCTACCAAGTATTGAGTACATATACAGTAAATGAATATACTTTCCAGAAGGCCAACAATTCACTAAAAATGTTTTTTTTTTTTTTTTTTTTTTTTTTACTGGTCTTATGAAGTATTCCAATTTGTTGAGATTAGTTGTGGTTAGTTGTGCATCTTTTTCTTCCACACTTTTTCCTTCCACTCAACTTTCTGTTAACATGCTTGGATACAGCACTCTGTGAACAGCCAGCTTCTTTGGCAATGAATGTTTGTGGCTTACCCTCCTTGTGAAGGGTGTCAATGATTGTCTTCTGGAGAGACCATTTTGAAGGCTCAGGAAACCTTTGTAGGTGTTTTGAGTTGATTAGCTGATTGGCATGTCACCATATTCTAATTTGTTGAGACAGTGAATTGGTAGGTTTTTGTTAAATGTGAACCAAAATCATCACAATTAAAAGAACCAAAGACTTAAACTACTTCAGTCTGTGTGCATTGAATTTATTTAATACACGGGTTTCACAATTTGAGTTGAATTACTGAAATAAATTAACTTTTCCACGACATTCTAATTTATTGAGATGCACCTGTATTTGCTATAAGCTCTGTTTACATAAGCTCTTCAGCTCTTTTGTATCGCCTACCGTTTTTTTTTTTTTTTTTTTTTTGGATAAATCACATGTAATTAAAATGTTAAACAGTAGTGGGTAAGATGTTTGTGGAAAACTACTGGGCCATCATTACATTTTTAAGATTCCTTAATGAAATGATGGACATAACGTGCTCAACAATATCACTACACTGAGACATTAAACACTGTAAATTATATACACTCAATATAAAGGTCAAACATTTGAATGATATCAAGATTTTTAGGATTCATGATTTCTGATTGAATCTGTTGGAAGATTCTGTCCTGAGCATTCAATGCAACCCCTCTTTTAAGTAAATAAAGCACATATGAATGTGTCAGGACTGAAATAAGGTGAGAGCAGTGGAATGCGTCTGAGCTCACAGTATTGCATTCAGCAGTCGACCTCCTTTCTCTCTGGCAGTCGAGCCCCATGGAGGGAGCCACTCAGATACCTGTCACCATTCTGCTCTCAACATCCCAGCAGGGGAGTCCCTAATCAGACTGCAGAATGAAGAATTTGTGGGGGCGACTACAAAGCCTGAGATGTATTCCAATTTCAGCTACATGGGAGCGAGAGGGACTGTTCTGTATGGCTTACTAAAAGCATACAAGGCTTTTTTTTTCTTCTTTTTTCTTTTTGGTAAGCCAAGAGCACCATACTGATGGTTTTGGTAAAATTGAATTGAGACGAGGGGATTTGTTCTGTAACCGCAAGATACCAAACTCGCCTGTCTGCTGAAATGGTATTCATCACATTTATTACCAAACAATCACAGATATCTTCTGCATGTTTTGTTTTGTTTTGTTTACTTTATGCTTTTTGGCAAAAAAAAAAAAAAAAAAAAAACCATTTAATGCATAATTCATAGAGAAAGAATCATATTATTTAACCACAAATAACTTTAAGAAATATTTGTTGGAGAGTGCATTTGATTTGGTTTTATTAGTAAATAACCAAAGTTTACAATCCCTAAATCCCAACATGTTTATCATATAATTAAATTTAACTTAATTTTGATTTCATCCAGAATCTTGTTTTTGATTTTTAATGCATTTTAAATGAGACAATAACAGAACAAACACCTTCATAATTAATTAACTGCTTCAAAAACAAATGTGTGCACTTAGGCCTCTAAGTTATTATATTTCTCTTTAATTAGTGTAAATTAGATGTGAGTGAAAAGCTCAGTTTACCCACTTGGGTTTTGTATTAAAATGACTGTGCATTTATTTGTGTTTTATTATTTTAGCTTTGAGACTCGAGGCCTCTGACTGTCAGGGGCCTCAATCTGAGTGGCACCCAAAAAATAAGACATTAATGTAGATAAATCAACAAATAAAACAGGTAATATTGATGCAAACAGACAAACAGTGCTTGTATGTGTGGCAAAAAAATATAATAAAATACAAGTGATCAATTAAAATCAAAGATGCATATGAATGGCATACTTTAATTACAAAATAAATAATGAAATTACATCAGTAAATAGTCATACTTGTGAATCCACCCTTGGCCGAACATGTATCTGTTATCATATCTGTTAACGCTGTGCATGTCATGAAGGGAAGAAACCACAGTCATATTATTGTGATATTCTTTCAGATTTGTTCAAATACTATGATTGCTAATGAGAAAGAAAGAATAAAAACAATACATCTTGTGTAAAAATCCATTTTGAGATTGAATATTGAATGTTCCAATCTGATTTAAATCAGTATTCCGGTGTATTGTTTCGCTCTGTTGAGTTTGAAAAATGCAATAGTATTTGACAGAGACTGTTTTCATAACCACTGGAGACAAACTGCAATTAGGCTGAATTCCCAGGACAAACTGGTACATTAACTTTATCACAATATTATTTAAAGCTCAGTGGTCAATAAATAGTCCTGTAGTGCAATTATATACGCGTCTCTTGGTAAGGCATATATTGTATTTTTAATGAATAGTATTCAGAGTAATAATTTTACTTAATTTGGTAGTTATAATTTATTGTCATTTTAGAAAAGGAAAAGAAAGCTGAAAATATTGCTGAAAATAAATGGTCAGTATTACTAACTAACTAACTAACTAACTGCCATCCATCCATCCATCCATCCATCCATCTATCTATCTAGAAAGGAATTCATGTTATACAAAAGTAACAGTATTTTTAGTACAGTTATTTGTAGTATTACAAATATTTATAGTATTAAAGTATTTCAAATTAGTTATTTTGAACTTTCTTTTTCCATAAGAAAAAAAATAGCCAGCGTAACAGTTTTCAACACTGAATGTAAACAAAAATGAGTGAATCCCCCACACTATCAGTACTTGCAAACAAATTAAAAATTCTATTTATTCACAATGATTATGTCCCATGATCTTCATACAAGCACAATCAGTGACGTAATACATCAATCTTTGTAAAAGCATTTCTATATTATCCCTTCTTGGTGGCACGTTCACTTTTGCTAAACTACAAAAGCATAAGAAGGAGACGTCATAATTTAAAGAAAATAAGACACAACAGGACAATTGTACAAGTACAGGTAAAAATGTAAAACATGATATAAAAGTGTGTCATTTTTCCAATGTTAAATTAATTTATTATGCAGTACTTAACCACAAGCAAACTACTTGTACTAGTAAAATAGTACTAAAATAGTTGACTAGTAGAGACATGGACAGGGTCTAGCATCCCCGGCCAGTACTTGGCTTTTCAGAGAGTTCATTCTTAAATTATTATGTTTGTTTCCCCTGATCCTGAATATGTGGTTACATCCTTGGTTTTTGTGTTGTTCTGTTCTGTTTACATTGTTGACATTGCTATTTTTTTTTTTTTTTTTTTTTTTTTTTTTTGTCAGATGGAGCTTTCACTGTCATGAAATGAAAGACCAAGACAGATAAAACAGAAATAGTCTAAACCTTAAAAGCAGAAAATAATTATCTAGATGTCAAAACAACAAATTGCTTTGGCTATTTGCAGAGCTTCAGTCAGTGGAACACACATCTTTAAGCGGATCAAAAATGAATTGAACAGGAAGCACCGTTAGGGAAGTTTGAAAACTTGTCTTTGATTTGATTTCCTATTAGGCAAGAAAATAGGTATCTCTCATCCCAAAAGGATTTCAAATGACCATCAGATCCACGCATCTGGTAACCTTTTCAGAGATGAATCACTTTGAAAACTGATGTTTAAAAAAAAAAAAAAAAAAGTGAATAGAGTGTTATTTCTGATACTGCTGAAGAGAACTGTGAAGTTAAAAGAGTGAGAAACTAGATTAAAGTGTGACATCCCTTGATTTACTGCCGTTCAAATGAAGAACCTGAGCTGTTAATGAAACTGAGAGTTCAGACACTGATACATACAGACACAGATAGGCACCAAAAAATAGCCGACCACAAATAATGGGTTTAGGTCAGCCTGCTACTTGGGATTGAATTATGACTCTGCCATTTAAGCTAGGAATTTAATTTTGTACAGCCATAGGCCACTTCATAATTGAGTTTTTTTATTACTCTTTTTATTTATTTATTTATTTTTAAAGAAATGTTATATTTAAAAAATCTGAATCTTAAAAATCATACTGATCATTTATAAAATGATAAATCATGACAAGTTCTATAAATGTAAACATGATTTGTGATTGTGTTAATAGCTGCTGAGTAAAATTGTGGTAATACTGAAAATAATTTTAAACCAGTGCAGTTTCTTTGCTCTTTTAGATTTTTTTTCTTCTTCTTCTTTTCCTTCTTCTTCTTACACAGGCAGAAAAAATAATCAGATTTTTAGAGTATCAGGTTTCTTTAAAGGAAAAAAGAAAAGGTCAATATGATCGCTTGCATATAAGAATCATTCAGCTCTACTTTCAATTTCATAGAGGTTTATGCTTTGCTTCACTGTTACAATACATCTTACATATTGAGTCTTTTATTTCTAACCTTGCATGAATTGATTTACAATATGAAGTGTACAATATGCACATTTTAACTGCAGCACCTCCTTTGTTTCAGTTGAGCACCTTCTCAAAAGAGATGCAAGAGTATTATGTAACTTTGAAACTATTGTGATATGTGATTCAACTGTCTTGTACTATCGGGGTGCCTTGCGGTGTGTCTGAATAGGAGAACAGGGAAAAGAGCTCCTGTTGTCATATGAAATTCTGTAGATTGTTATTTCATGTTGCACTTTAAAATGATTGGTGGACTGATTACATATCACAAAAGAAGTTTTCTTTTTCTTTTTTTTTTTTTTTTTCTTGGAGAACATACAGAGAAAAATCATTGAGTTTGAATCATTAAGTCAGTCATTCATTTGACCTGCAAAGGTTAGGAGACGTGAAGGCCACAGTAAAGTGCTGTTTTGAGGAGCACTTGTGGCTCAAGATTATTGAGCCACTTGTCAATTGCTGTAGTCACCCCATGAGTGAGTTTTCACACTCGGTAGAGCAGCAACTCTCCTCCGACAAATCAAGACCCATTCAGCTGGAAACAGCATCACCTACTGTGTGCTAAAAGTGCAAAGTATATAAGAGCATCAAGGTCCAAAATGACTTCATCCACTTGATGAACTGTTGAACTTACAACCTTAAACTATATAGAGCAATATGCTTAGAGAACAGTTGAAAAAGATTTATATATACTGATGATATTAACAACGTATACACTACCAATCAAAAGTTTGGGGTTGGTAAGATTGTTGACTGTTTTTGACAGAGGTCTCTTATGCTCACCAAGGCTGCATTTATTTGGAAAAAAAAAAAAAAAATAGAAGAACAGTAATATCGTGATATATATAATTAATGTTGAAAACAGTTTTGCTGCTTAATATTTTTGTGGACATCATATTTTCAAAAGAAAAATGGCGCACATGGCGCAGGCTGATAGGTTCCAACTCAATCTGATATAATCACATCGTTTCTCACATGGCACAGCTCATTGGTTTCTTTCGCATCTGCAGCCAATGAGCTTGATGCTCAAAATTCAAATACTTGGCTAGTGCTTGCTGTAGCAGTTGCAGCATGCTTCAGAAACCCTCCACCTTCCCCAGCTCCACTTGTATAGATCTGCTACAGGGTGATTTCATGTATGTTTTATATGGAGGTTATTTCATACGTTATTCTTTCTTAAAGCTGCAGTCCGTAACTTTTTTGTCGCAGTTGATCCTTGATATATGGACCAGGTCCAGACCCCACCGTTCGGCATGTGATTTGCAGATTAATTTGCCAATTTACACGTTCAAGCTATTTAAAACCACAAGAAGAAGAAACGAAACAGAACTCAATTCGTTACTTATGCGCTGTTCTCATACACACCCCATATCACACAAGCAACGTGCAAACTTTGCGCAATAGTTATGCTGGTGAACGTTTTAACTTCAGGTCCGCAAGAATTTTTTCAAACCGTAACCGGTCCATGTGGTAAAAAGGGTTGGAGACCCCTGATTTACCTTATTGCAGTGGGTTCCAAATTCCTGAATGACATACTTCATCTGTTGAGATGTATGGACATTTTGTTGTGCCATTAGACTATGAAAGAGGCGCAACCTAAGCGAACTTCCATGAATTTCCATCACTACTGTTAGCTAGCAAATTGAGATACCATCAATGAACTTGTCAATCACTTTGAGAATAGTGTTGCTACACTAATCTGAGTACAAGTTCTTTAGGTTTTCCATGGTTGTTGTTAGTACATAGATGTACTACACAATGCCAACACGGTGATTGTACTATGCTCATAATTTCAGTACATATTGAAAATATGTAATATGTGATGATCCATGTTATCCAGCATGATTTGAGAATGTTACAAAGAGCATCTTGTGCTTCATTTGAAGAAGGAAATCTATCCAAGGTATTGACCAATGTCAAAAATTGACATTTGACTTAGAATTTTAAATCGTATCAATTTTTATTTCATAAATATGTGATGTTTGAATAAATCTTTTTTTTTTTTTACTCCTTTTTACTTTTAGACTTTTTTTTTTTTTACTCCTTTATGTTTATATTCAGATTTAAATGTTCGATGTGGTCTTAGACTGATGGATGCCATTAAAAGGCAAGGCCAATGAATGGCATTCATTGAAGGTTGAATTTTTTTTAGGTTTTATACTAGATTTACACAACCTTCATACTTCTGATTCTGTATATTTTATAAATGTTCATTCGCCAATCACATGCACACACACATTCATGTGCACAATATTTTTTTTTTCTGCTGTCTATATCAATCAATTATTCAGTCTTCCAGGCGAGGAAATAATACAAAAAGCTGTAAAACTGAGGCACTAATGGACGTTCATCACATTGGTGTATAAATGACTTCAATACAAGGAGAACAAGATGCTGTGGTAGGCATGGGAACGGGAACCCTACCAGAAGACATTTTCAACCAGTCATTTGTGCAGCAATCATAACCTAAGACATTATTTTCCAAATTACCCTTTCTTATCTCTTGTAATATAAAATTTCTGGATAAAATCAGGATATGAGGACATTGCCCCAGAGGCTGACCTTTTCCAATTAGACAAAGAAGATAAAAAAGGAAGGATGGGAAAGGAAGATAAGGAAGGAAGCCATGAAGGCGAAAAATCTTGTTTGTTAGTGAATTGTGTTTTATAGAACAGCATAAAATAAAATCCTTAATTAAATAAAATACAGCAATATTCAGAGGATGTACACTGAATATGACTGAAAAGCCAAAGTACTTATTGAGTGGTCAGTTATGCTATTTATAAAAAAGAACATGAAAACACGGTCTGTAACCCTTTTTTCTGAAAGCGTCTAATGGCTGGTTTGCAATTGAACACAGCGCTGTATGGGTGTCACGCTTCACGGGAGCGAGGAGACAAGGAATACTTCAAATAGAGACTTTTTTTTAATCCTATCGCTGGAACACAGGGAACGTTGGAGACAAGGAACACAAAATGACATTTAACAGCGGACAGGAAACAAGAGGCAGAACACACTATAAATAGACAGAACTAACGAAGGGAAAACAAGACACACCTGGAATCAAATCAAACTAAAGGAGGACAGGTAACAGGAAAACCCAAATAAGGGCAAACAGGAACACAACGGGAACACACATGTGACAATGGGGAGGCAATAAACAGATCCAACAGAAATAAAAATAAATAAATAAATAAACAGCAGATCCAACAGGAAACAAAAAAAAAAGTCTTGGTAACAATATGAAATATATTCTGATGGGTAAAATGAGATGCTTCAGCTGAATCTACATATAAGCCGCAACCTGCCACAGTGGAAATTAAAAGAGTAAAATGCATACAATACATACAGCAATAAACATAATTGTGCAGAATTTAACTTTTCAAAATGTAACTTCCCATCATAATGTGATATCTTTGATACCACATTAAAAGTTTCATGATGAAGTGTTATCATACTGCTATACAGCAAGATTAACATGACCTCTGAAATTGGGAGCTTCAACTTATGTTTTTGTTGCTCCATGGCAAGGAGAAAGTTGAGGCGAGGATATTATTCACAAGTGTTATAGATTTAGAAGTGCAAACACATAAAACAAATAAATAAGGGAATAAAGTGATCATGGATGAGTAGCTCGGTAACTGCAGTCAAAAGCGAGGCACACTGTTAGTGAAGGGAACAGTGACAGTCGGGTAAAACAGACAGGGAAAGCTCTGGGAAGGGTCCGGTCCATCTGTCATCTTTAGATGGCTCAGTTGTTCTAGGGGCCGAGGACCCTCCTCTTAAATCCCCACTCCAGTTGAGAGCTTGGCATCTGGACAGAGATAGGAGGGACAGGGCAGCAGTTCCTCCATAATGCCTTTATGACTAGTTAAAAAATTAAATAAATAATCAAATAAATAAATAAATAAAAATAAAATAAAAAATATCTTGACCACAGAGCTTGAACTCAAACTTACCTTTGTGAAAAAAAAAACAAAAAAAAACAAACAAACAAACAAACAAAAAATATATGTAGGAAACTTTACCTGTAGCATTGGGTGGAATTAATGTTTCTTTTTTAAACACTTAAGTAAGAATTTAGTTACTGTAGTTAAGTAGGATATATCTTTATATGTATCTTTGTAATTACTTCAATTATCTTCTTAAAAAGTGTTCGGTTTAATGTACTGACTAGCATTCAAGTACAACTAAAAATATATATTTAATGTTATTTCTATTGAAACTTGCATATTGCGTATTTAAATATGTTTGTAATTACATATTTGTAATGATGAAGTTGCAATTGAGTACATTTAACATATTTTAACTCTAAATATGATATAAAATAACACACTGACTGGAGTTAAAATCATAAGTACTTTAGATGTGTTTTAGTACAGTATGTTTCTCAACACATCAAAATAAGCATACATATTTAAAGCATGACAAAATATTAAAGGGGCCCCATTTTGCCCCTTCCAAGATGTAAGTCTCAGGTGTTCCCAGAATGTGCCTGTAAAGATTCAGCTCAAAATACCTTTTGAATCATTTATTATTCCATGCTGTAAAATGCCCCTTCTTGGTGGAAGCAAAAACATGTTGTTTTTCTGTGTGACTCTTTAAATGCAAAAGAGCTGCTGCTCCCCATTCCCTTTTCAGAAGAGGGTTGCATCTTCACAGTTCGTGTCTTGGATATTCCAGCACAGAGTTAGCAACTTTGCAACCTTTAGTGACTTTTCAGACCCCTGTCAAAAAAGCAACTAGTGACAATATAGCAACCTTTTGGACAAACATTAGCTACTTTCCAAGAGTCACCAGTACTGAGCTATGAGGGCAAGGTTTTGTTTTCCCAGTGCAGGGAAGAATAAAAGGAGTATAGTGACAACAGGACAAGAGAGGACCAGGCCTGGGATATTTTAGTTGTGTTTTTGTTTATGTGTATGTCCATGAGGGGCTGCCACTTACTATCGTTTTATTGTTTGATTTTTTTAAATTATAGTTTTCTTAAACATCTGCCGATTCCCACCTCCTCCTTTCCTGAACTATGAGGTGTGTTACATAGAGTATGTGAGCACAGAAAGTAGAAGAGAAGCAATTAGACGAAAAGAGCTGACAGGTGGAATGCAAATACAACACAATGACTCCATAAATATGTTAATTAGTGTATTACGTCATCTAGTGGCATTTAGAGACTTTTTGTCAGTGTTCTGTCACTTCAGTCTAGTTTTCTTGTGGTTTTGTGACAAAGCCCTGACACTCTCGTCATGTCTTGTTTTCATGTTGTCTGCATGCCTTGTTTCTTGTTGGAACGTGGTGTTCAGATCCCGGCACTCATGTCTTGTTGAGTTTCGTGTCGAGGTTCGGACACTCGTGCTCCATGTCCTGTCTTGTTGTGTGAGCATGAGGTCTCGAGTTCGCTCGGGCCGTGCGCTCTCCTGTCCACGTGTGTTGTTGTGTTACGTGTAGCACACGGTTCGTGTTCGGCCATATGCTTACTTGTTGTTTTGTGCTATGTGGCACGCAGCTTGTGTTCTTGTTTGGCTGCGTGCTTTCACGATGTCATGTTTTGTGTGAACACGCAGCTTATGAGTGTTCTCATTAGCTGCGTGTTCGTGTCTTGTTTTGCACGTGGCTGGTGATTTTGCTTTGGGGGCTATGTGCTTGTGTTTTTGTTTTGTGTGAGCCCATGGCTTTTGTCTTTGTTTCCTGTGTGCCATGTGCTCTCATGTCAATTGTCTTGACCCCACCCATCTTGTTACCTGATTATTGGTTCATTTTCCCCACCTGTGTTCCCTCGTTACCTTCCTCATTTGCTCCCGATTTATTATCCTTGTGTTTGCAGTCCTGTGCCAGTTCGTCGTCATTTCAACCCTGGTTGTGTCCTGCCCTGCCTTGTCCTGTCTAGCCTTGTCTTGCCAAGCCTTGCATTGTTGCCTGCTGTCCTGTCCATCCAGGAGCCCGCTGCCGACCCGGAGGCCGTCCTAGAGCCATCCTTGCTTCTTGCCCTGCCGGCACCGCCCAAGCTCCTTGCCCTGATGCCGCTCCGCCTTTGAGTGCCCTGCCGGCGCCGCCCAAGTTCCTTGCTCTGCCGGCTCCACCCAAGCTTGAACAGTAACACACCTTTGTGCCAAACATTCATTCATAGTATTAACACTCACACTACTTTTATATCAGAATCAGAATAAGCTTTATTGCCAGGTATGTTTACACATACGAGGAATTTGTTTTTGTGACAGAAGCTTCTACAGTGCAACAGAATGACAGTGACAGAACAAAAACACAAATGATAAAAGAACAAAAATAGAACAAGTAAATAAGGAATAACAATATACAAATTGACAATTGTATGTAAAGGTATATTATGTGCAAATTTGAAATGTAGGCTAAGTATGTATGTTAGATAAATAAGTGTATAAGTGCATAAATAGTGTTGTGTGTTCCACAATTATTGTCAAGTGTTCATGAGATGGATTGCCTGAGAGAAAAAAACTGTTCCTCTGCCTGGCCGTTCTGGTGCTCAGAGCTCTGTAGCATTGACCAGACGGCAAAAGTTCAAAGAGGGAGTGTGCTGGGTGTGAGGGGTCCAGAGTGATTTTGCCAGCCCTTTTGCTCACTCTGGATAAGTACAGTTCTTGGAGAGTAGGGAGGGTTGTACCAATGATTCGCTCAGCAGTCCGGACTACCCACTGTAGTCTTCTGAGGTCAATTTTGGGAGCTGAGCTGAACCAGACAGTTATTGAAGTGCAATGGACGGATTCAATGATGGCAGAGTAGATGTGATGAAGAGTCTGAAACGTTTGGATCCATTTGCGATAATACTTTAATAATAATTAACAGGCAGGGTCAATCCAAAATCAAGAACAGATACAGGGCTAAGGTCAGGGCAGGCAGCAGAGAATCAAAGACGATAAGGCAGGCTCAAAAGGGTCAGAAGGCGACAGGCAGACAATCAGAGATCAATAAACAGTCCTAGGTCAAAACACGGAGAATCAAAGAATCAGAGAAACGCTCAGAATTGTGGCCGGGGCAAACAAGACTTCGCGTCAGCTGAGGAGAAGAGCACAGTTTAAATAGGGGTAGGAAATGAGGAACACCTGGGCAGGTAATCAGGCCAAGGCACGGGGCATGTGGGTAATGCAGTCCAAATGAGATTAGTACTCTGGTGAAGGTGCCCTCCGGTGGCGATCGGAGAGAGCCACAGAGGTGCGATTTGTGACAGAGCCCCCTCCCTGCGAGCGGCTCCTGAAGCGAGGTCCATCTTGACGCCGAGGTCTACCACGGGGCCTGGGAGCTGGTCTTTCCGGGTGATCCCGATGGAAGTCAGAGATGAGCGTGGGGTCCAAGATATCCTGTGAACTGACCCAGGATCTTTCCTCAGGACCGTATCCCTCCCAGTCAATTAAGTATTGCAGCTCCCTGCCTCGGCGTCGAGAATCGAGTATCTCTCGTACTCGGTAGGCCACCTCGCCATCGATGATCAAGGGAGAGGTGTTGCTCTCCGCAACCTCGTCCTGGTCCCTCTCTCCTCTCGGACCACCGGCAGGCTTGAGCAGGGAGACATGGAATGTGGGAGATATACGATAGTTAGCGGGCAAAGCCAAACGGTAAGAAGCAGGGGTTATTTGTCTGAGGATCTTGAATGGACCCACGTACCTTGGACTCATCTTTTTGCTGGGAAACCGCAGACGAAGGTCTCGGGATGACAGCCAGACCCACTGCCCAGGTCTGTATTCGGGATGCTCTCTCCTGTGACGATCTGCTTGTGCTCTAACTCTTCGTACCGCCCGTTGTAGATGCACATGAGCGGCGTTCCATACCTCCTCACTTCTCTGAAGCCAAGTGTTGACTGCGGGCAACTCCGAGGGCTCCCCAGACCACGGAAACATGGGTGGTTGATATCCCAGGACACATTGAAAGGGGGTAAGGCCGGTTGAGGGTTTTCGCAGGGAATTTTGTGCATATTCAGCCCAGATGAGATACTGGCTCCAGTCCTGCTGATTCTGGTGACAGTATGAACGGAGGAAGCATGTGAGCTCTTGGTTCTGGCGTTCTGCCTGTCCATTGGATCAGGGATGGTATCCTGAAGTCAGACTGACGTTGATGTTTAAGTGGTTACAGAAGGCCTGCCATACCCGAGAGGTGAATTGTGGACCCCGATCTGACACGATGTCTTCGGGTAAGCCATAGAACCGAAAGACTTGTTCCATTAAGACCACAGCAGTCTCCCATGCTGTGGGGAGCTTGGGTAGAGGTACGAACCGGCATGCCTTGGAAAATCGATCAATCACGGTCAGGATAGTCGTAAAATTACGGGAAGTGGGTAGATCTGTGACAAAGTCTATGGCAATGTGCGACCAGGGGCGTTGAGGTATGGGCAGTGGTTGTAGCAGACCGGCTGGTCGTTGATGGGAGGATTTAGAGATGTTACAGATGGCGCATTGTTGAAAGAACTGGATGACATCAGCTTGCAGTGTGGGCCACCAAAAACGATTGGTAGTGAGGTGAGTGGTCGCTGTGATCCCGGGATGGCCAGCACTGGGAGTGTCATGGATCCAATGTAATACACGGTTACGTAGATGCTGAGGTACATAGGTGCGATCGTCTGGGCAGGTTGGTGGAGTGGGTTCGGCATTCTGGGCCTCCATGATCTCAGTCATAATGTCCCATTGAACAGGAGCTATGATCAAAGTGGAAGGGAGTATGGGGTCGTGACTGGGGCTCCTTTGGGATTGATCAAATTGTCTGGATAAGGCATCTGCCTTGCCATTCTTGGAACCGGGCCGATAGGTGACTTTAAAGTCGAAGCGAGCAAAGAACAGTGACCATCGGGCCTGCCTTGAGTTCAGACGTTTGGCCGCTTGAATGTACTCTAAGTTGCGGTGATCTGTGAGTACTACAAATGGCAATTTCGCTCCCTCCAGCCAGTGTCGCCATTCCTCGAGGGCAGACTTTATAGCTAAGAGCTCTCTGTCGCCGACATCATAATTCTGCTCTGCTGTGTTCAATTTTCGGGAGAAGTAGGCACAGGGAAATAATTTAGCTGGGTTACCCTGATGTTGTGATAGTACAGCTCTACGATGAATTGCTTCTCTGGATCAGGATGGTGAAGAATGGGCGCAGTTGTGAACTTCTCTTTGAGCAGTTGGAAAGCTTTAATACCCTCTGGGGTCCACTGTAAGCGATTGGTGGTTTTCTTGACAAGAGATGTGAGGGGAGCGGCAGTAATACTGAAATTTCTAATAAATCGTCGATAGAAGTTGGCAAACCCCAGAAAGCGTTGCAGTTCCTTCACTGTGGTTGGTTGTGGCCAATTAATGACAGACTGAACCTTATGATCGTCCATGGTTACCCCCTCAGAACTGATGATGTAGCCCAGGAAGGCCACGCGAGTTTGATGAAACTCACATTTCTGCAGTTTGGCATATAGTTGGTGTTCAAAGAGGCGTTGAAGAACAGCTCTGACCTGTTGAACATGAGATTCGTAAGACTCCGAGTAAATCAGGATGCCGTCAATGTAGACAATTAGAAATTGATGTAACATGTCCCGGAACACCTCATTTACGAACGCCTGAAACACTGAAGGACTGTTGGCAAGCCCGAATGGCATGACGAGATATTCATAGTGCCCGGTAGTAGTGGAGAAGGCCGTTTTCCATTCATCCCCCTCTCTGATTCTGATCAAATTATAAGCATTGCGGAGATCCAATTTAGTGAAATATTTAGCCTTGCGCAACTGTTCAAGTGCTGCCGGAACCAGGGGAAGAGGATAACGGTATTTTATGGTGATGTCGTTGAGGCTTCGATAGTCGATACACGGACGGAGACCCCCATCTTTCTTCTTTACGAAGAAGAAGCCCGCAGAGGCTGGTGAGGTAGAGGGTCGAATAAATCCCTTAGCTAGTTCCTCCTTAATGTAGGCATTCATGGCTTCGGATTCGGGTTGAGAAAGGGGAAATATTCGGCCCCTGGTGGGAATGGCTCCCGGAACCAGGTCTATGGCACAGTCATGGGCTCGGTGAGGAGGCAGCTGTGTGGCATTCTTCTCGCTGAAAGCGATGGCTAAGTCTTTGTATTCGTCAGGCAAGCCCGAGTGGTTGGGTTCAACGGAGTTGGTAGCCAATGGAGAAATCTTGGTGAGGGATTCTAGACACTGTTGTTGGCAGTTGGGAGACCACTGAGTTATTTGTCGGTCTGTCCAGGAGATAGTGGGGTTGTGCCTCTCCAGCCTCGGGAGACCGAGAATTATGGGGTGATGTGGGGAATCAATGACGAACAGTCGAATGGTTTCAGTATGTAGAGTGCTGGTTTTCAGGGTTAGATCCTGGGTGATAAAAGTTACGCTCCCAGGTCCTAACGGACGTCCGTCTAATGCTGCCACTGCCACCCGGGGTTCACATGTAAGAAGAGGAAGATCGTGCAGTTTAGTGAATGATGCGTCAATGAAGTTACCGGCTGCACCAGAATCAATAATGGCTACTGTTTCAACCCATCTCTCCTTAATCTTTAACCAGACATTTATTTCCAAAGATTCCCCAGAAGGTAAAGAACTCACCAAAGCAGGATTTTGGCGAACAGGTCTGGTGGGACAGGAAGCGCGGAGGTGTCCGGGTTGTCCACAGTACAAGCAAAGATGGTTCCGGATTCTTCTTTCTCTCTCCTCAGGGTGAAGGCGAGTTAAGCCGTTTTGAATGGGTTCGGGGTCAGAGCTGAAGGAGGGTGATACGCTGGGGCGAGTGGTATAAGCACCTCGTCGAGCTCGCATGAAATTGTCTATGCGAATGGCAGTCTCCATGAATTGCTCCAGAGTTTTGCCCTCATCGCGACAAGCCAGCTCCGATTGCAGATCAGCAGTGAGTCCCTTACGGTAGAGTAACTTAAGTGGATTATCTTCCCAGCCTGTTTGAGCTGCCAGCGTGTGGAAAGTTAACGTGTACTCAGCAGCGGTGTCTTTACCCTGACGTAGACTGAGTAATTGCTCACCCGGTTCTTTCCCTCCCGCGGAGTGCTCAAACACCTCTCGAAACTGGCGGAGGAAATCTGCATGTGAAGGAAGGGTCATGTGTCTTCCCTCCCATATAGCGGTAACCCAGTCCAATGCCTTCCCAGTCAGTAGAGAGCATATAAAAGAAACCTTGCTGTCGTCTGTGGGGTACAGATGGGGTTGCTGATTAATGAACAGAGAACATTGAAGCAAAAACCCTTTACACTTGGTGGTGGTTCCGTCAAATTTATCAGGTAGACTGAGACGAGGATTACTGTTGGACTGATTCAGACTAGAGTCTGGGCGAGCAGACGCTGCGGCTGGTGGAGCCGATGCAGCAGAGGGCGGGGTGAGTGTTTGCATGGTTCTTACCAATTCCTCTGTGAGTGAAGTGAGCTTGAGGAGTTGTTGTTGGTGGGCAGCTAACATGGAGGCTTGTGAAGAAACTTCGGTAACCAGATGATACATAGTCGCTGGATCCTGTTGTGGCGAAGTCTTCTGTGATGAAGAGTCTGAAACGTTTGGATCCATTTGCGATAATACTTTAATAATAATTAACAGGCAGGTTCAGTCCAAAATCAAGAACAGATACAGGGCTAAGGTCAGGGCAGGCAGCAGAGAATCAAAGACGATAAGGCAGGCTCAAAAGGGTCAGAAGGCGACAGGCAGACAATCAGAGATCAATAAACAGTCCTAGGTCAAAACACGGAGAATCAAAGAATCAGAGAAATGCTCAGAATTGTGGCCGGGGAAAACAAGACTTCGCGTCAGCTGAGGAGAAGAGCACAGTTTAAATAGGGGTAGGAAATGAGGAACACCTGGGCAGGTAATCAGGCCAAGGCACGGGGCATGTGGGTAATGCAGTCCAAATGAGTTACTAATTAGTACTCTGGTGAAGGTGCCCTCCGGTGGCGATCGGAGAGAGCCACAGAGGTGCGATTTGTGACAGTAGAACTGTTTCAGCAGCTCCTGTGGCAGATTGAACTTCTTCAGCTGGTGAAGGAAGTAGAACCTTTGCTGGGCCTTTTTAACAATGGAGTCAATGTGAGTGTCCCACTTTAGGTCCTGGGAGACGGTGGTGCCCAGGAACCTGAATGACTCCACTTTTGTTACAGTGCTGTTCATGATGGAGAGTGAGGGGAGTGCAGGGGGGTTTCTCCTGAAGTCCACGATCATCTCCACTTTTTTGAGAGTGTTGAGCTCCAGGTTGTTAAGACTGTACCAGACAGCCAGCTCTTTCACCTCCTGTCTGTAGGCAGACTCGTCCCCATCCTGAATGAGGCCGATGAGTGTGGTGTCATCTGCAAACTTCAGGAGCTTGACAGGGGGGTCTTTAGATGTGTAGTCATTGGTGTAGAGGGAGAAGAGCAATGGGGAGAGAACACAGCCCTGAGGAGCTCCAGTGCTGATCGTACGGGTGCTGGATGTGTATTTTCCCAGTCTCACTAGCTGCTGCCTGTCTGTCAAGCAGCTGGTGATCCACTGGCAGATGGAGGTGGGCACGGAGAGCTGAGTTAGTTTGGGCAGGAGGAGGTTTGGGATGATAGTGTTAAAAGCTGAGCTGAAGTCCACAAATAGGATCCTCACATAAGTCCCTGGGGTCTCATTTATAAAACTCTCTGTAGATTTCATCCTAAAAATCTACGTAGGCACAAAAGCTAGATTTGCCAGTACCTGCGCAAAAGTCACTTAATAAATCCCAGTCAGGGGAAGATTGTGCGTACGTGCATCTCCACCCCATCTCCTCCCCGAAATAACCATCTATGGAGCTTACAACACCTAGTTTTACTATGCATAACCTCATCTGCATATCATTTCCATGCATATTCCCATTCACGTGACACCATGTTAACGCCATCACAGCTGCAAGACATTAAGGAAATATGAGATACAGACTATACTGTAAATTCCATTTGTGCCATACATTTATTTTTATTGATAAAAATAATCCAATATCCTTGTTATGTTTTAGAACAAATGTATCAAAATATCCATAAAAAACTGTTTAAAATAGTTATCAGATAAATATTTTAGAACAGAGTTCATCACATTCTTTAACACTGGCCAAATAGTATTTCAATAGTTTTAAACAATTCAAATGAAATTAAATTTATGCAGTTTGGCTGATAAGGTGAACATCTTTTAGCTATTTTTAGTGGAAACACATATTAGCCTATATTTTGCAGTGTAAATACAATTGTCTGACTCGGCGCATCACTGACGAAGTATTTTAAAATGTAAACGTGCAAATCTTGTTTTCTTCAAGTTGTATCCTTCAAATACAGTGGTATTTTCCATAATGTTGTGGAGATACCTTCACACGACATCAACACCAGCGCTTGAAAACGAAAAAAAAATTCAATCGGTTCACTCCGAGCAGAATCGATATTTTAACGTTTCTGTTCCTGCATTCCTCATGTATTAGTATCGTTCCGAAACCGGTTAATACCGGTTAATAACGTTATTTTTTAAACTTTTTCTTTTTTTGCCTATAATAATAATAATAATAATAATAAAAATAATAATAATAAAGTACAGCATTTTCTTTACTCAAAAAGAAGAAGAAGAAGAAGAAGAAGAAGAAAAAATCTGGTATCTTAAAGGGTTACTCCACCCCAAAATGAAAATTTTGTCATTAATCACTTACCCCCAGAAAAGTATGAAACACATCGTCAGGATAGTCCATCTGCCATCAGTGGGTCAATCTGAATTTTATGATGCGACGAGAATACTTTTTGTAACATTTTTTATAACTTTTTTTCAACAATTCGTCTCCTCTCTGTCTCTCTGCATCACCGTAGCGCCATTTTGGATATTATCCACTGAACGCAAACTGCGTACGCTCTTCTGGATACACAAGGATACGGTATTTTCATTCAAATCAAAGGGTAAATACACGTAGAATACGTATCCTTGTGTTGCGGCTGATACAGAAGAGCGTACGCTGCTTGCGTTCAGTGGATAATATCCAAAATGGCGCTACGGTGACACGGAGAGACAGAGAGGAGACGAATTGTTGAAAAAAAAAATCATTTTTTATTTTTATTTGCGTACAAAAAGTATTCTCGTCGCATCATAAAATTCAGATTGAACCACTGTTGGCAGATGGACTATCCTGATGATGCTTTTCATACTTTTCCCTGATAGCACACGTACATCTCGGAGACGTCTATTTGATGTCTGCATTTACATCTGCAAGATGTATTTTTTAGAGTGTTTGCTCATCTGCAATACGTCTATAGGACGTTTCCTTTTAGATGTCAAATAGACATCTATTAGATGTCTTTAAGATGTTTATGATTTAGAATTTATGTAAAACTGACATCTTAAAGACGTCTGTTAGACGTTTGTAGACAGCAGATGCTTTCCAGATCAAGAGATCTTTAACAGACATCTTGCAGACGTACGTGTGCTATCTGGGTTCTGTGCCTCGACAGTGGTAATTACTTGGCAGTTAATGGGACAGTCACAAGCCTCCCGGTTTTCATCCAAAATATCTTAAATTGTGTTCTGAAGACGAACGAAGCTTTTACGGGTTTACAACGACATGGGGGTAAGTGATTAATGACAAAATTTTCATTTTGGGGTGGAGTAACCATTTAACCCGCTGCGCTTAATCATAGCCAATACAGAATCATCTTTTCTTTGGCCAAATGTAGCCTACTAAACACAAGAAAAAATCTGTTAACTATTTAAAGACATTAAAGTATTTTTTCAAGATATTTAAAAATGTTCGCTGCATTGTTAAACAACGCTACTCGTATAAAATTGCGTTTTGAGAGGGGGGGGGGGGCAGGCTAAGTCGCGTATAGGCTCACGTTGCATTTTATGATTACATTCAGAAATAATGTAGGCTAAAATGGTAAAGCAAAATGTTTACAAACATTATAAATGTGGGTTTTTGTTAAATGTGAGCCAAAATCATCACAATTAAAAGAACCAAAGACTTAAACTACTTCAATTTGTGTGCATTGAATTTATTTAATACACGAGTTTCACAATTTGAGTTGAATTACTGAAATAAATGACCTTTTCCACGACATTCTAATTTATTGAAATGCACCTGTATATCGTTTTATTTTACAGCGTTATACATTCAACTATGACTGTTAAGATTAATTTTAATATGCCAATAAACATACTGCAGACTTTCTCTGGGTCTTACCACTTTATTAAAATTAAGCAAAAACAAAAATGTTTACTTTCAAGAGCCGTCAAGTATTTGCGAGAGCGAGTTTAAAATTTGAATAACACTTTGTCATTTGATAACTTCCCCATTATACTCTTGGGTTACTTGTAATAACAGGCATCAAAGAAAATAAGAAAAACATACAACAGGTTCTATTTTGTTTTGTAAGGATATTCAAGCATCCATTATGGATTTAACAGTAACTTTAAGCCAGTCCAAAAGTGGAAGCTTGAATGATGCCCTCACACATGTAGTTGGTGAACATCTCATAGGTGTTATGGATGGGAAGTTTTAGTTTGACGAGACAAGTATTGGCCTCAGGGTACTTCCGTCCTATTTCATGAGTAAAATTCAGCGTTGGCTGCAGAGAAAAAAACCAGCGCTGGAATTCTATCAGCTCCAGAGGCGAACACCAGCAGTTGATCTAGTGTTATCTCAAACACACCATCTATAAAATAGTAAAGTAATAAAATCAATAACATTTGTGATATGCAGGACGGTGCGTATCTCAAATGAAATCAAAATACTGCTACTCAGCAAATCATTAATTTACCTTCAATATTTAAAAGGAAATCTCTCCAGAATCCTTCTACTTTTGTTTCCAGTTGCCACCGATTGCTTCCAGTAGGGGACAGTTACGCTTGGAACAAGGAGATCAAGTCTGTAGCTTTTAGAGGCCTCTCTGATGAACAGAATGCTGTCTTGAAGATGCTGTGATACATTTTCATCATGTCCAGAAGGCCAAGTGTGCTTAGCCCTTCAGCAAATCTGTAAAAGAAAAAATAATAATAAAATCAACTGTATACAAAGAACCATGTGTACATTTAGAAAACATTCACAGAAAATCATGTTACCCCAGCACACCCAAGTGATGAGACCCAAACAACTTCCATAGGTTAAGTGAATGAGAATACCATTCTCAATTGGCCATCATTATACGGAGAAGCAATACTACGCCAACAAGAGTCAGTTAACCCCTGGACCCACATTTTTTTCAAACAGGAGCAAGTGCACCATTTTACATAACAGTGTGTAGCACTAGGTACATTTGCTCTTCAGCAAGAAAAGCAAAAACAAAAAACAGTTCACCAAACTATTTCCCTTACAAAAAGAAGGGAAATATCAAAAGGATATGAACAAAAGGAAGGCTTTGAAAACAAGGTAAAATGCAAATTACAATTTGTATTAACCATTACAGATGAACTGTGGAAATACACCAATTAAAATTACAAGAAATATATACAAATATAGCTGCAAGCAGCGATTACTAGGGTTCAAGCGCTTAAGGCATTTAAGTGTAAGGGAAACAGGTCAATTTAGCTCAAAGGGAATCATTTATGATTTTATAGGGAATTTGAACAATCACTGTTTCGCGGCTGATCATGGAAGTCGGCCAGTGATTCACTGAACAAGCTGTACAAAATCAACTCTGCACTGGATATTAAAATCCAAAATATAGTGAAAACACTATTAAATAGCACAATAACAAGATCGGCAGTTTAAGACATTAACTTGTAAGCACAAAACACAAGATACTTCTCTTTTCAATATAAATAAGACTTTATTGGATAAATCTAAGACATGTAAACTAATCTAACACAATCACATGCACTCACACATTCTTACACATTGCAGGAAGAGAGAACGTGAGGAAACGATGAGTTTAAGGGAATGAAAATGTGAAATCCCAAGCTTATAGCAATGTGTGATATTGAATATACCTGAACAACCATCAATCACTTATTTAACCCTCGCGTTGAGTTTTCAATGAGGCTAACATTTATATTAAATGCACCAGCTCAGCAAGAATCTGGAGGTTACTTGCGTTGCCTTTGTGTTAAGGGATTCCCTTTTGTTGTAGTCTTTGTAGAAAGGGGGTTTCCCAAGGTTGCTGATTGGTTGGAAGTTAAGTAGTAGTTGTTGTCTCTGTTGATTTTTTTGGGGTTTTTTTTTCGTTATCGATGCAGATAGCGGACACCTGCTGCCGGTTTCCGGGCTGCTGATTAGCGTCAAGATAGAGGAGAGAGGGGAGATGACTCATCTTGTTTGAGGTTTTCCTTTGTGTCTTCATTCCCAGACCCAGTTGCTGTGTAACTGGTGCGACAGTCAGACAAACAATGTAGTGAATATACTTGTGAAGGGTATTTGTAAGGAGTGGGCTGTCCCTTGTTTTTTTATTTAAACCTTTTCACCTGTTTTGGTGGATAGACAAGGAGAAAGGGTAGTGGATTTTCTTCTTTTGGGGCTTTTTCTTTTATTAGGAAAGTTAGTTTCTTATTAAATTAGTTAACACATTGTTGTTTGTTACTTTTGGGCTCCCATTTTCTGAGGTAACTTGGACTACACTTTCACTACTTACAATTTATTTGTTTCTTTTTGTCTGTTAAATAAAAGATTGCTTTATGGCTATCATTTTTGAACAACAAAATGGTGTTGTGTATTGATTCTGTGTGTGGAGACGGATACATCGTCTCCCATCCTTCCATTTTATTGTTCATTTTTATATTTATCCCCTAGACTAACTTAGAAACGTAATGCATTACATTATTTAGCAAGGCAGTACCCACCTAAATCAATGATTAAAAAAGCATTTTTGGCAAATCCAGGTAATTTACCATCGAAATATGATGTTTTTTTAACGTTTATGACTTATCACCCGTTGTGGTCCGATCCCCTTAAAACCTTGCATGCTTTTTTTAGATTCACCTGTCGCATGTGCTCAGCATGTTTCGAGTTTTCTTTTAGGTTTTATAGGATTTTGGGTAAATTTGGGCAGGCCCCTTTTCTAAACGACCCCATTATAGCTTCACAAAGAGGAAATTGCAACATTTTTTTTTCTATAATTATTGGCCTAGACAGTCCAGAGAATTGTACGGCAGTGTGTTTTGTAAGATTGAGCGAAAAACCTAGGACTGGTTTGCAAAAGTAGGTTTTTTACATCGTCTAAATCATTTAACAAACGATCTGATTGACAGCAGTGGTTCTCGAGGCAAAGTTGTCTGGAATGAGTAGTTCAATTACAATACGGTATCGGTGCTTGAACCCCTAAAAACATAACTACATAAAAAATAAACACTTACTGTTTTAAGGCTTCTTTAGTCCTTCCTTCCACATACAAAGTAGTGGCTGCCTGAACTAACTGGTCCCGCAGAGGTTTGAAATTGCCTCTGTGGCAACACATGATAAGCTTGCATACAAGTACACTAAGGTCAGTTCCTTCACCTTTTGTCATTTGTTTTGTATGCAAAGTAATGCCATATTTCACTTCTACTCTCTTTATTTATTAATTTCGGGTGCGTTGATAGTGTTTCATCTGTTTGATCCATCGCGTTGTTCTGTTGTCACATTTACCGATTGCGCAGCAATTCAGGAAGCACTGCCACCTACAGGTGCACTTCGCAACAGCAGCGTATGATATATTGAATTAAGCAAAATTATGATATCGTACAGTTTGAAATATAATATATACCGGTATTTTTCCAGTGCCGGTATACCGCGCATCCCTAGTTCAGTGAAATGCAAATACACAGACATGAAGTTCTCTTCTAGGTGGTATAAGTTGTCCGATATCATGAGGTATGCATACCTTTTGGACGCAGAACTTGATGAAGTGGTTCGGCAGTTGGTTGAAGAAAATGAACAGATCGGATCTAATGCTGTCCAGGCCAGACTAGGTGTTCGAGTGCAGAGGAGGAGAGTGAGAGAGAGTTTGATCCGAGTGAATCCAGCTGGAGCTGCACACAGAGCAGCACCGGAGAACCTACAGTGTTGCAGGTCCCAACTCTCTCTGGCACATTGATGGGAACTACAAGCTGATCAGGTAGATGTGGATGCTAAATGGATTATATAACTTACATGCATAATTTCCAGCGCTCTACAGTGCAAATATATCACTCACATTTGTGACTGCAAATGTGAAAAGTTTCACCAGTGTGAGTGACTGGTGAATCTGATTAACCATGATAAAATCAGAATAACCAAGCACAGATCCTGCACAGGCACAACACAAGTTTATTATTATTATTATTATTTTTCCGGATGTGCTTTGCCCCTGAACTGTAAATAGCTTTTGTAAATTAAGGTGTCTAATGTCCACCTGTTATGGCACTTATAATTGAGATGTTTATGTTGGCTTAGTATTATTAATAATATTGGTTCAGTGGTGTTACATTATGTAAAAAAACTGTCACCCTATATTTCTGCCATGTGTAAGCATAGAAGCCTGAACTAATTTATTAAATCCTAACACAGAAGACAAATAACAGCTTTTTGTTTCATCTTTAGGTGGAGAATAGTGATCCATGGCGGAATCTGTCGCTACAGCAGACTTGTTGTAATTTTGCGAGCTTCCGACAACAACAGGGCTGGCACCGTGTTTGACCAGTTTGTACAAGCCACAGCTAGGTATGGGGTTCCATCTAGAGTTAGGTGTGACCACGGAGGAGAAAACAATACCATTTGTTTGTTTATAAACATTTATCATGGATCTGAAAGAGGAAGTGCCATCCATGGTAGAAGTGTCCACAACCAGAGGATCGAGAGACTTTGGGGAGATCTGTGGTGGGGTATGACTAATGTGTACCACCAGCTTTTCTCCTTTCTTGAGAGTTATCGAGTCATTGATTGTACCAACGAGCTACACATGTGGGCACTGCATTATGTGTACCTTCCGCGGATTAACCGGGACTTGGAGGTTTTCAGGGAACAGTGGAACAATCATGGCTTGCGCACTGCTGGTCACCACACACCAAATCAGATGTTTGTCAGAGGATGTCTTCAGAGGCAAACATAATCTCTAATAAATCTCTAAGATTTTTGGACCCAGCCCTGCTCAAGATGGTGCGATTCCTGTTGTGAATTGACAGGAAGTTGTCTCAGTTCCTGCAAACCAATTCAGTCCAACCCAAGTACAGATGCAACAACTGCAGAATGTGGACATTCTTGCAGGACCTGTTGGAAGTCCAGCTATCGATGCACTGCAAACCATAATTAATATTCTGCAACAGTAGCTTCCTGTCGAATGGTTCTATTGTAATTTTAAATTTTTCCTTAGCCATCTTTGAGAAACGGCTAAAAAACACATCTCTTCCATCTTTATTTGACCCTCTAACTCTAGCATGCTCTATTCTAATTCTATTTTATCTATCTGTCTTTTTTAAAAAACACACACACACACTTGACCCTCTATCAATTGCATATTTATTCTCTAACTGCTAGTTTTCCTTGATAGTTTTTCTTGTTGCTTTGGATAAAAGTGTCTGCTAAATGATTAAATGTAATTTGAAAATAAAACTATATATCTCTTGTTAATGGATTGTTGACTGATTTTATTTGGTGCTAATTTTTAGGTTAATTTTTTTTTGGTGAAGACTTAAGCATACAGATAACACAAGCCTTATAACAGTATTTCTTTTTATAGACCGTTATAGGCAGTATTTATATTTGAAACCTGGTAAGATATCACATTTGTGGAACATAAATTAGATAATGGATATAATTTATTCATCCCAGGGTGTAAATTGAGTCATGTTACCATTGTAACGGTCATGTTATATAAGAGAAGAAGTAAAAGCATATTTGAAATCTTAAAAACAATAAGATTTATTGTACATATACTCTACTTATGAAACTATACAGTAGAAAATATAGATCTGAGGACTGCACAGTTTGATTTATTGCATTTATATTATTGTACTATTTAAGCATAGTATGTTTAAAGATATCAAAGATATGAATCTATTTGTTAGATATAAGGATAATAGGCTGCTGACAAGTCTGAGGTAAGTTCAAATTGCCTGGACACTGAGGGAAGAGTTGGAATTATGACCTAGTTTCCTGAGTCTAAGAATGGTTTCCTGTGGCTGCATTACAGAAACAACTTAAGTCAGAGTAATCTTTAGTAAGAGTGTTATTTCAAGTTGGAACCCATTTAAAACACTGAACTTGTCAGGTCATAACAGGACTTAAAGGGATAGTTCACCCAAAAATGAATATTCTGCCATTTTTTCACCCTTATGTTATTCTGAACTTCTAGGAGTTTATTTCTTGTGTGGAACATAAAAGACAATATTTTGAAGAATGTTTGTAACCAAACAGTTGTTGGTCCCCATTGACTTCCATAGTATGCAAAAAAAATACTAAATTGGTTTGGTTACCATCATTCTTCAAAAAAAAAAAAAAAAAAAAAGAAGAAAGAAAAGAAAAAGAAATGGTAAGAAATACTTCTGCTGTCCTGACCCAAGTACAAGCTCTCATTCTAATCCTGAAAGTCTTAAATACTTACAGTATGTCTTAAATACCATTTTTAAATACTTCAAGTTTTTAAATTCATTAAAATGGATAACATCACCGATGTACCTATTTACTGTTTGTCTGATGAGTGCATAATCTCTTAACAAAAAAAAGAGGTTTCAATAAGCGCCACCTGCTGGCGATAGCTGTAAATGTAAGCACAATAAAAGCTGTTGATTACAAAAGATACTGATTGTTTTCCAAAGACAGATATTGATTGCAATGGTCTGTATCTTAAACCTGCAAACGAGGCAATTTTATTTTTATCAAATTTATCATAAAATTGTGATTTAAATATATCACTTCTATTGATAGTTTTCACGTGATGTCACACCCTTATAGGAACGCCCACCTGAAGGGCAAAATGAAGCTTTGCTCCACTGACCGCAAGCTATTTTTACGCAGATTGCATCAAGTAATAATGTAGTAAAACGCAGATATTAAAAGGCGAGATTCAGTGGACACCTTATTGGTGATGTATATTTTGTACAGGCAAGAGGATGAAGCCAGAATATAAATGCAATGTGCAAAGTTTCACATTAAATGGCTTCCCATAGAAAAAGATTCGAAGGAAAACACTGAACCATTAAGCGGATTGCATTCATATTCCGGTGTTGTGCCCATTTTCGACCCCTGCCAAATTATTACCACCTCTCGTTGAAATCGCTACCTGATTGCCTAATCCAAACCCCACCCCTAATCCTAACCCCTCCCCCACACCTAACCCTAAACCTACTAATAATAGGGGGGTAGTAATCTGGCGGGGGTCAGAATTGGGCACAACACCGGCCTCATCTGCTTACCTATGTAAACTATGCATCATTAATGTGGTGATTACTGAATTTGATCTTTTAATATTACTGTTTTAAATATATTAAGGCACTTTAAGTGTTTTTACAACGTTTGTTGCACTGTTTATGATTGAAATATTGCCGCGGGTGCTTAATATGGATTGCAAATGTCTTCATTTGCACTATGTAAGCAATCGTCCATATTCTGACTTGGTGAAAAGAACATTTTATCTTAAGGGAACTTTCAATCTTGTTTCTGACGTTTACTTACACTTTTTAAATAGAAAATTCTGGTAATCAGAGCATAAAGAATGTGTAAATGATGGTCATGAAATTACGTGCATGTGACGTTGCAGTTACGCTGCCATTAAATTACCAATATATTACCAATAGAGTACGTATCTGGGACGTGCTTGGTAATATTACGACGTTAGAAGGACGTACTGACAACGATTGCTTGTCAGTTGGTAATTTGATCATGGTAATAAAATTACGGGCATGCGACGTTGTAGTAACGTTGTCAGTTGGTAAATCATGAAATTACCAAAAATTACCAATACATTACGTAGGCTAACTGTTACGTCGTGTGTAGCAGGGATATATATATATATATATGAATAGTTTATTTGCAAAAACCGATAAACGCCACTTAAAAAAAAAAAATTGCTGATTGCCGTGCATTATTCTCCACATATAGCGCGATCTGAACCCTAAACACGTTTTGTCAAAAAGCCGGTATTGTCCACTTCCAAGGCATCGCGAGTTCACGTTTTACTGCAGAAGCCGACAAGTATGGCGTTCCGACAGGACCAATAATATAACGTTGTTACATGCACTCGTCTCACTGAACGTCTCACTGACGCCTTAACTTTTTTTCTTTTTTTTTTTTTTTTTGCTATTTAATCCATTCAATTTAAGACGCAGACGAGGCGTAGACGTGACGTAGACATCACGCAAATCACGTGTGGCAGTGAAAGTGTCGAGCCAGACGTCAAGCGTGATTCACGTGTAGCAGTGAAGTTGTTATTTTTTTTTTTTTTCGCTAACACGTAGCATAACACGCTGCTCACACGGCTCAGTGCAGTGTATGGGCCAATGCACAATTTACTTGCACTTCATTCACTCCTCTCAATGGACGTGACATCTGCGTCTGACTTATAACGTGACTTCTGCATCTGTCCTTTTTTTTTTAGTTTTTAGTGCATCTGTCTTTTTCTCGGCTAACTTATACAATATACATTATGTGCATATTAAATATAAATATAATAATTTAGACATTTTTTAGACATTTTTTTTCCATTACACTCTTTGTAAAAGTATAAAGTAAACAAAGTATAAAAAGTCTATAACATATAAATAACAAATGTCTCCGAAAGGAATCCTTTCGTGAAGTTTGCGTTGCTTATAGGTATCATGTCCGTTTAGTTTTATGAAATCCTTTTTGAATTTTTTTACATTTGGGGGTTATTGTGTTTTTATCTTTTGCATTTTTAATGTAGCCTACAGCACATCAGTGATGGCCAACCTGTCGATCGCAATTGTCTGTTAGATCTGAGACTGTTGCTGTAAAATAATAATAAAATAAAAGAAAAAATACATAGAAAAATACAATATGCCTGATTAATGTTCAGTTTTTCAAGCTCCTCTCTTCTTTGCTTTATTTTACGTTTAAAACATATATTACGATTCTTTGAAGAATAAAAGAACAGCACTTATTTTATTATTCATTTATTTTTCTTTTTTTTTTTAAAAAAAAAAAAAACTTTTATTCAGCAATAATGTTAAATTGATACAATTTCTATATTTTGAATAATAATCTGCTAGGATTCAATCAATCAATCCTGTAAAAATATCACAGAAAAACTTTAAGCAGCACAATTGTTTTCCATGTTGACAATACATTGAAGGATCAAATCAGAGATGCAAAATAGCGCTGTGGCTCTGTTTGGAATTAGCTATGTTTATTGGCGAAATAGAGCAAAAACAGCCAATATGGTGTCTAAAACGTAAGTCTCTTAAAATGAACTTCTTGTTTATTGAACTGTTGCATAAAATCAATATCACATTTGTAATCATGCTGATTTTTGGAGAAAAAAAATGGCACTCTTTGTGTGATATTAACTATATGAAATTATATAAATATAGGCTATACATTTTCTGCCCCCATATCTTAAATTATGTGATCAGTCTAAATGTATTTTAATAGACTGAATAGCACGCACTCTAGTTTAATCTATGTTAACTGATTCATTCTCTGCCAGCAGGTGTCGGGTTTGGCTGAAATATAAGAGTTTTCCCGGTGTTCTGTCGATTTGTGCTACCCTGTCAGATTTTCCTACCTCCCATTAAAACAGTAGGTAGTACAATTCGACAACGAAAAATGCTACCTGTTAAATTATGATTTATTAATGTCTACACCTACCACAACCCTAAACCTACCCTTACAGTCATGCAAATACAGTAATTATGTGTCATATTCGCGGTGGGATACAGCTACCGGAAACCAACAATAAATAATTTTTTTCTACCTATTAGATTGTGTTTTATTAACTTCTACATCTACCCCAACCCTAAACATACCCATACAGTAATGCAGATACATTAAATATTGTTCAGCGTGAGAAAAAAGACGAAATATTGATGTGCGCATGCGCAGTAAACCACGGTAGGAAAATCTGACGGGTAGAATAAAATGTCAGGACACCGGTAAAGACAGAACACAAAGCAGCGCAGCGCTCATGTTTATTTAATGAAATCATAGCCTTTTTAAGTTTAATCGTCACATTCAGCCATATCGCAATTCTTGTCTTTCCGTCTCCAAATTTAAGACCTCTTGAAATCATAATTAAGACTTTCTTGAACAATTTAAGACTTTTTAAGGCCTTAAATTTGATACAAATAAATTTAAGACTTTTTAAGACATTTTAAGACCCCGCGGAAACCCTGGTGTATGGAATGTGTTGGAAACCCTTGCAGCAGACGCAGACGTCACGCAGATGTCACGTTCAGACAGACTAACAGTAATGTGGCAGACGGAGACGTCACGTTCGACAGACGCAGACGTCACGTTCGGCAGACGTAGACGTCACGTTCGACAGACGCAGACGTCACGTTCAGCAGACGTAGACGTCACGTTCAACAGACGCAGACAACGTTATATTATTGGTCCCGTTATATTATTGGTCCCATCCGCGCGCCATAGACAAGCGCCCTTAGGTGCGTTCGAGATGCACTACACTAGCCTGCCACCGGCTGGCGAGAGCAGCCGCTTGCAGTCGGGGGGGAATTAAAAGCGGAGACATCAAGTAGGACACTTTCTGCTCCCGGTAGTGACGCTCGCACGGTGTTTGCATAGTCTTATCACAGATAAAGTTAATTAAATGCAGTATTTATCAAATACAAAACGTTTTATGAGCAACAGAAACAGAAACACTTTTTATATACTGCTTAATACAGCCAGAGGTGGGTAGTAACGAGTTACATTTAATTTTTTTGGGTAACTAATACTTTTTGAGTATATTTAAAAATGGGTACTTTTACTCTTACTCAAGTACATTTTTAGTGAAAAATCGGTACTTGTACTTCGTTACTGTGGGCGACGATTCTCTCGTTACTTTATCTTAATGCAATACAAGTTAAAACTGCTTCAATTTATTCCAAACGCGCGCACCGTCTACTTTTCTCTGGGCAATGAGCAATGCCCATTCGCAAATGATTCATTCTTTTGAGTCAATTCTGTTCAAAGGCTTGATCAAAACAGTTGGCAAACGTAACCAGTGAATCATTTTGCGAATCAGTTTGAATGATTCATTCAGTTCCATGCCGCATGCGTTGAGTCGTCTGAAGCGGTTCTCACTCAGAGTTGCAACTTCAGGAGCGTTGAAGACGTGGCTTTGGATCTACAGTCAGTTGAAAGCAAATCTGCAAAGGTTATTGTTTGCTAGCTATGAAGATCTTTATTAGATGAACACTGCGTGTACTGTCTACGGTTCCACGGGTAAAGATAGGCTACATTCGATTACAGTACACGATACCACTATGCCATTAACAGTTTGTTGTACATGTACCTTATACATTAAATACAATGTATAATTTATACATTAATAAGCTGTCACAAAGTATGAAATTAACACCCGCCAAACCCGCGTTAGCTCTGCGCAGAGGCGCACGACCTGTTCCAGGAGGAATGCCTTTTTGCCTAGATACAATTAATATTGATATTTTCACAATATTTAGGCTTACAGAAATATACATTTGTTTACATTTTGCAAAACAGACAGAAGAAGATCCGTCAATGTGCATTTGTTTCATTATGTTCAGATGCTCTGTAGCGTTCATGTGAGGAGTTTTCACTCTTCTCCGTGTCAGAGGTTATACATATATAATACATAATTAATATACTTAAAAATATAATTTAATTCAGTGATGCAAATCAGAATTTTTATCAGCTGTTACTCCAGTTTTCAGAGACATGATCCTTCAGAAATCATTCTAATATAATGATTTATTACCGGTGTTGCTGAAAAACCAGCACATGCTGGTTAGATATGTTTTGAAGCATGGGATGCTGGTCCTTAGCTGGTTTTAGCTGGTCGTGTGCTGGTCCTAAACTGGTCTGACCAGCATAAACCAGCAAAGGACCAGCATAAACTAGCATCCCTAGTTTATGCTGGTCTTTTGCTGGTTTATGCTGGTCTACTAAGAGTAGTAGCTACAAGACATCAACCTTTTGTAATGACTTCAGGAGTCCGTCCTGACTGGAGTGGATTAAAGGTGCAATAGGTGATCTCGGAAAATGCTAACTTTAGCCTGATAGCACTGAAAGCGAAAGTCCCACCCTACCTGCAATCGCCGTCCAAAGCCACGCCCCCTGAAAGCACACGCTCAAAGAGCAGAATACCAGAGACAACATTAAATTACTACAGTAGGCTACATCAGCGGTTTCCAATTACAGTCCTCGTGCCCTCCCCGCTCTGCACTTTTCATATGTATATCTTATCATGTCCGACGGTTGTTCTATTTGACCGTAATAAGTGCCCTGCGAAGTGGACATCACCAGATATTCCGCCATGATTCCAGTCCAAATATGTTCCATACAAAGGGCATTAAAGTGTGTGAGACGTGAATTTAAATTGTATTTACAGAGGTATATAATGTCACACTTCACACTTCTCTAGTAAGTTTGGTCTGTGTGTGAAGACGCTGCACAGCGCAAATCCATGAGTGAATGTTCCGAAGTGCAGTAAACTTCAACGTATTTCCCCTGTTCAGGGAGTAGGGAGCAAAGAACACTGTGTAGGGAGCATGTCAATCGGCACACAGTTCATGCACGTAGCTCTCTTCTAACTAGCTGGTTATCTGAATCAGGTGTGTTAACTAAGGGAGACAAAATATGCAGAGCGGGGGGCGCGAGGACTGGAATTAGGAACCGCTGGGCTACATCATGTGTCATTCACCGGTGAGAAAACTTTATAGCACAGTTAGTAAAAGTACTACAATACCAGGAAGGAAGATCGGGTTGTTGATGTTTGCCTGCCATTCTCGCTCTGTCTGCACAGCGTGCGTGAACGCGCTGATGACGGATCCTGTCTGCGCGAACAGGGTGCGCAGAGGTATGCAAATACATAAGTTGACAGGCAGGTAGGAGAGACAAATAAAACGCTCGGACCGAGCGTTTTGATTGGACAAACGTTTCTTGGTCCTACGCCTTCAACAGAATATATAAATACAGATAAATACATTTAGACCTCTTAACTTAATGATTGCTATCACGATGTGAAAAGACTTTCAACCAGAATAACAAAAAATGTTTCTGAAGACAATCACCTATTGAACCTTTAACTCAGGGAAGCCAGTTTATTTCTGCAGTCGATCTCACCAAATGATATTGGTTGGTTTCTTCCAGAGATGGGCACAAATACATCAAAATGTATTTAAAATAAAAATACAAAATACTGTGTGGAAAAATGTATTTAAATACAACTACAAAAAACTGTGTGGGAATACAGTATTTTGTATTTTGAAAATACACAAAATACATTTGAAATTGGCCATCCAGTGAAGTAACACTATTAAGGCCTGTGTACACCAAGAACGATAATTATAAAGATAACTATATTAGTGTATTCTATGTTGTTGTGTCATCTGTCACTTTAAATGCTCAAGCTCTTTAAAACAGAAATGATTCCGATTGGCTGTTTTTATCATTCATCATTTTTTTGTGCTGTTATGGTTATAGTTGTGGTGTGCTATCTGCTATTCACTTAGATTTAGGATGTACTCACACTAGGGGATCTGATCCATGCCTGAGCGCGATTGACCCCCAAAGTCCAGTTAATTTCACAAGTGTGACTGCTCTGTACCGTGTCTAGTGTGGTTCGTTTAACCATGCCCGGGCCCGCTTGAAGAGATGGCTTGTGTGTGGCATACATGTAGTGTGATCGCTAAACGCTCCGGAGCATGGAACAGTTAATTTACTATTTTTGTATGTGCTATTGTTATCATTATGACAGCAAAAATCTTTATTACTTGGATATCATACTTTTCAATTAATTTAATTTCAAGTACATGTAGATTTATAATAAGTCTGGTTCTCATCTTATTAATGAACAGGTAATGCAGTTTTTTGTGAGTAAAGCTGCAAATTCCACCATTACCTTCATTAGCCATTAACTTCAGTTGCCTCTGTAATAATCCTATGATATATGTCTGTTAGCGAAAGGAAAATCACGCTTGGGCTTTAGTACAAGGCAACTGTGCCTAGTGTGAGTATACCCTTAGAACATTTTTTTTTTTAATTTATATATTTATTGTTAGCATTATAGTTATCTTTGTCTACACACACACACACAGAAAGCTGCTTATTACTCATTTATCCATGTTTCTTTATCGCTCTGACGTGTCAAGAGTTCCTGCCCACTAAAACTCCACAGATATATTTGCATACCACGATGATATAGAAATGATATAGAAAAAGTTCAATTGATTTACACTTTATATCATCGCTGACATATATACTGTCATATCGCCATAGCAAGCAGTAATGATTAAAGTTTAATGAACACATATGACTAGCTAGTTGATAAAACCAAAATCTGACCAAAAAAACAAAAACCTAACAAGACTGACTAGTGCTAATGCTACGTTCCCCTTGCTAGTGCTCTTTTTTTACCTGCTGGGACAGGCATGCTTTTTTCCCACAAAAGCAAGATCACCTTGTTTTAATGTTAAAGTCATGCACATAGTTGTCACGAATCCGGTCTGTGGCCTTCCGCCTGATAGCCACCAGAGGTCGCCCTCCAATTACATTGACTTTCACACCAAACAAACTGTTACACATCACCCTGGACTACGTTTCCCATGTTCCACTGAACTGATTGGATTCATCTGCACTCCATTACACACTCGTAGCTGTAACCAATCAGACACCCTACATAAACCATGGACTTCCTCTCTGCCAGTTGCCGAGTATTGTATAGCGTATTTGCTGATAGCTACTCTACGGAGCCCACTTAGTTGTCATAGTCTTGCCTTGCTTGTATTCTCGTGGTTTGATTCTTGCCCGTGTTTCCTGGATTAACCCTTTGTCTTGCTGTTCGGACTCTGTTTGCACCTCGCTTGGACTATTGCTTGTGTACCTGGATTATCTCTCTGCCTTGCCCTGTTGGATATTGTTCGCCCGATCGAAGACTCACGCTTGCCCTAGGATTACTCTTTATCTTGCCTGTGTTGTACCTGTTTGCCATTGTTTGACCCATGCTTGTTTCCTGACCACGCCTTTGTCTAATAAAAGTTTGCACATGGATCCGCACGTCTCTCGTCTCGTCGGCTCCGTAACAGAATACTCGGCCACACGAGGATCCAGCGGCTTTCCTAAAGGACTCTGGCCAGGTACGGACACAGCTATAATGCTATTAGCTCTCGAGCAAGGCACGCGTTCGCTCGAGGATTGTATTTATCCATTGCCTATCACTCTGATCTGCCAGACTGTGTGCTCATAGAATTCTTTTGTGAGGGCATTAATCAGCCACTCAAATCGCAACTAATCCGTGAGGGTCCCCGTTCGTCTCTAAGTGATTTTATGGATTATGCTTTGTTGACTGTTGGATCTTTGTTTACTGTGGGTATCGCGGAGGAACACGACACTGCACTCACTTGTGTAATGGCGGTCGCACTAGTGCATGCTCACAAAATGGCGGTGACAGCGGAGCCTGATCACAAAATGGCGGACACAACAGCGCCCCGTTATGTCACAGCTGCCAATCCTGAGTCAAGCCAAGACACCGCTGATCTTCATGAATCAAGTCAAGTCACAGTTGATCTTCGTGAATCAAGTAAAGTCACAGCCGATCTTCACGAGCCAAGTCAAGTCACAACTGTTCGTCACGAGCCGAGCCAAGTCAAGTCACAGCCGATCTTCACGAGCCTAGTCAAGTCACAGTTGATCATCACAAGCCAAGTCAAGTCACAGTTGATCGTCACGAGTCAAGTCAAGTCACAGTTGATCGTCACAAATCAAGTCAAGTCACAGTTGATCGTCACGAGTCAAGCCAAGTCACAGTTTATCTTCATGAGCTAAGGCAAGTCACAGTTGATCTTCATGAAATAAGTCAAGTAACAGTTGATCATCATGAGTCAAGCCAAGTCACAGCTGATCTTCATGAGCTAAGTCAAGTCACAGTTGATCTTCACGAGTCAAGTCAAGTCATGGCTGTTCTTCACGTGTCAAGTCAAGTCACGGCTGCTCTTCACGAGTCAGGTCAAGTCACGGCTGCTCTTCACGAGTCAAGTCAAGTCACGGCTGCTCTTCACGAGTCAAGTCAAGTCACGGCTGATCTTCCAGAGTCTCATCACGTCTCCGCTGATCGTCCAGAGTCTCATCACATCTCAGCTGATTGTCCAGAGTCTCGTCACGTCACAGCTGATCGTCCAGAGTCACGTCACAGCTGACCGTTCAGTCATGTCACGTCACAGCTGATCGTCCAGAGTCACGTCACGTCACAGTTGATCATCCAGAGCCACATCATGTCACCGCTGATCGTCCAGTCATGTCACGTCTCAGCTGATCGTCCAGAGTCACGTCACAGCTGATCTTCCAGAGTCTCGTCATGTCACAGCTGACCATCCAGAGTCACGTCACATCACAGCTGATCGTCCAGAGTCACGTCACGTCACAGTTGATCATCCAGAGTCACGTCACATCTCGTCTGATCTGCCAGAGCCACGCCATGTCTCATCAGATCCCCCAGAGCCTCTCCATGTATCGTCTGACCTTCCAGAACCGCTTCACGTTATGTCTGCCACCCCAGAGCCACGTCCTGTTGCGGTTGTTGTACTGCAACGTTCCACTGTCCTATCAAGGGAAACTGTTATCAAGCGTCAGAGGTTGGCATCCAGTATGGAGGATCCACCGCTGGTGTCAGCACGCACTGCTGGTATCCCCAAACCAGCTCACTCCAACCCTTCTGTTCATGAACTATTTCCCCTGTCTGCAGCACTTCCCATATGGGGGGTTGCTTTATGGTGTATCTGGGCCGCATACACCACCGCCAATTTGCTAGAGGGCGGTAGCACCGGCTACAACATCTCCAGAGGTGGCGGCTTACACTGCAGAACCTCCCGAGGTAGCGGTGCTCGCTGCTGTGCTCCCAGAGGCCATGGTGTCCGTTGCAGTCTCTTTGTCTTGCCTGTGTTGTACCTGTTTGCCATTGTTTGACCCATGCTTGTTTCCTGACCACGCCTTTGTCTAATAAAAGTTCGCACATGGATCCGCACGTCTCTCGTCTCGTCGGCTCTGTAACAATAATAGTGCAATAACCATTTCAAGCATTTTGTATGGTTTATACACAGCAAAACAGCATCTATTTGACAGAAAATCCAGAATCATCAACAAGCTGACTGTAAAGATAGCACTGTGAATGATGATATAGTTGTCAACAAATGGGATGCTACATTTTATTCAAAATTAAATATCTTAAATATCTACGATTTTGGCTTTAATAAGATTTTCCCAGGAAACCTGGCGTCCTCCATGATTCCTATTCTTTCCAACAGCAAAGCACTTGAATGCGACATGCTTGTAATCAGGACTTCTGAAACTGGAAATAGGAAATTTTAATAGCACATGAAGGCAGTATTATTCCTTATTTCCTTACAGGAATCCAGAAAATTTCATTACCCAATTCTAGATGGAGTCATTCAGCTGCAGCTCACATGCATGAAAGTGACATACAGTATTTGAACTAGTTGATACAGGAAATCAGCAGTCTAATAAAGAGGTTGATTGGCAAAAAGTATTTTATGTATTTTGAAAATACAAAAATACTAAGATTAAATGTATTTAAATACAAAATACATTAGATTTTTTTCAAAGGTATTTAAATACAAAATAGTATTTAGTATTTCAAACACGTATTTTAAATACATGTATTTGAAATACTGCCCATCCCTGGTCTCTTCCCCCCTACAGCTAAAAAAAAAGACAACAGAGGCCATTGGCCTGAATGGGACTCCCCCACCACCATCCAAAGAAATCATGGTCATTCAACTGAGACTGCACAGCCACTACGGCTGCTTTCTATTTTACTGTCAACTTCTCTCAGGTGCTCTCAGTTGATAGTATCTCCTCTCTTTCTTAAAGTGATGTTCTACATAGAAGGAAGATACAAGTAGGGATTTACAACCAAATTACAGCCTTTCAGATTGAGCAAACTGAAGCAAAAATCAAACATGCACTTCTAGAATCTCTTTCAAATAGCACTGGGAAGTCTTATTTTAAGAAGTTATTTCATTTGAATAATTCTTTTTAATCATCTGTTTCCTAAAATTATTTACTGTTCATTTGAATCATGGCTCAGTTGTGTTCCTGTAACATCCTATGACACTTTTTCTGAATACTTTTTTACCTTAACTTTAATGTAACTTGATAGTGCCCACTCTTCATATTATTCCCATTATCATATTATTTAAATTCATGGTCATTAATTACACACACACATTTTGGATATTGCCATCTTTGTGGGGACATTTTATCTTGATAATGTAGGGTTTACCAGGACCACACACACAAATACAGTATATGTTCTGAAGAAAATGAGACCACTCAAATCAGAACCTGCATCCCAACACAGGCAGACCTCATTCTGCTTAATAAAGTACAGATTATTGATCACCTGAACCAAACTATTTAACAAGGAAAAGTATTAAAAAAAAATAATAAATAAATAAATAAAACCCCTGCTGTGGTCAACACTATCCTCTTCCAATATTGGACCAGCTGGATGTCAAAAACAGTGCTAGTTAGGGATATGCCAGTCTCAAATTTTCATGTTGGGATTAATTGATAATGCTTTTATCATGGTATACGGTATTATCACAATATTGAAATTTAGTTGCAAAAAAGTGTTGTCATAACACAGTATAACAGGTTTAATAACTTTTTTCTTATAACAAAAATAACATTTAAATATAATAAATCAATACACAAAAAAATTATAAAGTTAAAAAATTTACACAGATTAAAGTGCAAAAGAATTATAAAGACCAATAGTCTTTACAATAAGATCTCATTTTTTAACCTTAATGCATTAACATTCACAATGAGCAATACCTACATTTGCTACAGAAGTTATTAATCTTTGTTAAAAAAAAAAAAAATACAACTCTTAGTTCAAGTTAGCTCATTAAATAAATTGCAACTTTTGATTTTAACAATATGTTATTAAATATTGGAATTGCCTAAGATGAATGAAATTTAGTAGAATTTTTCATTGGTAGTTTATGTTAACTAATGAATTAACTAATGTTAACTAATGAAGCCCTAATGTACATTTTGACCGAACAATAAAGAATCAAAACACTTTCAAACAATATCTAGGGCATGTTGTAGTCCAGATTAAAATGTAAAAAAGTATGAAAATAAATACACAAATCTGAATGGCTATTTAAATAATTTAAAAACGTTTCAGAAACAAAGTAGTGCAGCTGCTTTGTTTACGGGGTTGCTGGGGTAACAGCTGCATTTCTGCTGTTCAGCGCCATCTGCTGTCAGAGATTGACTTGCGTTCCGCCATGTGCTTCTCATCCGTGCTTGTTTACATTAGTGATGCAAAGTCCAATTCATTTCCGTGAACTCTTTTGAATGTCACTCAACAACTGTAGCAATTAGGGTCAAGTGCACGGTGAGGACAGCGCGAAACAGACTCCTAGCGGCAGGGCTGAAGTCGTGCAAAGCTAGATGATCGGTGATGATCTGGGGGTGCTTCAGCAAGACTGGAATCAGGCACATTCCTCTTTGTGAGGGTAACATGAATCAAACCACGTACAAGTTTGTCCTGGTTTCCTTCTGCTCTGGCAGTGTTCCCTAACTCTGAGGATTGTTATTTTTTTTTATTTATTTAATTTATTTATTTTTTTCCAGCAGGACAATGCTCCATGTCACATAGCCAGGTCAATCAAGGTGTGGATGGAGGACTACCAGATTAAGACCGTGTCATAGTTAGCCCAATTTTCAAACCCGAACCCCACTGAAAACCTCAGGAATGTGATCAAGAGGAAGATGGATGGTCACAAGCCATCAAACCAACCCAAGTTGCTTGATTATTTTGTGCCAGGAGTGGCATAAAGTCACTCAACGGAATGTGAAAGACTGGCGGAGAGCATGCCAAGACGTATGAAATCTGTGATTGAAAATCAGGGTTGTTACACCGATTTAATTTACACCACGAATTATAATTAATTTGGCTGGACAACAAAAATTTTTTAAAGACTTTTATTCTCAGTTCCACACTATAGCGAGTTAAGGTCTTTTACCTTTGTAGGGCAGTGTAGCTAAGCATGTTCTAATTTCTCAAAAAAAAGAAAAAAAGAAAAAAAAAAAAAGAAAAAGAATGAATGATTATAGGCCTACTTTAAATTATGATTAGCTTGTAGCTTGGCTTCCCTAATACACATTAGTATATTTGTGAACTTTAAGAAATTGGCTTTGTGCAAACATCATGAATCTGTTCACATCAAATATACCAGCAATGATACTAACACTTCACCAGCAACCCTTCATTCTCCTGTGCTATATACGTACATGCAAACTCCCTTTTTGGGACCCATTAAGGGTGATATGCAAACTGCATCTGCTAAGTATTACAATTATGTAGTCCAAGCATATCTTTTTATTTTCTTGGTTTCCACAGAACTTAACCTAAACCACAGATGATATCTATTGCTACTGTATATAAGTCTTCATAGTCATGTTCCATTGTGCCTATTTGACTAGTTCCATGGTGCTGGGCTGGAAGTTAATATTACACCCATTTATATAGTGTTCAGGTGAGAAATCATCACCTTAATATGTCATATCAAAAACAGCAAATTCATTGATTCTTATATACATAATCACAACATCATTGCTTATTCAGAGAGCATCATCCTGTGCATAGTATATGGTAAATGAATGGAGTAAACTTCTGAGTGTTGCTGTGTTGATGGTAATGACTCCTTTGTCCATTACTTCTTGTTCTCCTTGCAAACCTTTTATCAGAAAATAACTTTTATGTAGAGGTTGTAATGGGTAAGTGCTTAGATAATGAACATTTACATTCCTTGAACAATACATTTCAATACATTAACCCAAACAAAGAAAATAGTAGTTGCTGAAAACTTTTGCACAAACACAAGAAGTCTAGCACTTACTTATTTCAACCTCTACATAAAACCACATTTGTGACCCTGGACCACAAAACCAATCTTAAGTCGCTGGGATATATTTGTAGCAATAGCCAAAAATACATTGTATGGGTCAAAATTATCGATTTTACTTTTTGGCCAAAAATCATTAGGATATTAAGTAAAGATCATGTTCCATGAAGATATTTTGTAAATTTCTTACCGTAAATATATCAAAACTTAATTTTTGATTTAGTAATATGCAGTGCTAAGAACTTCATTTGGACAACTTTAAAGGCGGTTTTCTCAATATTTTTATTTTTTTGCACTCTCAGATTCCAGATTTTCAAATAGTTGTGTCTCGGCCAAATATTGTCCGATAACAAACCATACATCAATGGAAAACTTATTTATACAGCTTTCAGATGATGTATAAATCTCAATTTAGAAAAATTGACACTTCTATCTATCTATCTATCTATCTATCTATCTATCTATCATTTCACTTATCTATATATCACTAATAGCTGTCCGTCATATATATATATATATATATATATATATATATATATATAGATGTGTGCGTGTGTGCGCCCATATATATTTGGGCACAGCTACGATTTTTATTTTTTTAGCTGCTGCCCAAAACATATTCAGGTTACAGTTCTACAATGAATATTGGCTTAAAGTGCACACTCTGATCTTTAATTTGAGGGTATTCTCATCAAAATTGGCGGAAAGGTTAAGGAATAACAGTTCTATAATATGTACCTCCCCCTTTTTTCAAGGGACCATAAGTAATTGGACAGTTGACTCAAAAGCCATTTCATGGACAGATGTGGGCTATTCCTTCATTATTTCTACATCAATGAGGCAGGTAAAAGGTCTGGAGCTGATTCTAATTGTGTCATTTGCATTTGGAAGCTTTTGATCTGAACCCACATCATGCAGTCAAAGGAGCTCTCCATCCAAGTGAAACAGACAATTGTTAGGCTTGAAAAACAAAACAAATCCATCAGAGAGTTAACAGGAACAAATCAACAGTTTGGTACATTCTGAGAAAAAAGAACGCACTGGTGAGCTCAGCAACATAAAAAGGAATGGACGTCCACGGAGGACAACAGTGGTGGACGATCGGAGGATCCTCTCCATGGTAAAGAAAAACCTTTTCACAACATCCAGCCAAGTGAAGAACACTCTCCAGGAGGTAGGAGTGTCACTGTCAAAGTCTACAATCAAGAGAAGACTTTATGAGAACAAATACAGAGGGGTCACCACAAGGTGCAAACAAACAAACAAAAAAAAACATCTAAAAAAGCCAGACCACTTCTGGAAAAGTATTCTTTGGACAGCTGAAATTAAGATCAACCTGTACCAGAATGACGGGAAGAAAAAAGTATGGAGAAGGCTTGGAACAGCTCATAATCGAAAGCATACAACATCATCTGTGAAACATGGTGGAGCAGTGTGATGGCATGAGCATGCATGGCTTCCATTGACACTGGGTCACTGGTATTTGGTGATGAAGTGACAGAAGACAGAAGCAGCCGGATGAATTCTGAAGTGTATAGGGATATACTCTCTGCCCAGATTCAGCCAAATGCAGCAAAGTTGATTGGACAGAGCTTCATAGTACAAATGGCCGATGACCCAAAACTTACAGCAAAAGCAACCCAGGAGTTTTTGAAGGTAAAAAAGTGGAATATTCTGCAATGGCCAAGTCAATCTCCTGATCTCAACCCGATTGAGCATGCATTTCACTTGCTGAAGACAAAACTAACGGCAGAAAGACCCACAAAGACACAACAACTGAAGTCAGCTGCAGTAAAGGCCTAGCAAAGCATCACAAAGGAGGAAACCCAATCTTTGGTGATGTCCATGAGTTCCAGAAGGCAGTCATTGTCTGCAAAGGATTCTCAACAAAATATTAAAGTGAACATTTTATTTAACATGCTATTATGTAAGTCTTATTGTTGAGACCAATCTGTTGATATACTATTTTAGATGATCTCAGTGCAGAAATTCATTTTGGATTTAATTAGGAACTAAATCACTGGAAAGAAAAATGATCAGTGTATTTTCAAAGCAGTAACTTCTCTAAATTTATGTGAAGATACTAATCCCCAGTATTATGGTAATCCTCTGACTGCATTAATGGTTTTAGAGGCATTATTCAATTATAGCCTTCACTCATTATAGCCACCATAAAATTGCTTTCAGAGCAGCTAAAACAACTGCGCTCTGTCTCTAATGCAGAGTGAAGATGAACAATGGGGTGCAATAGACAGAGGGGCTTTTTGTATACTACAAATTACACTGCATTTTGGCTGAATGATGGTTTAATAGTAGCATCAGTGGCAAATTGAAAACTTTTAGAGGGTGGGGCATCACACTTTAACATACACTATATTGCCAAAAGTATTGGGTCACCCCCTTCTAATGAACAGGTTTGACTACTTTAGTAATTTCCATGAGTACAAATCTTAATGTTTAAGCATATTATGATATTCTAGGGAATTGTGTGCTTCTAATTTTAAAGCAACAGTTTGGACAGGACCCTTTTCTATTCTAACATGACAATGCCTCTGTGTATAAGGCAAGGTTCAAAAAGAAATTATTGATTTAGTCAGTGTGGAAGAACTTGACTGGTCTGCAGAAAGCCAAGTCCTAATCCAAGCTGAACACCTCTGGTGTGACTTTAAATGCAGACCTTGAGCCAAAAACTCATCACCAAACACCAATGACTTGTACATATGGGTACAGTCATTTTAGACACTTCCAAAACTGTTGCAACAGAGATGGAAATACAATTTTTAAATACATGCATTATGTTTCCATCTTTGTTGCCACAGTTTTGGAAGTGCCTTTTTCTGTTCTAAAGAAAGGGGTGTCCCAATACGTTTGTCCATATAGTGTATGTACAAGTCATTGGTGTTTGGTAAAGTGTTTTTGGCTCAAGGTCTGCATTTAAAGTCACACCAGAGGTGTTCAGCTTGGATTAGGACTTGGCTTTCTGCAGACCAGTCAAGTTCTTCCACACTGACTAAATCAATCATTTCTTTTTGAACCTTGCCTTATACACAGAGGCATTGTCATGTTAGAATAGAAAAAGGGTCCTGTCCAAACTGTTGCTTTAAAATTAGAAGCACACAATTCCCTAGAATATCATTATATGCTTTAACATTAAGATTTGTACTCATGGACATTACTAAAGTAGTCAAACCTGTTCATTAGAAGGGAGTGACCCAATACTTTTGGCAATATAGTTGTATATCAAACATTGGTTCAGTTTATTATGGTTTATTCTGAGAATCAGAGACATGACCTCTCTCTCATTATGAAACCCAAAGACCCCCATAAGAGTTTTAGTACTTAATCCCAGATTCCAACTGTATGCCTGAAGAGAACTTTGAAAATGTAATAAGAATCAGTCTGACCAAGGAGCCATTTAACCTTTAGGTTAATTATCACCTACCATGAAACACCATGGTGGGGAAAACGCATGCACATCTCATGTTCCTATGCATATGGGGTCACACAGCACATGTGAGATTTTAGAAGAGTGATAACTATATTTTACATTCATTTTGGGTCTTAGCTGCACAAGCTTGAGAATCAAGCAATTGTCTGCAATACCTGTAGTACATACTTTTTCTGAAGAGCTGGCAAATACTGATTGATTTATAAGTTCATAATGGTCTCTTTTTTGCACGTTCATTACATTCTTTGTATTATATATATGAACAATAAAGTGAAAATTGTCTTATGCAGAACTCTTAAGTCATTAGCTTAGGCAATAATGGCTGAATTTACTGTATGTATGGCACTTATATAATTGGCCTAGAGAGTAAAATCTGAATAAGTGCTCTGTAAAAGGCTCGTTTGATCATGGTTATTACTTTAACATCAGGACAGCTTCTCAGAAGAACATCCAATATATAACTGTAACATGAAGACCTGACAGTTCAGGCAATGCAGGCTGAAGATGAATATTGCCTGAGCTTGTTCTTAATTACTGAGTGGAGACTAATACAATTAAGTATCCAGAGGGCAGTGTTCTACATAAATTACCATTAGATATAACACTTAGTCAAACACCACTAGGAAAATTAGATTATGAGCTTAAAAAAAAAAAAAAAAAAAAAAAAAACTGTTATAGACAAAAAATGTATCAGGACAATGGATTTCATTATTACAAGATTCTTGTTTGGTTTAAGAATATTCAATGGTCTGATGACTGCAGAATCACTGAAAATTATGATAACTTGCACTACACTGGTCGCACTGTAAGTTGTTTCTTCATGCAGCCTGCAAGGACAGCTTAAAATAACATTTCTTCTTGCTGTACACCCCCTTTTTTTTTTTTTTTTTTTTTTTTTTTTTTGCATTACATTCAATAGAGTATGCATCTGTGACTTAAAGGTGCCATAGAATGGAAAACTGTATTTACCTTGGCATAGTTGAATAATAAGAGTTCTGTACATGGAAATGCCATACCGTGAGCCTTAAACACCATTGTTTCCTCCTTCTTATGCAAATCTCGTGAATAAAAAAGACCACTGAAAAATAGGCGAATCAGTACATAACACTGACTGTGACGTAACAGTCGGGATCACTAATAGTTACGCCCCAAACATTTGCATATACCCGCCCATGTTCTAGACCAGCCGCCAGCTGAATCATCAGAAGCTCTGCAGGTATTGTGAAGAAACAAGCGAGGACAACAGCAAATGTCAGATCATGGAAATAAATGTTATGTTCCAGTCTGTGCAGGGGATGTGAAGTGCAGGGATGGGTTGTTGTCTGTATTCAGAAAGGCACGGAAAGCAAATAACGTGTTCTAATAAAATAACGCGAGCCACTAAAGGGACATGGTTAGCTCCTTGCTAGCGGTAGCCTGTTACATTACAGTACATAAGATTTCACTTACCACGTAAACAGAGTAAGGAGAGATGACTGAGGATGATGGCGAATGATTTACAGATCCTGAGCCCCACTGACAAACATCTGATCTTGTAAAATGTGTGGTAAGAACTGCCGCTCCATTAGTATAAACAGAGTTTGTGCGATTGCGAATCTCGAAAGTGAAAGTGAAAGAATGCTCACACAAAGATACCATTACATACATTTCACTGCAGTTTCAAAGAGCTCAAAGACTCGTAGAAGCAAGCTAAAATAGCACAGTTAACTCAGAAAATGCGTTTTTACATCATTTATTTTTGCTTACACTATCGGTTACGTTTGAGGTAGGGTTTAGTGTTAATTTAAAACACAATAGAGCATTAGCCTTTTAGCAAGAGCCATATATTTCTAATATATATATATATATATATATATATATATATTTTTTTTTTTTTTTTTGTCAGGTGTACTTCCTACATTCAAACACAATTAGATGGTTATTAAACCTTTTAAATTGACTGTTTACAGTAATTTATAATAGGAGATTATGACCATAATGACAGATGGCAATTTATGCTTTCTGATTCCTAATTATTACAAATTATATAAATTATTTTATTACTGCATTCATAACACCTGCTTCATATGAATCCTTTAAATATCTATATTTAAAGTATGTCTAAATGAGGATAGCCAGCACACACTGAAGCATGATAGCATCACTGCTGATATCCATCTTTGTACTCCATGGCGTGGAGGAGTCTTCACCTGGAGCGCTGTTGGTGCCAATGGCCCAACCAAAGGGCATGCACCCTGTTGTGGGATCATTCCACTGCCACTGCGATCCATCAGTCAACAGAAGAGAAATGGCCACATCAGGTTTCATCATATCAAATCGGGCCCCCAGTGCTCCACACCCGACTGTAACCTCTTTAATATTCAGGAAATGAGCAGTCTCAGCTATCTCATACTGACAGACACATGCTGCAAGCAGTCAAAAAAAGTTTAATCTCATTATAACTAGCATGGATGAGTCAAACTGCCAGACTTCAGATGCCCAAAGAGGCCCCTCAGATATGAGTGCATCTGCTCTATGAGTCCTGGATGCTGTGAAGTGCAGCCGCTCAGATCTGGCTGTACCTTCAGCCTCAAGCCATCCTCTAGAGGTCATGGGACTCAAGGTCAAATGTCAAAGACGGAAACGTGATGCATTTGTCAGAGCGCCTGAAGTTAATGGGAAGTCCCAATTCTCTTCTCATGCTCAAAGTACACAGAAGGTGAAACATCTTTGATGTAACATATATGTATTTGGTTGTGATATTTAGTTTGTAGACTCATATATTAATAAAACCGAATCAAACTGTTGGGTGTACAACAGTGTTTTAGTGGCACATTAAAATATATGTATACTTATAATATACTTATATTTATTATGTTATTGTTTTAAAATATCTTACATCTATCCATATTCCCTTGCATAATTTATAAATATCAGATCTGTACATACAATATATCATCTTTTTATCTATTGTGTATTGTTTTTACAATATATGTCTTGGCAGTGTGTGTACTCAAGCACCCTATAATGATAAAAATCCACCCAGTGTTTTTTTTTTTTTTTTTTTTTTTTTATCCCCAAAAATCATAACCCCTTTCTCAGATCAAGCCATTCTCAGATTCTTGGCTGTGTGACGTCACTATGGAGTCAAAACAATGCCACATATATTTGCAAGAGAATTGAAGCATTGCAAAAGAAAATAAAGTTTTGCAAACGAAAATGAAAGTATTGAGACAAAACAAATGTGCTTTTTGTAAACTAAAACAAAGAATTGCAAAAGAAAATGAAGTATTGCAAGAAAAGAAGTTTTGCAAACAAAAAATGAATTGCAAAATATAAATGAAACAGAGCAACGCTGCTTTTATTTTGCGTTTCAGTCAAGCTTGAGCTTGCGATACCGTTTTCCCCTTTGCGCTTCACGTTTCTGCGTGTCTCACTTTGTGGCACCGTTTTGACATGGGGGTGGAGTCAAGGGACGGGGCGTGTACAACCTGCGCCGGACTGCACTGATGTCTTTTCCCTGATATAGCCTAGTTGTCCATTAATTATTATGATCATTTGTATTCAGCCGTAAACATGAACTGAGAGCGAGTGCAGGCGCAGATGCGGGAATAGCACGTTACGTGTGCTTATACTGCCTACTGTGTTCATCATAAAATGCATTTTTTATAATTATTATAAGTATATACAGGTGAATCTCAATAAATTAGAATGTCGTGAAAAAGTTCATTTATTTCAGTAATTCAACTCAAATTGTGAAACTCGTGTATTAAATAAATTCAATGCACACAGACTGAAGTAGTTTAAGTCTTTGGTTCTTTTAATTGTGATGATTTTGGCTCACATTTAACAAAAACCCACCAATTCACTATCTCAACAAATTAGAATACTTCATAAGACCAATAAAAAAATAAAAAATAAATAAATGAATAAAAAAGAATGGTTGGCCTTCTGGAAAGTATGTTCATTTACTGTATATGTACTCAATACTTGGTAGGGGCTCCTTTTGCTTTAATTACTGCCTCAAGGTGCATGGAGGTGATCAGTTTGTGGCACTGCTGAGGTGGTATGGAAGCCCAGATTTCTTTGACAGTGGCCTTCAGCTCATCTGCATTTTTTGGTCTCTTGTTTCTCATTTTCCTCTTGACAATACCCCATAGATTCTCTATGGGGTTCAGGTCTGGTGAGTTTGCTGGCCAGTCAAGCACACCAACACCATGGTCATTTAACCAACTTTTGGTGCTTTTGGCAGTGTGGGCAGGTGCCAAATCCTGCTGGAAAATGAAATCAGCATCTTTAAAAAGCTGGTCAGCAGAAGGAAGCATGAAGTGCTCCAAAATTTCTTGGTAAATGGGTGCAGTGACTTTGATTTTCAAAAAACACAATGGACAAACACCAGCAGATGACAATGCACCCCAAATCATCACAAACTGTGGAAACTTAACACTGGACTTCAAGCAACTTGGGCTATGAGCTTCTCCACCCTTCCTCCAGATTCTAGGACCTTGGTTTCCAAATGAAATACAAAACTTGCTCTCATCTGAAAAGAGGACTTTGGACCACTGGGCAACAGTCCAGTTCTTCTTCTCCTTAGCCCAGGTAAGACGCCTCTGACGTTGTCTGTGGTTCAGGAGTGGCTTAACAAGAGGAATACGACAACTGTAGCCAAATTCCTTGACATGTCTGTGTGTAGTGGCTCTTGATGCCTTGACCCCAGCCTCAGTCCATTCCTTGTGAAGTTCACCTAAATTCTTGAATCGATTTTGCTTGACAATCCTCATAAGGCTGCGGTTCTCTCGGTTAGTTGTGCATCTTTTTCTTCCACACTTTTTCCTTCCACTCAACTTTCTGTTTACATGCTTGGATACAGCACTCTGTGAACAGCCAGCTTCTTTGGCAATGAATGTTTGTGGCTTACCCTCCTTGTGAAGGGTGTCAATGATTGTCTTCTGGATAACTGTCAGATCAGCAGTCTTCCCCATGATTGTGTAGCCTAGTGAACCAAACTGAGAAACCATTTTGAAGGCTCAGGAAACCTTTGCAGGTGTTTTGAGTTGATTAGCTGATTGGCATGTCACCATGTTCTAATTTGTTGAGATAGTGAATTGGTGGGTTTTTGTTAAATGTGAGCCAAAATAATCACAATTAAAAGAACCAAAGACTTAAACTATTTCAGTCTGTGTGCATTGAATTTATTTAATACACGAGTTTCACAATTTGAGTTGAATTACTGAAATAAATAAACTTTTCCACGACATTCTAATTTATTGAGATGCACCTGTGTGTGTGTGTGTGTGTGTGTATATATATATAGATATATATATATATATATATATATAGACATATAGATATATATATAGATACATATATAAATAATTATATATTTATATGTTCATATTTAGATTTTTATTTATGTATATGTAGGCCTATATGTTAATATTAATATAGAACCAAAGGGGGGGGGGGTTTGGTTTTTTTTTTTTTTTCGAGCAACTGGGATGGTGCCCCCCCTGGGAGTTGGTGCCCTACGCAAACTGCGTACTCTGCGTATAGGGAGCGGCGGTACTGCTGTGAAAATAATAATAATAATTATTATTATTATTAAATAAATATTAATTGTGTTTAGGCAAAAAGGCATTCCTCCTGGAACAGGTCGTGCGCCGCTGCACAGAGCTAACGCTGGTTTGGCGGGTGTTAATTTCATACTTTGTGACAGCTTATTAATGTATAAATTATACATTGTATTTAATGTATAAGGTACATGTACAACAAACTGTTAATGGCATAGTGGTATCGTGTACTGTAATCGAATGTAGCCTATCTTTACCTGTGGAACCGTAGACAGCCCACGCAGTGTTCATCTAATAAAGATCTTCATAGCTAGCAAACAATAGCCTTTGCAGATTTGCTTTCAACTGACTGTAGATCCAAAGCCACGTCTTCAACGCTCTTGAAGTTACAACTCTGAGCGAGAACCGCTTCAGAAGACTGGGTTCTGAACGAGTGCCACTTTTGGACGAGCACCAGCACCAGCGCCAGTGGAAAAGCGGTATCAGTGCGTGCGGCATGGAACTGAACAAATCATTCAAACTGATTCGCGAACTGTTGCGTTTGCCAACTGGTTTGATCAAGCCTTTGAACAGAACTGACTCATTGAATCATTCGCGAATGGGCATCACTCATTGCCCAGAGAAAAGTACACGGCGCGCGCGTTTGGAATAAATTGAAGCAGTTTTAACTTGTATTGCATTAAGATAAAGTAACGAGAGGAGCGTCGCCCACAGTAACGAAGTAAAAGTACAGATTTTTCACTAAAAATGTACTTGAGTAAGAGTAAAAGTACCCATTTTTAAATATACTCAAAAAGTATGTTACCCCAAAAAAGTACTCAAATAAATGTAACGAAGTAAATGTAACTCGTTACTACCCACCTCTGGTCACACATACCCATGCCACTCCCACGATTGTTGATTGACACGTGTGTTTTACCTCAGACCCGCCTCGAGTGTAAACAGTCCGCCATTGTTTCGACGCCGGAGCATGTGTAGACAAGAATGGCTCCTAAGCAACTGAGGTGTTCTGTTGTTAGATGTGATAATGAACATAGCAGTCATCATTTACTCACGACAGCTGAGCTGCTGAAGACACAGTGGATTACTTTAGTTTTTGAAGGGAATGCACCCAATCTACCTAAATGCGTCTATGTTCATGCAAATCATTCATGATCCAGCTTCACCTACAGAAGAAGTGAGTATAAGTTTTTTTTATGAATCCTTGCAAATCACCTATCCTAATAATGTGCTAGTTAGCAAATTCCGCGGCTAACTGCGGCTAAAGTTAACAGTCTTAGAGAACTGCTTTCCACGGAAGAGAGGGGTGGGGTGAGCAGAGATCATTAGCATTTAAAGGGACAGGCACCGAAACGGGACGCTGTGAACAGAGCTGTTTTTGACAAGGTAAAAAAGGTGTTGTTTTACACAACCATTGAGAAATTTTAATCAAAGTATGTTATAGACTTTTCATTAAGACCCTAAAGAATCATATCAACTTGTGGAAAACGGGCATCCAATGACCCCTTTAAATAAATTCCAATTAAGTGCCTTTGCCTGTATACAAAGACCACTTCTATGTAGCAAATTTAGCTCAAAAGGGAAATGTATATAAACAATTACAATTAATTATGATTAATTACAATTATTTATATTGGCTGACAGTAATAAACTATAGCAGAATTAAATTGCCATCAGCTGATCTGTTCGTCCAGCGAACATTCAGTGTATGTTCATATCAGCTCTAAGAAAGGATATTTTCGTGGCCACAGAAAATATCTTCCTATTAATGCATTACAGCATGTAACAAGGGTCAAAATCGTAAAGGGACATTAATATGCAAGGCAGAATCAGAAACTCATGTAATTTGTGCACAAGAGTTTTATTAACTAAACACTAACGCAAACTAGTCTAACAAACAAACAAACAAACAAACAAACACACAAACATACAATTGCTCATACATGGGGAAAGGGCTAATGAGAGTTGATGGATGAAACCATCAAGAAAACCAGAGAATGCAGTTATGGAAAAAGTCATTTAACCACCTGAGTAAAACCATCAGCGCCGTTTATAACGGGGTCTATAACTTATACTAAACCTCTGTTTCGTTTAGTTAAATGTACTATACTTGCACTCCCTTGGTTGTTGACGAGTGTCCAGAATGCAGTCTCGGATGAAAGTCTTGATGGTTTCACGGTTTTGGACTTGCAATCACGTTCTTCCTGGTTTGAAGAGTGATGAATTCCAAAGATGTTCTGACTCAAAAAGACATCAACCAAGATCCAAGAATCTTTGTTTGAATGGAAAGACAAGGCCGTGAGGCCTGGCACAAAAACTTAATGGTCCAGAAGAGTTCTAGCTCACATCTTCCTCATACTCTTAGGATCTAACGGAACCGCAGACTGGCTGGCGTTACTGATGTGAGAGCTTTATCTGGTATAGAGGTCACACCTCTGGGGAGTCAAAGAGCCAATGGTGACTTGAACTTTTGGAGGGAAGGTTTTACGACTCTTTGTCTCTGAGCATGGTAATTTGCATGGGGTTGGATTTAATAGTTGATATACAAACTATTAAAGATTCTTAGAACACTAATATGTTGCATAGGTATCAACATGTAATATACACTGTCATTTAGATCATCGGAAGACGAATTGATAGAGACCAAACATAGAATAAATGGGGTGATATTAACTAGTGATCTATCATAAGCATGTATAAAACAATATACGGTGCAAAAGACAATATACAAGAACAGTAACAATATACACAATGACCTGAAGGATATGGGTGTTAATTCAAAGAAAGGTTTTTCTATGAATTAAATAGAGAAGAGTCCACTTTTATGGGCATTATGTCTTTCCTAAAGGGAAATGTTGCTCTGCCCGCATTCCTTTGACCAATAAAACTAGTGTTATCAGATAGGTTGCCATGGAACCGGGGGCCTGGAGTCATTGACAGACATACCGGCACTCAGTATGTGTATTGGGTGGGGGGTCTGTGACCATTTGTTAATCTAATAATTAATTGATTTGTTAAATCACATGCAAAATTGTGTGTCTGATTGGTCCAAATGCTACATCTATGTCAAAATATCAAGGAAAATTTTGTTTCTGATGCCATGACCCCTTTAATATTACAATCAACTAATCAGTTTGTCCAGAGAACATTCAGTGTATTTTCTTATCAGCTGTATGATATTTTCATGGCCACAGAAAATATCTTTCTTGCAGTAATAATTCACTAGACTAGAGCATGTACTGTAGTAAGATCAGGAATCATTTAAGTGACATTGATCTGCAAGCAGTGACAGAATCAAAAACTTGTGTAATTTGTGCACAAAATGTTATTATCTAAATCGCAAATACATAACTAGTCTAAACAAACAAACCAACCAAAAAAAAAAAAAAAAAAAACACATGGAAAAAGGGGAAGTGGAAATAAAAAGCACTTGAAACAAACATGATTCCTAACCTTTTTATTTATACATTTCATTCTAAATGTTGTATATTTTTACTTATACAGTATACTGGTCAAAAGTTTGGACACATTACTATTTTTATTGTTTTGAAAGAAGTCTCTTATGCTCATCAAGCCTGGATTTATTTGATCAAAAATACAGAGAAAAAAAAAAAAAAAACAGAAATGTTGTGAAATATTAATACAGTTTAAAAATAATGGTTTTCTATTTTACTATACTTCAAAATATAATATATTTATGTGATGCAAAGCTGAATTTTTATCAGCCGTTACTCTTATACACTGTCACATGATCCTTCAGAAATCATTCTAATATGCAGATTTTTTATTTTTATTTTTTTTTATCAAAATTAGAAACAGTTGTGCTTACTTTTTCAGGATTTAAAAAAAAAAAAATTAAATATTTTATAAAACTATTGCCCGGTTTCACAGACAGGGCTTAGACTAAACCTGGATTAGGCCATAGTTCAATTAGAACATTGAAGTAATTTTTATAAACATGCCTTAGAAAAACACATTACTGGTGTCCATCTTGAGACAAAACTAATGCACTGATATATTTTAAGATCAGTCAGTGCAAATTTCTTTCAGTTGAAACAGCTCAGATTTACTTTTTAGTCTGGGACTTGGCTTAAGCCTTGTCTGTGAAACCGGAGGTATAAGGCTTTACTATCACTTTTTATCTATTTAACACATCATTGCTGAATATTACTGGGTTTTTTTTTCTGCATTTTTGATCAAATAAATTCAGGTTTGATGAGCATAAGTGACTTCAATATTAACAACAGATATTGTCATATTATTAATAAAATGATATTATGTATTGCATTGTTACCTTAAATCAGGGGCGGACTGAGGCCAAAAAGTGGCCCTGGACTTTTTGGCACAGAGCGGCCCACCAAACCCGGTCCGCAACACACCGCACAACACCAAAAATGACTGTCATTCTTTACATTACAATTTGTCTTTCCTAGTGTATATGGCAAATAGTACATTTTTAAGAATTTTTATGAGGGACAGTTTAATATCACTATAAATACCTATATTATCAGTCCATATGACACAATGCTCTGGTATCGTCTAGAAGACTTGAATAGTGCAGAATGCGGACTGTTTTTATGGTGCCTTTCTATTGGTCATATAGAGTATTTGTTCTTTTGCAGGAGCTTCACATCTATCATTTTAAGGAATAGAGCTCCAATTGTGGAAAAGAGTATACTAATTATTTTGATGATGAAAAACACAGTAAACAGTACTGTGAAATATAATGTTACAATTTAAAAATTGCTGTCTTCTATGCAAATATATAGTAAAATATAATTTATTGCTGTGATCAAAGCTGAATTTTCAGCATCATTACTCCAGTCTTCAGTGTTACATGATCCTTCAGAAATCATTCTAATATGCTGATTTGCTGCTCAAGAAACATTTCTGCTTATTATGAACATTGAAAACTGTTGTGCTGCTTCATATTTTTGTGGAAAATGTGATACCATTCAGTCTTGGGTAAGATTAAAAATATATAAATTAATATTTTTTCTTCAGCAAGGTTGCGTTAAATTGATTTAAGTGACAGTAAAGATATTTACACTTACTGTGATGTACTTATATTTCAATTAAATGCTGTTCTTTAACTGAGAACCATTATACCAATAATAAAAACCATTATTAATAATTGATCACAAATAATAACTGATAATAATTAAGCAGCATTAATTGATTTATGAAGGGACACTGAGGACTGGGGTAATGATGCTGAAAATTCAGCTTTGATGACATAAAAAATTACATTTTAAAATATCCTAAATAGAAAACCACTCTTTTACTGTTTTTACTGTATTTTTTGATCAAAGAAATGCAATCTTCTTTCAAATAAATAAATAAATAAATAAATAAAAAGCCTTAATTATTTCAAACTTTTAACCAGTGTGTATATAAAATAATGCATGTGAATTAATAAGCAACTTATTTTTATTAGGCCTATCATATAAATCACTTTCCTATGCACAGCACTCGAAAGCAAAAGTCTTCAGATTTACAGTGTTCTAGAGTAAGATTGAGAATGATTTTTATAGATTATTAAACATTTTCTTAGACACGTGAAATCACAGAAGAAAGCCTATATAGAGATATGCATTAACTCCTATCTCATGTCTGCTGAACACTGCTATGTTATGTACATTGTGACGAATAACGTAAATGGCATTAAAATCTGCATAATTCGAAAAGGCCAGAAGTAGTTTGCATTCCTGAAAATTAATACCTGTCGTTTAACATTATTTTTTTCTTATCGTAAATGGTTGGCAAATATTACTGAATTGTCAAGCTATATCCAGCTGCAGACCCGCAGCACCAGCAGCCACAAGACCAGAAGTGAGGGGCAGAGTTATTGACAACGAGAGAGCACGATGAGTAGTCTGTAATGTATTTGCTATCATATGTTGAATAATTATCGTGTATATTACATTAAGCATTTATCTGCTAAGTACTTAATGTGTGCTTGGATTTATTATCTTATATTGAAGCTTGAATTTGTTGTCATATATAGTATATATTAACTTTCGATTAATTTTCGGATGCATCTTGTAAATGGGCCTTGCGGTGAAGTTTTGAAGACGTTTATTCATAAAAATAAATAGTTTGCTTTACTTTCCTCTGTTACATGCATTGTTTGTGAGTTAATATTACCTTATAGTTTAGTTATTTTAATCCCATTTGTTATCATTGATTGAGATAATTGTGTGTGGCTTCATCTCTTGTAGAGGCATATAAAGATTCAGAGAGGTGACACAGCAGTGGAACAAGTGTTACAGCAATTACTAGCAATTTTCTGCTTGACCAGCATGTTTAAGCCAGCCAAACTGGTCAAATTAAAAAGTCATCTTCAAATCCACTTCAACAAGGCAGTTGTCTGTGGTGGTATGAATATCTTGAGTTGTTTGTTTAATATATGTACTCACAATATATTATTGCAATATATTATATATTATTACAATAGTTTACCTGTGTACTTATTTGTTTTAGGCTATACTATACATTTTTGCAACCAATTATTGGTGTGATTATTTAGTTGTTAAATAAGGAACAAGGACGTTTTTTGTGCCATTTACAGGGTGAATATTCTTATTTTTTTATTTATTTTTTTTCAGTACATCTTGTCTTGAGAGCACCCTTTGATTTTACATCTGTTAGTAGTTATCAGTTAAAGTAATTGACCTTTATGATGTTGTAGCAGTTGATATTTAAAGATTTCTCTATGTTTGTGTCTTCCAGTGTGACATTCCAATCAAACGGAGATGGTGGACTCTTATTCTTCTGGAGAACTTTGGAGTTTTCTCTGAAAGACATTTGACATTTCCTCCAGCCCACCATTACATTTGCACCCTCTTCTGTCCAATTTGAAATTAACCAAGGTACATGTACCATACGTGCAGAAACCCTACAAGAGGCCCTTCCAAGTGGATAACAGGCTATGCTTGTGAGGTATGTCTCAAATCTATCTGTCTATCTATTTATATGTCTGTCTGTCTATCTATCTATCTATCTATCTATTAATAATACAATAATAAGAAATATTAAAATTACATTTCCTTTAATATTCTGTAATGAAGGAGATCCCAGTAATCTAACTGAAGTTGTGAAATGGCTACATACAGACATCTGCTCAGGGGGCCAGTGGAAGAGCCTCTTTTCCTTATAATGGAGGAAAAGGACAAGGAAAAGGCCCTCAACAATCTCCTGCAACAATCAGAAGCTTCCAGACTGCCCTTCATATTTCATCTTGTTTTCAGGGGAGTTATTTTTGCATGATTGTCATAACAAAATGGGCCTAAGAGTGAATTGCTCATTTGATACATTTTAATTCGAATATATGCTAGATTGTCATAACAAAATGTGCCCAATAGTGTATTGTTCATTTTGTAAATTTCCATGCAGGATTGTCATGACAAAATGGGATTAAAAGTGAATTGTTCATTTTATAAACTTCAATTTAATTATTGTGTGCTTTTAAAATGGTGTGTGTGTGTGTGTGTGTGTGTGTGTGTGTGTGTGTGTGTGTGTTTTATTGAAATGTTTTAGTTTCCTTATAGAAAAATGCATGAGGCACATGTTCTTGACTTTGGAGTAAACATTTATTTTGAATCTTGTGATTAAAGTATATTTCATATAAAATGCACAGAAGTTTCAAACATTATTTTTTAATATCACAAATAGAAAATAACTATAATACAATGCATAATATAATGCATAATACAATGAAACGAATAACTATATACATCTAAATTACACAAGATTAATGTTTTTAAAATGCTTAATATATCATTATAAAATGCATAAAGTATGATGTGTCGTGTGTAATAAAATCAAATAAAGAAAAATAAAATAAAAACTCCTTAAAAACCGTAAGGTGGCGCTACTCTGTTAAGAATGTAAGCTCCGCCCCTCACTTCCGGTCCTGTAGTTGCTGTCCTGTGGCTGCTGGTGCTGCGGGTCTGCAGCTGGATACTATTGGAATTGTCTCGTCATGTTTAGCTGGTTACATCTTCAGCTCGCATTCAAGTCGCACGCAGCTCAGCGTCTGTGAACAGTAAATCCCGCCTTCTACACTTTGATTGGCTGTTTCAAACATTTTGACATTGACAAGCACTTTTGAGCCGCTGCACTGAGCCGGAGCACGCTAAATTAGTTCGAATTTTTGAATCAAGCCGCGCGGCCCATTCGTCTGGGCCGATGGAAGGATATACGTACATTTACTACAATTCATTTTTTTTTTATAAATATTTACACAAAGGGCCAGCCCACATTGTACAGCGGCCCACCGGGAAAACTCCCTGTGCTCCAGATGGTCAGTACCCCACTGCCTTGAATATGCACTATACACAAATCAGGTGAAAGAGAAAGAGACGATCACTACTAAGCAGGAAAAAAAAAAAAGTTATTTTCTAGTTAGTTGAAACTGAAATTAAGTGTTATGTTAAAGCAGTAATGCAATCATAAGCAGAATTCAGAAGATACACACATCTGAGTTCCTTTATATAAAATATTAAAAATGTTCTAGTGTGTTTTTCTTTTTGACTTTGAATACAAACTTCTTTGCTTTTACTTTTGTAGCTATTTTGCTAGTCAGCTCCCAAAGCGATGTCATTCATTGTACGCACAAATTCAAAGCGTCGCATCTGGGAGCGTCAACGTCACTTGCGCTCTTTTAAAGTGCATCTATTATGCAAAATCCACTTTTACATGGTGTTTAGACATACAGGTGCATCTCAATAAATTAGAATGTCATGGAAAAGTTTATTTATTTCAGTAATTCAACTCAAATTGTGAAACTCGTGTATTAAATAAATTCAGTGCACACAGACTGAAGTAGTTTAAGTCTTTGGTTCTTTTAATTGTGATGATTTTGGCTCACATTTAACAAAAAAAACCCCACCAATTCACTATCTCAACAAATTAGAATATGGTGACATGCCAATCAGCTAATCAACTCAAAACACCTGCAAAGGTTTCCTGAGCCTTCAAAATGGTCTCTCAGTTTGGTTCACAAGGCGACACAATCATGGGGAAGACTGCTGATCTGACAGTTGTCCAGAAGACAATCATTGACACCCTTCACAAGGAGGGTAAGCCACAAACATTCATTGCCAAAGAAGCTGGCTGTTCACAGAGTGCTGTATCCAAGCATGTTAACAGAAAGTTGAGTGGAAGGAAAAAGTGTGGAAGAAAAAGATGCACAACCAACTGAGAGAACCGCAGCCTTATGAGGATTGTCAAGCAAAATCGATTCAAGAATTTGGGTGAACTTCACAAGGAATGGACTGAGGCTGGGGTCAAGGCATCAAGAGCCACCACACACAGACGTCTCAAGGAATTTGGCTACAGTTGTATTCCTCTTGTTAAGCCACTCCTGAACCACAGCCAACGTCAGAGGCGTCTTACCTGGGCTAAGGAGAAGAAGAACTGGACTGTTGCCCAGTGGACCAAAGTCCTCTTTTCAGATGAGAGCAAGTTTTGTATTTCATTTGGAAACCAAGGCCCTAGAGTCTGGAGGAAGGGTGGAGAAGCTCATAGCCCAAGTTGCTTGAAGTCCGGTGTTAAGTTTCCACCGTCTGTGATGATTTGGGGTGCAATGTCATCTGCTGGTGTCGGTCCATTGTGTGTTTTGAAAACCAAAGTCACTGCACCCGTTTACCAAGAAATTTTGGAGCACTTCATGCTTCCTTCTGCTGACCAGCTTTTTAAAGATGCTGATTTCATTTTCCAGCAGGATTTGGCACCTGCCCACACTGCCAAAAGCACCAAAAGTTGGTTAAATGACCATGGTGTTGGTGTGCTTGACTGGTCAGCAAACTCACCAGACCTGAACCCCATAGAGAATCTATGGGGTATTGTCAAGAGGAAAATGAGAAACAAGAGACCAAAAAATGCAGATGAGCTGAAGGCCACTGTCAAAGAAACCTGGGCTTCCATACCACCTCAGCAGTGCCACAAACCGATCACCTCCATGCCACGCCGAATTGAGGCAGCAATTAAAGCAAAAGGAGCCCCTACCAAGTATTGAGTACATATACAGTAAATGAACATACTTTCCAGAAGGCCAACAATTCACTAAAAATGTTTTTTTTTTTTTATTGGTCTTATGAAGTATTCTAATTTGTTGAGATAGTGAATTGGTGGGTTTTTGTTAAATGTGAGCCAAAATCATCACAATTAAAAGAATCAAAGACTTAAACTACTTCAGTCTGTGTGCATTGAATTTATTTAATACACGAGTTTCACAATTTGAGTTGAATTACTGAAATAAATGAACTTTTCCATGACATTCTAATTTATTGAGATGCACCTGTAAATGTGTGTTGGCAGTGTGTGAACACAGCCACCCTACAATGATAAAAATTCTCCCACTCCTAATTTTTTTAATCCCCTTTAAACCAAGTCAGTCTCACTAGGCCTGCCGTTTTGATTCTCACACAGTGTGACGTCACATTTTGGCGGGCCGGGCCACGGGGGTTGATTAACAGCCCTGCATTGCTATAGTTTCCACCTTCAGTGGTTGTAAGCTGTCCTCCATTTTCTCCGCACTCGAGCAGCTGTAACGTCAACATGTCTCGCAAGCAATCACCGTGCTCTGTGTTCGGATGTAAGACTGAACATAAGAGTCTTCATTTTCTCCCAACATCCGAGCTGCTGAGGACGCTGTGGATTACTTTCATTTTTCAAGGTAATGCGCCTCAAAATCTACCTAAATACGTGTATCACTCCAGACTCCTTTGTGAATGTCATGTTATTATAGTGCTTAGCATTTTAACCGTATTTGTGTGTGTACATTAAGTATTTTTTAATTGATCAGTGCAGTGCTTGTGAGATTAGTTTGTGCCATTCATAGCTCGAGATTAGTTCGGTAGCGCGGTCAATTGATCCGCGCAGATGACAGGTCAGCGTGGTGTGAGCTCTGTAACATTGCGCTGTTTTGTCCCACTTTCAGTGCATTTGGCTTCCCATATGTACGGCTGAACACCAGTTCTCTCGCTCTCAGTTATGTTGCTTCTACTGGCTGTTTATTGCTGTAGCTATGCAGTGCAGAGAGACGTATACGTATACCCTCTTCTGAAGACTGGGCGGTAATATGCAGCTTATTTGCATTTAAAGCGATACACTCCTAATCAGCTCTTTTTTTAGACACATCCCAAAAATGACATTTTCCATCTGTTAGAATAAATTATCTGTTGGGTATTTTTGGCTGAAACTTCACAGACACGTTCTGGGGACACCCAAGACCAATATTACATCTTGTAAAAAGGGGCATAATAGGTGCCCTTTAAACTCGTAATAAACCGTAATAAATCTGTCCAGAAATGACACTGAATGACAGAAAAAGTTTATATTAAGAATACACTGCAATCTCTCTAAAATAGATGACGACAACTCACACACCTGCATTGCGGTACTTCTTTGCGTGCATATTTTTTGCTTCAGCCCCTGATGTATGTGTTTGTTACGGCAAACATTCAGTAGGTGGGACCTGCTTTGAAACGGCAACATTAATTGGTTTAATTGCAGATGAGTGACAATTCAGCTATATCCAGTGAACAATGAGGCTAGTATTTTGCTGCCTGTCTTGACTGGTGGACTAGAGTATAGGGCAGGGCTATTCAATTAACTTCATTTGAGGGCCGGATTATCGAATTGAACATTTGAAGGGGGCCAAGGGGGTGGGGGCCGTCCCGATGTTTTTCTGGGAGCCTATAAAATTGGAAATTAAATTTAAATGCATATTCAGCAGTAAAATTAATATTACCAACAGTAACATCTATAAAAGATTAACATTAGTGCTGTTTGCCATTCATTAAAAAAAAAAAACAAAAAAAAAAAAATCAATTTTTTTTTCTGTAATTAAAAAAATGTGACTAAATGCATATTAATATATTTGTTGTCATATTTTCACACTGAACTTCCAAATTAATATAGAAACAACATGAATATGGTATATTTTAAATATGTGTTAATGGCATCTTTTTCTAGCCTACTATTAATTAAGAAGTATCATTGATACAAATAATGTTACTGTTGTCTCTATTAAATCCATTTTTTCCTTTAATTTTAGACATTAATTATAGCCATTTAATATTACAGTATAATTGTAATGTTATGATATTATTATTATTATTATTAATATTATTATTATTATTATTATTATTATGTTTTACATTTAATAGGCTTTGAAAAATATAACAACTTTTTATGAGTGAACTTAAAACAATCTTCACATCAATTAAATTGTATGCATAAGCTATATTGGTTATTCTTTATTCAAGCTACAAAAGTTAATCAGCAAGCAGAGCAGTCAAATGATTTCTCTTTTTCTTTAGTATCACAGACTGCAGCAGGTTTCACTTTAAAAGCAGCGCTGTTTCTTTAATAAAACCTGATGCACATGACGCGATGTGCTACATATTAGAGGGCTGCATTGGGTTTGGGCTCCCGCGGGAACGGGCGGTTTTACCTTTGCTGCGGCGGGAGTGGGCGGTCAGAAAATCTCGCGGGAGACCGGCGGGGAACGGTGGGATTTGGCGTGTAACACCGGACGCGCAGCGCCGCAACAGCTAAAGTCTGTCTACACTGGACGCGATAAAGCGACCGTTAAAAATCATTTGAAATGTGTGTCAATACGTCATAAATAGAACGCGGCAGCAGTTTACTGTGGGGGATTTGTTCTGTCGCTCCGCGCCGCATCAGTGACAGCATGACTAAGTATTTATACAGTATACAATATTTTTTGTCGCGCCGCGCCGCTCGCGTAGACACGGTGTAATAGAAACACACAAAGTTGAGAAGAAAATTAAAGCGGCTGTTTACTTGACAGAAGCAAAGCAAGGCAAGTCAGACATAAATTGTCAATGAAAAAAAAAATGGGAAAGAGTTAAACTTAGTAAGTTAATGTGCAAAAGTGTTAGTTTACAACAGACATAAATCTGGCACCTCTACCCTGAGGCAACATACATATTTTCTTTTTTTAATAAGTTAAATTTATTTCATATTGTGCTTTGGCTTATTTACTTAAACTGTTTCTTAACAGTTAAACTGTTTTTTTTTTTTTAGTTAATCGTTTGGTGCGTGTGTATCATGCAGTACATTTAAAAACTGAGGTGCCGCTAGTTGTGGCTTTGTTTTAACGATTATTATTTTAACGCTAATAATAATAATAATAATAAAAAAAGCCCAATGTTTTTGTCACGTGTGGTGCTTTGTTTTAGCATTACTTCATCTTATTTAAATGCAATCATGTTTAAAGCCTGTTATGCTGGATGTTAACTTGAGCGAATATTTAGTCTGAGTATTTGTGTACATTTTTCACAAGCTCTGAGAGAAAGTCCGCGGGAGCGTGCGGGAGTGGACACAAACATTGCGGGCGCGGGCGGGAGTGGAACACGCAGGTTGCGGGAGCGGGCGGTCCTGGTCAGAAATTCAGCGGGAGCGGGCGGGTGGGGGTTTAAGAAAACAGTCCCGCGCAGGGCTCTAGTCTGCATTACTTACGAGTGGAGAAAGCGTAACGGTCAACTTGCATCACGTGTGCCATGATAACCAATCACATTACAGCCTTGACGTCACTCAATTTCAGTCAGAGTTGTGCGACACTCAGTCGCCGTTTACGGATACCGTAGGAATGAATGAGAAGTGCCGTAAACTGAATCCCACCTGTCGCAAAAAGTCAGCGACTTCTCTTATAAAATGGCATTTTTTTTTGTGGTTAACTCTAAAAATAGTTCATTCCAAAAATACTGTTTAGTGTAAAAAATGTTCTAGATTAGCAGATAGGCTGTCGATTCATTAAATGATGAGCCGTTTCCTCTAAAAAGCTGTTTATTCAGCGTGGTCGAGCCTCTCCTCCATTGACATCCATTAAAAAAAAACGGTCTCTGGTCTCCTTTCCCATGTACTGCCAGACCGGAAAGCGTTAGCTATAGCCATTACGCGTTTTTGGCTAATGGTTGCAGACTTGCCTTCTAGTGGCTTTGGTTGCGGTCTCCGGTAGATTATTGTTATTGCGTCTCTCCCTTTTATTTTTGGCTGGCCCGGGCCAGTGTTGCCACCTTGTGGACAAACTAATTAGTGCAAGAACAATTCAAGGCAAATGTGCGACCTGTGCACTCTTCCTCGGGCCGGATGAAGATGATTGGCGGGCCGGATTGGGACCACGGGCCACCAATTGAATAGCCCTGGTATAGGGGATTTTACAGTTATGGAGGCCCTGCCTCAAAGCCCGAGGCCCTAGGCAATCACCTTCTCTGCCTATAGGTAGCGCCGGCCCTCACTCGGACTAGATATCTGAGAGACAAAAAAAAGAGAGAAGAGAGCAACAGTGCCCGTTAACTTCTGTGGAGGTCAGACCTCCAGGGGGTCAGTGAGCCAATGGTAACTTACGTCACTTTGTCTTCAAGGATGGTGTTTTGCACCATGTATTTTTTAGCTCCATGTGGTTTTATGTAACTGGATTGGTTGTTGATGCAAAAACTATTAACGATTCTTATAAAACTAATTAATTGCACAGGAACCAGTCTATAATATGCACGTCATTTAGATCATCAAAATATGAATTTGTAGATACCAATGGTATTGTATAAGTGAGGTTACATTAACTAGTGGTTCTAACACAAAGCATGCATAAAACAGTATACAATACAAAAGACAATATACAAGAACAGTAATAATACACACAATGACCTGGGGATATGTATGTTCATTCATAGAAATTTTTGACTTTGAATAAATGAAAATCAATGTCTGTTTCGAAGTGACTTCCAGTAAGGTGAAGTGAAATCCACTTGGCCATAAAACCAGTCTTATCTTGTAATGTGTCCTTGCTGTTATGGTAACCATAAGCCTGTTCTGCCTCTGGTTGTTAGTTGTGGCTTCACAGATGTGCTGGCACCCAGTCCAGTTGTTGGGTGAGGGTTTAGTTGGATTATTTGTTAAATAAATAACAAATAATTATGTCTGATTTGTCCTGGCCTTACAGCTGCGTTAACTTATTTCTGCTATTTTCCATAGCTTGTCGCTTTTCCTTTTATTAAATAGAATATTTAAATAATTGTTGAACATGTGATTGACACATATTTCAAGTTCAAATAGGATCACAAACTTAGTCCTCCACCATGAACAAATCACCATCTGAATGCATGTGGTTTATCACTGAAGTCCCATGCAAATTTATTTTTGCAGATGACCCTATAAGAAACAATTACCATCCAATTAGGGCTTAAGTACAACAATGGAGGTATAAGCAGATGCTAAAATGGCTCAAATGTTTAGTAAAATCATCCCAGAAAGTGGGAATAAAATTGAATAAAATAGAACTGCATAAAAAGACATTTTATGCACAAGCCTCATTAGTGACTGGTGAAATTAATGTAATGCTGCATGAATGAAAACAGCTCTATGAGTGTGAAAAATTAGTTTTGAGTTAAATACAAACTTCAGCACAACCTTTAACCCAACAAAAACATGTGTCCTCTATTGAATATGCAATCACTGGTATGCTATCCATTATCAGCAAGTCAACATGAGAAATCAGTTCTGATGGGGCCCCTATAAGAAATTAATGAGGCAGGATTTGAAAGTGCCTGAGGCCATGGGCGCACACTATGGTGAGATGATTTCAGGCAATTCCTTGTTTTCAATAAGTAATGACCAGTCTTCTCCTTTTATTTACTGCAGGAGACAGGTTTAACAGACTTTATGAGAGCTCTGAAGCTGTATGCTTACTGGAACAAGAAGTGCAAATCTGGCACATGTCCTGTAACTGACACATAGCAATTAGCAATGCTTCACATGATCACGAATGAGTGAATCACAACTGCAGACATATTAGTGAGCCATCACAACCTTAATACATTAGACCTCATTTTCAGTTGAGTAGCAGAAGAGTAATAAACTTACTAGACTTAATCTATCAAGACATCATGACAATCCTTAAACCAGCTGCCCCAGGCACACCTTCCTGATCAAATAAAGACAATTACAAAGGAAAACAAACCTGAATAAATATAGTTACAGGTTGAAAACACATTAGATCCATTATATGTCATCCCAACTAGCCTATACTATTTCATATGGGAGAATGATGCTGATTTAAAGTCGGCAAGAAATAGAAACTGCAGAAATTGTCTTTACTTTCATATTATATATAAGAGAAATGCTTTTTTATTCAAAGTAACTTACAAAAGAGGAACAAAGCAGGGTGAGTGTGTGTGTGTGTGTGTGTGTGTAAGTGCATTGGTTTAATAGTGTGGGGAGGGTACTATAGTTTAAAAACCTGTAATATTGAGTCAAAGGGGTCATGAACTGCCTTTATTATTTTGTACTGTTCTCTGAGGTCCACTTATAATGTTATCAAGAATTTTACATAAAAAAAAAGTAATTTAGAAGTAATAGGCAATTTTTTTTTTATTTTGTATTTTTTTTCCTGTTTTGACCCCCCTCATTGGAATGCTCTGTTTGAATAGGCGTGGCGGATTGTAGACTCGGAAGTAAACGCCCACTGATATGATTGGCTAATAGTTGTGTATGATTAACATCCTATATAGATGAACGCTGCTGTGATTTTGGGTTAAAACCGCATAAATACTCATATCAAACAATATGATTAACAGACAAAGCAATAGTGACCACGTAATAAAAACAGTTACTCACACTTGTGTGGTGCGACATTACTGTTGGATTCAATATATTTGGCACAGCATCATCTTTTAGTTTCAATTTTTGGGAAAATCCTGTGTAGAATTGTGCTTTGTTTGTAAATGAATATGCAGTAAAATTAAGTGAACAAAAGACCAAGTTCTTACTGACGCAATCGGGATCTTCATTCACTCTTTCCCAATGTTGAGATCAGAAGGAAGGCAATGCAAAGACTGTGTACAATACAGCGATTGCAGTTTTTATAAGGTATTCATAATTTTATGTGTTGTCAATATGTAAGTATTGTACGTTTAGACACTAAATACATCAGTATTGGACGTTTCAGTGTTTATACAAACATAAGTAAATGTATGTTTTGTAGAACCACATTTTACATAAAATACATACAAATTCTCATGAGATCATGTTGGATGGTCTAAGTAGTTCAGGTGGAGGTGGCAGCTTCTTCCATCAGACAGGAGCAGAGGGAGTAAAGATTTTGGAGAGTGACTTTTTGCTTCATTATGAAGGAACAACACAGCATACAGTAGTAAATTTGTAGTCCTGAAAGCCAGGTTCAAAACTGGAATCCAGTGGAGTGAGCTTGAGGGTTGACTGAAGACCAGACGTACTGGATTACTGTTTCACTGTTATTGAGATTCATATGTTTTAAGGTCTATGTGTATCTATACAAAACTATTGCTTGTAATTTTGTTGTCCTCAGAGATGATGATTACAATATTCAGTGTTCAACGAAAATTATACAAGATAATGAATTTATGAAAAATGAAAGTCTTTTTTGCTGAACAAGAAATTTGCAGACCAAGAAGTAAGTCAAGAAGTAACTGGCAAAACAAGACATTTAAATTAAATCCAGAAAGGCTAAAAGTAGCATTAATAGGTACAACCATTAAGTCATTAAGCGAATAAAAAGATGTAAATTGCTTTGGCTTTACAACTTTTTCCCCCACTGTGCTAGGCTTTAGTCTTCAACTGGTAAAACTACTTTAGAAAGAAAGATAAAATATTGCATAATATATTCACTCAAAGATGCATCTGGAGCGGAAAAGCCTGTTTTGAATCTATCCCATGCATTTTCCCATCTCCCTCTCTATCTGGTTTTGATAAGCTCATAAGTGCATTTCAGAGAATGCAGGCATCCTCTGCAGGATTCCAGTAACAGGTCTCTATGAGGTCAATTAACCATAATGGTCCAATAATGTAGTTTACTTGAATTGTAATTGAATTTGGATAAGCCAGTGGTCTCTATATGTATGAATAAAAGTGCATATCAATTACTACAGTTACTCTTATTAAATATGACACCGCCATGAGATGCCATTGGGAAACCTCTGGGTTTCACATGATGCAGCACTCATAAAACCTCATGTCATAAAACATCTAAAAGAGTATGCAGAGTTTGATTAAGAAAAACAGTTGTAAAACACCACAACAATGAAAAACTGGACAAGAACATTAATTAATTCCCTGCAACATGAGCAGTGCCTATTTTCAACGCATAACTTGGTCTTTATTGTTGGAGCTGATACTGGGAACACATTCAACTCCCGTTGTTCTGCGGCAGACGATTAAAACAACAGTTCTGTGAAAGATTTTCTTCTCCCCAGCTGTGGAATAAACATGCCGGCATTAAAGGAAACAGCATTCCCTCTGAGATTAGATTGACTTTAAACACTCTTGGACTATCCACTCGCTGTGATGCAGGCTATTTTGTGTATATTTTCAACAGTTTCAGTATGCTAATGAAAATACCCATCAGAGGCTCAGAAACACAACACTAAAAGCTTAACTGCCAGTATTATTCAGAATGGAGCACAAAAACATTTGTGAAAATTCATATCCAAATACTTTACCAGTTGTGTATATATATTCATGTGTGTACAGTATTTAAGTTTAAAGGAAATATTTAGAAAGAACTTCCCAGGTTTTATGTTCTCAAATGTAAAACTCCACCGTTTTGCTGGTGTGTGTGATTTTTTTTTTTTTTTTTCAATGTTAAAACACTTTCCTATCTCAGCTTAATGCACAGAGACAACTATAAGTAAGCCATTTGGTGGTTGATTTCCTTGAAAAGTGTGATACTGTGGCTTTGTGGAGCTTTCATCGTCACCCTGTTCATCTGAGTCACCCAACATGTCAACTTCTGTCAATGCCTTACTTTGAGGCAGGACTACTAGTTTCTTCAAATAATGCATGATTTGGGGAGTGTTAAAAACCTGTTAAACAGTTCTTTTTTTCTTTACAATTCAGTTTAGTACCGCTAATGGCAGAGAAATTAGACACTTTAGTTTAAGCGATGTGGTGATTCTCACCAGATGAGCTTCCCATGGCGCCCTGACACTTGGAAACAAGCCACTGCAGATGAAAAATTCATACAGACAGATTAACAGCACTTGAATGTGTGCCAGTTACTACTGCAACAATGTGAAATAAGGTAAGCAATGGGTAATAGCATATGTTTTTGGCTTCTTTTAGCACTAAAAGTGTCAATAACTTTGAAAAACTCGATGCTGTATACTGGTCATAGTGTTGTTGACTTCTTTGAAATCTTTCACACATATGGCGCATTCGTTTTCGTTATTGCAACTTTGCGACTTTATTACTCATATTTGTGATGTAATTTCTTATTATTTGGACAATATTGTATTATTGCAACAAGAGGCTGGTGCCCTGGGGCTCGCAAAACTATCTGTCTTTACTTCTTGAGAGTGTCGTCAAAGGTTCTTCTACAACCTGCAGTCATTTTTTTAAAATTGTTGGTAATTTACAAAATATCTGAAGAACTTACTGAAAGCCTGTTTCTCTCGCTCTTCCAAAGGGACAATTCTCTCAGCAGAAGTATTACTCATAAAACTCAAAAAATAGCCAGAGTGAGCATTTAAAGTTAACTTTCACAAAATATATTACTTTCTGAGACCCAAGGCCTTTGTATTTTACAAATCCTTCACTCCCTTCATCACACATAACAGCGATAAACCGCTCTTGCACCTTTCAACAATATCTACGAGTTACGCATCAGCGGTGAAAAAGTGTACCAGATTCTTCATCTGCTTTTCCCCGGCTAGTAACGTACAGTGTATATCTGAGCAGAAATTATTCTTTCAAAGTGACAGATTTATCTCTTTCTGTTACAACTTGTCAGAAATGCCAAGCTTCAATTTTCCAAGGCCTGGTTGTTATTGTGCACCCAAGTTTCGTCTTTCTTTCCTATCTGGCTGATCAAAAAAAATGAAAAATCACATCTTCCACGAAGTTGCGAGAGCAGCATGATTCAAGTGGCTGCAATTTTTGTATGACATTAAAATCTGTTGTTTGCAGCGTTCAGCACTTGCACATTCCAAACAGATCCAGTGATGAGAAGCGTCGCCATTTCTTTGGAATAAAAAATGAACTGTAGAAAGCAGAAGCGTGCAGAGATAATGATCTTACTTCTGCAGCTGCTTAATAAATGCATCTCATCATCTGTTGTTGTGGAGCATTTTCTAAGAACATTTCGTATGGTCATAATTAATTCACATATTTTGAATGTGCAAATTGATTAGGGGCATGACATTTGTTAAAAAAATTTAAATCAATGGAGCAACCAAACACTCCACAACTCCCTTGTGTATCCCAGCAAGTCCCAAAAAACAAATTAGTATTTGGAGCATTCAGAACATTGTGCACTTTAACTAATTGTTGCCTTGTACTCTGTGCAAAGTTTTGGGAATGACAGCCATGATTTGTGCTTGATTAAAAATTGTATTTTGTATTTCTTCTTGATCTTAAAAATATGTAATTAAAAAAATGTTTTAAATACATATCACATTATAATCCACTGTATTATCAAAGCTAAAGTGGTCAAATTAAATCTCTCACTTTTTTGTGTTCAGTTAGCCTACCATAAAAGCATAGCCTACCAGCTTAGCATACTGTAGCGCTAACTGTTTAGGTAAAGCTCCCGATTAACTAAAGCAAAATATATAAAGTAAACCACCGTACACAGAGGTGCCATATTCTGAGCTTCACATGGGAAAAAGCTGCAGTCTGTAAGAAACAGATGTGAAAGCAGTAAAAACAATAATCATTTGTATAATATTAGGCTTCTATATAACTGTAATTTAAATCAGGTGTCTTCAGTCATGTTCAGGGAACCCTTGATGAGTAGAGAGATGAAACGGGGACCCTAAATTAAAACTGGATGTTGCATTGACTCAAAATCTGTATAGTACCATATTTAGTTACAATCATGATGCTTCAATTCCAAAGTTATTAAAAATGTTAAAAGTTAACAATCATTATTGATAAAGACATATACTTGTATATTATATTTTAATTTACTTTATATATTTTAAAGGGGTCATCGGCTGCGACATGCACTTTTACAAGTTGTTTGAACATAAATGTGCGTTGCCAGTGTGTGTGTACAAAACCACCCTATAATGATAAAAATCCACCCAGTGGTTTTCTTTTAATCTGCTAAAATCTTTACCCCTTTCTCAAATCAAGCCGTACTCAGCTTCTTGTCTGTGTGATGTCACACAGACCCAGGCCCTCCCATAATAGTTGATTGACACTAGCGTTTCAGCACAGACTGGACTGGTGTCTTACCTTAGACCCGCCCTGAGTGAGATGCCATCAGTCTGCCATTGTTTCACCGCCGGAGCAGATGTAGACAAGAATGTCTCCTAAGCGACTGAGGTGTTTTGTTGCTGGATGTAATAATAAACATAGCAGTCGTCATTTACTCCAGACATCTGAGCCGCTGAAGACGCAGCGGATTATCTTTGGTTTTGAAGGGAATGCGCCGATCCCCGATCTGCCTAAATGCGTTTATGTTCACCCGAATCATTTGTGATCCAGCCTCACCTACAGAAGAAGTGAATATAAGTTTTTTTTTTTTTTTTTTTTTTTTATGAATCTCTGCAAATCACCTTTCCTAATAACGTGCTATTTAGCAAGTTACACGATGAATGTGGCTAAAGTTTACCGTCTCTCAGAGAGCGGCTCTGAAGAGAGGGGCAGGGTGAGCAGAGCTCGTTTGCATTTAAAGCAGTATGCAACAATACAGCTTGCTCTGAAAAGAGCTGTTTTTGGCAAGGTAAAATGGGTGTTGTTTTACGCTACCATTGAGAAATTTAAACTAAAGTGTGTTATAGACTTTTCATTAAGACCCTAAAGAATCATATCAACTTGTGGAAAATGGGCATCCGATGACCCCTTTAATGAGCACTGCTATTTAAACAAAAAGATCAAAATTAAGTGAGATTATGCTTAAAAAAACTTCCACTGGGGTAAGAAACATGTTTTAAGCATAAATTTGCTAAATTTTGATACATTTTTCTGTATCAAATTTATTATGTACTGTAATGTATTATGTACTGTACTGTTATTATTATGTACTGTACCCCATGTACTGTAGATCATTCCTGATGTAAATTCCTGATGTAAGTACTATTTAAAAATCAAAGTAAGCATTTTTTGTTTACTATTTAAAAAAAGGAATAAAAATCATGGGGAAAGTACAGCATGTGTGGTGGTATCATGGATAATGCGTGTGCTCCAGTATATGGTCTGTGTCATGTTCTCCAATGATCTCCTCTCTCTCTCTCTCTGTTTGATTACTTGTCTTTCTCTTCGGTCTAGTGTGCTAATATGATAAAAAATGTGGTAAAAGTCTATTGTATATAGTACATAAAAGTACATAAATAAAAGAAGAACATAAAAAGTGCAAGAACAAGAAAACTTAACTCAGAAGATGTAAATAATCTTTTAGTTGACCTCTGAACTTAAATTGCTCTTTGCCCGTGATTGCTATTCAATTGCTGTGCCGCGTGTCCCCCGGCAAGCACTCAAACAAAGAGCATAATTCATAAGTGCCTCGCTTTCACTAATGACTGACTCCACTTCCTCACGGATGCCTGTCACATGAACTCAGAGAGCACCCACTGGAATAGATTAGATAATCGGGAAAAATGATGAGAAAACAATCAGTTTCAGGCTGCATCTAAAACAAAGGAAAACTAAGCAAAACGTTGATGTCAAATCTGTTCTACAACAGGTGCAATGGCAGCAAAGAGTGATAGCATGAGTTGAATACAACATCCTATGATATAGTGACATTGCATCATTCCCACACTTCCTCAGTCTTCATTTGCATTTTAACTTTTAATTAGAGAACGGTAACAAAACCGACATGAATCAGCTCCCTCAGTCATAACTGGAAAGTGTCAGTGGTTCAAGAATACTGTGTGAAATCAAGACTTATTTTCTGCCCATAAAAGTGAGCAGTTATTTTATTTATTTATTTATTTATTTATTGTTTTAAATAGACTGTATAATTTTAAGATTTAAAGCAAACAGAATGGTCTGTCTTTAGTTTTGTGAAGTATGCTAAAAATGCAAATTCACTATCTGCTGTAAACAATGCAGAGGTACGCTTATTAATGCTACATTTATATGCATTATAAAGAGGTAAGATGAAAAGAAAATGCCATCAAAACTTTAGTTCCCTTCAGCGATACATTCATTTCTTCCAGCCCCTATTAAATATTTAGGATTTTCTTCCAATACTTCAAGCATTGCAAACAGTCAGCTTGCTCTGTCTGGAACAGTATTTTCTCTGCTAGTCTCTGCCCTCTGTGACTTTGTAGTATTTCCATATACTTCCAGGGAATGCCCAGAAAATGCCCAGTACGCCAGATTACCAATCCAGCTCTACCTGTGAGGGATTTCTGAGAGCAGTGATGAAGAAAAGATGAGAGCAGGTGGAACGGACAGACCCCCAAAGTACTGTCTCGCTCTATAAGCAGCATCTCGGGACGTTTCTACATTCCCTCTCACAAGGGGATGATCCTCGCTTTGCTTTGCATGGCCGATTCTCATTTCTTTGGCTAATATGCCATAAATTAATGATAAGCCGTCACCCATGCTGTAGGTCCGAGGGCATGTTGAGGGAGCGGGAAGCAGATAATTTTTCCATTTCACACTTGAATTTTTAATAGCCCTGTTTAATCCAGAAATACCAGACAGAGGCCTGGAGCATCCCTCAGATGATGGACTACTGAAGCTAGCTGTATGATCAGCATGGACTAAACAACCCGACTAAACAGATGTAGTTTATAGATGAAATTACTGTTTACAAACAAATGCTTGGCGGCGACACTTACAGCTTCTGTGGAAAAAAGCATTTGTACCATTCAAATTGAGCTGAAAATTGACAAAATGGGCTGAACTGCTACTTTTCCAAACTATTTTTGGGCTGATATTAATTTCCACAGCACAACTGCTCAGATATAAAGACAAATGTGATTAACAAGACCACCATATGAAAATCTTTTGGGATGAACGTGACTCTCTCTTCTCACGTAAAACTTGTAAAACAGCCTTTGCATCTATTTTGAAAGTACTGAGTAAAGTCTTGATAATTAAATATTAGCCTAAAATGTAACTTATTATTGTTTATGTGGACTAGTGGGTATTTAAACAGTAAAAATTCATGTTGCATATAATGGTATTTTTAAATTTTGATATGTAACTATTATTTGGTTTTAGATGTGAAGAACTCACAAAGCTGTTGAGTACATTCATAAAAAAAAAAAAAAAAAAAAAGGGAGCCCATTAAACTTCATTAGAATTCATAGCTTTTGTCTGTAATTAATTTCAGAAATTTCTTTTTGACAAACCAAAGAAAAACATTTTTCCTTATCTTACATTCGTAGTGAAGAGATATGTAATGGCAGCATGAATGTCAATATAGTTGGCATGCAATGAAGTGAGGCCTGTTGAATGGATGATTAACCCTGAATTATTAAAAACTAATTTCCTCATTTGTTTCAGACATTGGCTTCCTTTCACACTGTCAGCTAGATGCCAGCGCAGCATTGGAGTCATTTAAAACACACTGAAGTGGAAAGGCATTGAGAAGCCAACTTGACAACAGCCATTTGCCCTTCGCCCATGAAATTTCACAAAAAACAGCTTAGTGTCCAATTACGCTCACAGCTTTATTTCAAAAGACATTAACTACAAAATGGAACAAAAGTTTCGACCATAATCAAATATAACCAGTCCATGAGTCTGTTTGGCAAAACATATAAATGGATTTATGATGTAAATGGACTTACATTCACGGTTTAATCTTTTTAGACTGTGTATTCTGAGAGACAGAGAATAAAAATTGCATTATGAACAAATGGACAATCTGCCTGGGCTAAGCATTTTCGGCCAATAAATAAGACATTTAAGTGCTTTAACTTGAAGCTAAACATGGCATGTCAGTAAAACCGTCTAAATCCTGTATATATATATATATATATATATATATATATATATAAAAGAATCAGGTCGTCAAGTGGGCTATTGTTTATAAAAATTGGATTGTATCTCACGGAGCCATATTGTTTCATGACAGCAGAGTGAAAGCTGTTCGCATTTTTTGGACAGAATTAGTTTTTATCTAGTAAAAGCAATCTGCGAATTCTAATTCTGTCCAGACAGAATGTCTCTGTTGATGGTACTGTATATCATTTATTAATGTATTAATTTATTAATTATCATTTATAATTAAAAAAATAATAAAATTGACACGTTGTTGTTGATTTTATATAAAACCCTAATAGACACTTATATTATAAAATATCACAAGTATATTATAAGATATAAGATAGGTAAGATAGATTATAAGACCAGGCAGATAGAGGGGTAAAAAAAAAAAAACAATATTACTAAATAATATATACAAATAATACTAATATTAATGAAAACTATCATTAAAAAGGTTATTTATAACACCATTAAGGACCTATAGAGCATTTTCAAAGCATGGTTCTGTATGGAACCCTATAAAAAATGTTCTATTTAGCACTAAAAAGGGTTCTGCTATTGTTACAAGCCGAAGAACCCTTTTCTGGGACTGTATAGAACCATTTTTCTTAAGAGTGATATTCTTATGGTATCATCGGTGCTGTCATAAAGGCTCCTACTTCTCAAGCGTTATCAGTCACAGGGTATTTACAGCTCATGTGATTGGCTTAAAAAGTTCTGTGGTTTAATTTGCAAAGATGGCAGCATGCAGGTCATGTTCTCAGGAAGGGTCATGAAATATAGCTGAGCTCCTGCCTCTGAGACAAATGGGAATGTTAAAGGATTGTGAACCCGGTGAACCTTTATTATGAATTTAGACCTTTTGCCAGCTTGTTAAAATAACAGGTGGCTCAGGTACTGCTAGTATCCCATTCAATTAATATAGTAATAACTAATTATATGTGTTATAATTTAATTTATAGTATTTATTATATAATCTATATTATATAATTATTTAATTATTTACAAAGGAAATAAAGAAAAGGGGAAAAAAGTTATCTATATTACAAATTCAAATATATATATATATATCAAGGGCTATCCTCATCATACTGTAAGTAATTCCTTTCTCTTATTTTGAATAAACATTATGCAAATGAAATAATCCAATAAAATAAATAAATAAATAAAACATTAATTGTAATATTAGCTGTAATGTTATTATTTTACAAAAATAAAATAGGTTCCTAATGAAGAGAAAATGTATAGAAACATGCAGAGGACTTCAGTATTGATATTACTGTAATATCATTGCAGTGTGGAAAAAGGCTTAGGACCTCTCTTTTCTGTGTCTGGATCCTCATCATTCTTTCAGAATTTATTTATGGATATTGTCCAGCTCACTGTACATTATCCTCAAACACATTCAATCGTATATACCACCTGCATCCAAAACAACAGACTCTCCCACAGAGATCAAAATCACTACATGAATCACAGAATAATTGTTACTCAAATAATGTTAAAAACAATACAGATATTGCATATCACCAGAAAAGAAAGAAAGAAAGAAAGAAAGAAAGAAAGAAAGAAAGAAAGAAAGAAAGAAAGAAAGAAAGAAAGAAAAAGAAAGACAAAGAAATCCTAGTCATTGCAATAATTTAAATTCAATTTTTGTGCATTTAGGGCATACATGGGTTTGCAACAACCTAACTTATTCTGAAAGTGAGACAGAAAGTCTAAAGCCCTTGTAATCAAAGCACCTTTAAACTGGAGTGGTGTCCATTGTTAAAAATTTAATAATTATTTAAAGTAAAACTTAAGATACACTCTAAAAAAAATGGTTCTTCAGCGGTTCTTTGGGGAGGTTGAGGTGATATAGCACCACTGCCGTATAAAGAACCTGTTAAGCCCCTGTATGGTTCTTCAGTGGTTCTTCAGCGGTTCTTTGGTGTGGTTAAGGTGCTATAGAGCACCACTGCTGTGCATAAAGAAGCCATTAAGCCAGCCATTAAGTTTTTTAACTGTGTTTGCACTTGGATGGGATTAATGCAAAACACAAATTCCAAGTATGGGAAAAAGAAAGTCACTTCATTATACTTCAAATTGCAGTAAATTAAACTTAATTTACTAATTGTACATCAGATTTTAATTTTATAATATATATATATATATATATATATATATATATATATACACACACACACACACACACACACGCACACGCACACACACACAATCTTTTTTATTTAATGAGCACATTAACTCATTTGCACATACTATATAAAAGTAAAATCAGTAAAGAGTTAAAGCTCTGGTGTTGAATTATCCACAAGTTTTTTTTCCCTCAAATTTAAGACCCATCACCTCTGTAAGTTTAATTTGACTTCCAGTACAGTAGGTGGCGATAATGCTTTTAAGGAGTCATTCGCCATTAAACAAGAAGAAGGTGTTACATCCGGGACATGTACGTACTTTGCGCGCCTAAACAATACCTGCATTCCATTCGGAAGGACTCATCCCTATGCCCTAATCCCTTGAAAGCGTTTACCCTCCGGAGTGAGAGCTTCGAAGGGTTGAAGGTTGTAGGGGACCAAACAACTGTTTCTTGAAGTGCCCTTCTGCGTCATTATGTCATGCCCACACGGAGGCGCCATCATCATGGAAAGAATCAGCGCAAAGGATCATGGGAACCCAAAGTTTCCATCAGTTGTACCCTTCGAAATCCTTCATTCCGAAGGGCCCTTTGAAGTGGCCAGTTTTGAGCACTTCGGTTTGGAACAACCCTTCAATATTTGGCGGCCATGATTGTTTTCACTCCGAAGTGCCCTTTGGAACGCACCGAAAGCCACTAGAAGGCAAGCCTGCAACCATTAGCCGAAAAAGCATTTTATTAGAGAAGTCACTGAGTTTTTGCGACACGTGGGATTCAGCTTACGGCACTCATTCCTATGGCATCCGTAAACGGCGACTGAGTGAAAAAGTGAAAGAAAGCCATGACCCATACTTGACAATACGTGGTGACCCATATGGTGACTGCATTTAACCCATCCAAGTGCACACACACACAGCAGTGAATAGTGAACAAATGCGCACACACACACCGTGAACACATACCCAGAGCAGTGGGCAGCCATTGCTCCAGCGCTCGGGGAGCAATTGGGGGTTCGGTGCCTTGCTCAAGGGCACCTCAGTCATGGTATCGAAGGCAGAGAGAGTGCTGTTCATTCACAATACCCACCTTCAATTCCTGCTGGTGCGAGAATCAACCTGGGTTACAAGCCCAACTCCCTAACCATTAGGCCACGACTTTCCCACAAAAGTGTCGCACATCTCTGACTGAAATTCAATGACGTCAAGGCTGTAATGTGATTGGTTATTAGGGCACATGTGATCCAAGTTAGCCGTTACGCTTTCTCCAATAGTAAGTAATACAGACCCTCTCATCTCCCTATAGTAAGAAAATCTCTGGCCTAAACAGGCTGAAACTTTTCTCACAGTCGCCATTTTCTTTGACCCGCGAATCGCGACGCGGAGCACACGAGGACAGAAAATACAGAGATTAAGTGTTTTATTTTATTCACACAGTATTAATTTTACAACATCACATTGTTTTAGAACGATGGGAGAATTCCAAATGGCTTTTTTGCTCCCTTCAAGGGCACTTAAGGGGACGCCATTTGTAGGGACGTTCCAAACGGAAGTGAGCAACTGAATCCCTTCACGAAGGGCCCTTCCAGAAGTGCGTTAGCAAAGGGAACATGCGATGGTCACTTCACGGAAGTGATTTCCGTTTGTGATCATGTGATCTTCAGTTAGGAAATCTTGCGATGCATTTTAAAGCAAAGTTGGTGTTAATTTCGACTTCACATACAATCGTAAGAATAGGCTGATTAAATTTGTATTTATTTACAAAATATTTTTCATCAGACACTGAAATATGACAAGACGGTAGTGTAAGCAAGTTTAAGCAAGTTTAGTTTGAAAAAAGTGTAATAGTAAATAAGACACATTTAGACAATATTCGAATAAACTAATAATAACAAGAAATATTTATTTGCAACAACTGATGAAGCGCTGAATGCTGCATGCACGCGCAGCGTTGTCAAGGTAACATCTGTTCAGTCATTCCCTTCGCCAAGGGAGTTCCAAACGCTTATACGAGACAGTAATGCCCTACACCCTTCAAAGAACTCACTTCAAAGGGCTCTGCCCTTCGAAGGGAGTAGGGCATAAGGGTGCTCACTTCCGTTTGGAATTCGCCCAATATTTCTGTGCTGTGTGTGTGGCTCGCGGTGCGGAGCTGACGAGGAGGTTGATTTTTAACAGGAAAACACTGAAAGTAAGTGTTTTATCTCATTTGCAATATGTATTTTATAACATATTGATTTATAGCGTGTTTAAACGGGCCGAAACTTGTTGTGCCCAATTCTGACCCCCGCCAGATTATTACCCCCCTAGTATTGGTAGGTTTAGGGTTAGGTGTGGGGGAGGGGTTAGGATTAGGGGTGGGGTTAGGATTAGGCAATCAGATAGCGAGTTCAACGAGAGGGGGTAATAATTTGGCAGGGGTCGAAAATGGGCACAACACCGGTGTCCTGCAGAGATTAGCTCCAACTTAATTGCCTCAACATACCTGCATGGAAGCTTCTAGTATGGCTAGTAAGAGCTTGATTAGCTGCTTCAGGTGTGTTTAATTAGGGTTGGAGCTAAACTCTGCAGGACACCGGCCCTCCAGGACCGAGTTTGGACAGCCCTGGTTTAGTGTCATTTAACGTTACATATGTATTTTATGACATTATATTATTTTATAAGGATATTTTTGTGCTGTGCAGTCCTAAACTTTTCTCATAGACAGTTTTCTTTGACTCGTGATACTGAGAAGACTGAGAAGTAAGTGATTTACCTCATTCACAATATGTATTTATAACATCATATTGTTTTACAACTACTTTTATGTGATGTGCGCTCCGAAACTTTTCTCAGAGAGACATTTGCTTTGATTCACAACGCGAAGCAGGCAAAGGGGTTACAATTATCAACAAGAGACCTAAAGTAAGTGTTATACCTCATTTACAATGCTTTTTTAACATCATATTGACAAATCAAACCATTGTAAACTTGCATGTCTCGTGACCAAATGTCATATCATATTGTGAAGCTTGTAAATTGAGTTATTTTGATGTCGATTTACTGGATTTGAGTGCTATTTTCGAATATTCATTTGAAATAACTCTTTCCAGTATACTCAAACTTTCTATACTGAGTTAAAAAAAAAAATAAAATAAATAAAGTGATTTTGTCACCTCATAAGATATGACACGTCTTACATAAGCTACTTTTCAGTTTTTGTGGGTGCTTTTTTTTTAAGAATGTGTTTTGTGTTCATCAAAAGTGAGTTATATGGGTTTGGAATGACATTTGAGTAAATTATTCCTCTAATGTTGTTACAGATGGTTCATGCTGGAATAACTGAAAAATCAAAAAGAAATGTTTAAGTATAAAATCATCAGTACATTGTCAAGTTGGATGAAAAGAACTCGTTAACATTGTTAGGACACTTGACAGACATGGGTAAGCCACATTTCTATATTTAAGATTATTGATTGTCATGCATAACTTTTTGATCATTAATATTTGTTATTTGCCTAATAATAATTAGAAGTCTGACACTTTCTAGTAGGGCTGCCCTCGACTAAAGATTTTCATCTTCATTTTATTGACAGCCCCCATTTTTAACAATTTAACTACCCCAATAGGTTGATGCTGGAGAAAATTAAAGCATCCGGGAACATCTGCGTGAAATGGAGGAAACAGAGAAGCTTAGATCAAACATGGAGATCCTCAAAGAAAGGATGGTGCTGATAAAATGCTTTTGGACAAATTTTGTGTCCAAATATAGCACAGAGGAAACTCTCTCTGAGTTCCTGTGTTTCAGACTGGCCAAAATGCTCAGTACAGTAGAGTTAATTGCCTTTTTATTTAATTGTATGAGCTATGACTATATTTTAATACATGTCTTTCCTCCTTTGCCTTCCTCTTAACATAAGCTCCTTTTGGATCTGTGAGACCATGCCAATGTTCATGTGGACCAACAAATTCTCACACAGCTCTCTGTAATGACACCCGAGTCCTTCAAGTTTTGCGGAGTCCCCTGAAGGAGAAGTTCAGGGGCATGACTGATGACTGTGAAGATGGCAGACTGAAAAAAGGTAATTAAATCATTACTGCTTAGATTTTCATTGTACCACTGACTGACACCCTACCTCTCTGCCTGAGATCATACCTGTCTTCTTTCCTGCATTTATCTGTCTTACACACAGGAAAGGATGTAAAAAAAAAAAAAAAAAAAAAAGGTTAAAAGCATCCACAATGTTATGTTAATCTAATGAGGTTATTTTGTTTAAAGGCATACAGTTGGAAGCAGCTATTCTGCTCTTGCCTGCTCTGTTGCTGTTTGAAGTTGAGGTGAGCCATGAAAAGTTGACTACAGTGTGTGAAACACAATCTAATCAAAGCACTACACTTATTGCACATTTTTCACACTTAAAGGCTGTAGGGAGGGTCATCTCATGCAGTATGACCACATTGTGCTCACGTTGGATGGACAAGTAATCACAGAGGAGAGCGAGGACATCTCAACGGCACTGTGACTCCTCCTGTGTGTATATTTTGTGTTTGGAATCCAGTATCATAAAGCAGCGGTTCTCAATTCCAGTCCTGGTGACCTGCCCCCACATGTTTTGCATGTCTCACTTATTTAACACACCTGATTCAGATTATGAGCTCGTTAGAAAAGAGCTCCATGAATGAACTGTGCTCTGACTGACATGGTCCCTACACACTGTCCCTACACGGAACATTCATTCACAGATTTACACTACTTCCTATCACTGTAAGTCAATATTCTCTATTTTTGGGCCTCTTCCAGGTCTAGTTGCAGTTTCTATTGTTTTTTTTTAAATCCTTAAAGAAATGTTAGTACACTGATAACAGTGAAAGATACTGCAGTACTTCAGAGTGTACAACTTAGTTTGCACATGGTTGTGTATTATTAATTTTCAATAATTTCACTCACTCACTCACTATTAATGTTAAAAAGACTAGATTTTCCAAATAAAGTAAAGAACTAATGTAGGCCTAAGACCGTAGGCAAAAAGTTACCTGATTACAGGGCTACAGTATATGTAAACCAGGACTCTCTCTTCTTCAAAAATGTACATATTTCAAGCTTGTTGCATTATTTTGTATGTGTATAAAACAACTCCCCGTATATTGTGATGTTGTATATGTATATTCCCTGGCTTGTCAGCACTCATTTTATTTGCTGCTGAAAGAAATAAATTAAAAGGTTTTGAAAGTGTGATGTATTTTGTTTCTCAGTAAGCATTTAGTACAGGATTTTTAATCTTTAAAGCCGCAATTTGGTAAGAAACGATTAGTTATCATTCATCTTTTAAGTAAAAGTGTCATTTAGAAGCATATTGGCTCATCTATGGTAGTCATACTGTATGACACCTCTAATGGTTCTGTATAACACAATTTGACAAATGTGCTATAAAGCTTCTTATCTTCTTCTTAAGAATATGTGCCATATAGTACCAAACGAGGTGAAAAGCCAAAGAACCACTGTTGAACACCATTTTTGAGAAAAAGTGCTATATGGCACCTCTTATGGTTCTACATATCACCATTTGATAAAGGTGCTATAAAGCACCTGTAAAAAATAGGTGCTAAATAGCACTAAAAGTGGTTCCCCTATGATTATGAGCCAAAGAAGCATTTTAAGTGCTATATAGTACCATTTTTTTTCTCCCTCTCTCAGAGTGTAGGGATAGAAGCTGCAGTTTCAGTTGTGAGATCAATCAGAATTCACTGACAGGAAAGCTGTGCCTCTGAAATGAGCCCAGAGCCTTAAATTGTCTCCACAGTCTCTACAGCTTCTTTAAGCAACACACTTTTTCACTGCATGAATAGGAATAAATGTCATTTACCATCTATTGTGCTTCTTTGAAGCGGTTGTGGAAAGATGAGCAATAAGCTCACTTTGTCGTCTGATACGCCTTTAAACTGGGCAGAAATACAAACCCTTAGACAACAGTTTCATGCCATTCTGCTTGGTTGGTAAGTCTTTTATATTTTATTGCTTTTTATTTGAGTAACGAAGTTAAAAAAAAAAAAAAGGCTAGTTGTAGAAACTTGCCGATTTAAAGATATCATTGGAGATACGTTACTGTCAGTTTTTTAATGGTTTCGAAGATAGTGAAACAAGGAGGTTTAAATAAAACTTAAAGATCAGTTAGATACTGTACTTATAAGTTATATATACTATAAACTTGAGTGTGCTTTAAACTAAAAACTGACTCAACATCACTGGAAAATGGTGCTCACCACTGGCATTTAGTGCTGAGATTTCACAGAGTGGAAGTAGGAAGTGTTTTAAAGACATAAAAATTTTGGTTAACATCTTCTCTTTTCTCGTAATCTTTTGTTGTTTAATTATTTACTTGCTTCTTTTAAAATACAAACCTTTTTTTTAGACTTACTTTAGACAGGAATGTGGGAGACAAATAAAAAAAAGACATGCAAAAATATGTATAATTGAGTCCATTTTCAGCATTTACTGCTTGACGTCCATTTGCATTTTTATGATCAGCCTTTTAAAAATATATTTATTAAAATATTGATTATTAAATCATTTGTTTAGGTAAATACTTCAAATGTAATGCCATTTTGTTGATGAATAAATACAGGTATGTAACCACAACAAACATTTATGTTGCCAAAGAGAGAAAGCAAAGCCTTTCTTCATGCACTAATGCTAATGCATGAAAATTTGCTATGGTTTGTGCCGCATCGTGTTATTCAGCATCGACTGCAGATAAATAATCCAACTATAAGAAGTGTGCTGTATTCAATTACCCACCTCCCTAAAGCCAGTGCATTAACAAACAGCACAATTAATTACAAATAATGGAACAAACCAAAATAAAAATGGATTTATTGAATTTGCTCAGCAAACTGGAGAATGACAATAAAATAATGTATAAATTGTCAACTAATATGCATTTAATGCACATACTTCTTGCTTTTTGCTTTTTTTTTTTTTTTTTTTTTTTACATCATTACAGCATGTACCATTATTTTCTTTTGTAGTTTTTGTAAATTCACTGCTATATTTTGTTTCAATACACAAACATGTTTGAAATATTATTGTTTTTAAGCACCTGGTTTACTGTACATAATGACTTCACCATAGCATTGCAACAAGGCAACAGTGTGACGTCTCACTATGCTACTGTTTATGCTAAAATATTATTTCCACTGGCAAAAGAGAGTAAAATGTCAGCCTTAGCTAACTGTCTTAAAATAAACCTGAAAACATGCTGTTGAGAATATGTTGGAACCGTGCGGCTTTGTTGTGCCTGCCATAGGCATCACATTGACCTAAATTATGAAGTCAATCTGTAACTGTTAAGGATGCCATATTCTTACAGCAGTTCGTCTGGGCTACATGTATGAGTGAGTAATTACTGTTTGCCCTATGGAGAGACTAAAGCATGTGCTTTTTTGCATCTTGAATGCTGATAAAAGGATGTTATGAATTTTTATTCTAGGGCAAAAACCCACTGCTCATCCTGATCCCTGACCCAGTTCTGTTGCAGCCAATCAGCACATAGACTCATCATAATTAAACTGTGACTCCCTTATAAATTATAGGATTAAAAAGTTTGTTTTTCTTTGATTTATTGATTAATTTATTATTTTCATAAATAAAATAAAATGAAATAAAAATAAAATAAAATAAAAGTTAATTTCCGCCAAAACAAGAAGGGTGCAGAATTAATCAATGCCTAATCAAAGAAACAAGCCTGAGTCACCCCCCCCCCCCCCCCCCCCCAACAAAATGTTTATAGTTTATGTATGAGAGCTGATTAGCAAATTATGAAACATTTGTAAAAAGAAATAAAATAATAAAATAAAATAAAATAAATACAGTTATTTAGTGATTGACTGAATATTTTATTAGCCCTCTCATGACATTTTCCAAGGAGGATGTTTGAAACAAATTATCAATATTGGGTTTCATAAGACTTAACATATTGGAAGTCATAAATGTCAAAACCCTGCAATGCAATGCTAAGCATGTTTTTGAGCTGATAAGCACAAGGGTTAAATCGTATCATTCCACTATGATCAGGAATAAAGGATATGCTGCAGACTCCATTTGTGGTTAATTTCACCTGCATTTCCTTCTTCCTTTTGTCTTTGACATCACCTCTTTAAATATTTATAACATCATGGCAATTTGCATAAAGTCTAAACCTGCTGATTACACTTATTACAGCAGATGCTGACCTATATAACCCCCCCCCCCACACACACACACAGGAAGCGCAAGTTGTCCCTTTACATATTGTACTCTACCATAGGTTATAGTTTAGTCAGGTAGATTTTTAAATGTTTTTGAAAAAAGTTTTATATTCTCTACAAGGGTGCATTTATTTATTCAAAAATTAAAAAATGTAAGGCCAAAGCTGAAGTCTTAAGTCTTCGTATGCTCCCTCAGAAATTATTTGAATATGCTGATTTGGTGCTAAAGAAACATTTCTTATATATTTTGAAAACCATTTTTGTGGACAAACTTGATTTTTTTCCCCTCTCTCTTAAAATTCTTTGATGAATGGAAAGTCCAAAAGAACAACACTAATTTGTAATAGACATCTTTTGTAAATCTTAACTCAACTCCAAACTTTTGAACATTAATGTATTTAAAACAGAAATTACACACTAAATTAGACATTACACACTTTAGCTTTAGCCATCAACTAACCATGTTGTTGAGACGGAATTACAGGCACATAATCGTTGAATGTTGGTAAGTCAGCATCAGTTTATTGAGCTGTGTTTACAAAATGAAATAAACTATAGAAATATATACAGCTAACAAATATCAAATGTAAAATCATACACATTTACAATCTCAATTTCATTAAACACTGCAGAATGTATAAACCATGTCTTCAGAGCATGTGCACAACAGGACACCACATAACACGCAAACAGCAGGTTTGAACTTTACAGCACCACTGTATGAGGCCATAAGGCAGTGATTTGCATTTAAATTGAGACATTAACATTAAATAATTTAATGTCTCTGTTGACTTTAATAGGCCATTCATTCATCAGGCTATTATTAGACGGAAAGGTGCAGGTAAACCTGATTCACTGAATGACTGTGTCAGCGCTACGGGACGTGAATGAGAAATGCGTTGTATTGAAGACTTTGTACGTCAAACACCGGCATCACGCTGATGTTGTGACGTCACGATGCTGCTAAAATGAACTTCTTTTTTTTTAAAATCCCGAAGCCTCTGGTTGTTTTCCCCCTCTGCATACAAGGCTCTTGACAACAGGAATTTGTAACGAAAGAGAAGAACAGCCAGGAGGCATTCTCTCTCCCTTGCCTTTTCCTACCTCATGGGCTTCTCTTTTTATTCTTTGTGCATGTGTTGAGCTGTCAGGCAGAATAATATCAGCGTTTAACACTAAGGTGTGTGCATATGAATGCCCTGATGCTGTTCCAGAAACAATAGTGGAATTCGTTATGAACTATAATTGCCTGTGACTTTGGGACACCAGTGTGTTTTGGCAAGGATGGCCTTTCCTTATAGGTTTCATGCACAACACTAGAGAGACAGATGCTATGAGTTGTATTGGCAGCGGTGGCTGCTCCCATAGAGTTTTTTTTTTTTTCGAGGCAAAACAAAACATAAAAACAAAGAAAGAATAAATAAATAAAAATCAGCAGCGCTCGCCGAGCAGTGAGTCACAAACTGTTGCGGATCTCAATAAATCCATTGTACTGCATGTGTTTTTCATAAAGTCAGTGTAGTGACGCATGTGAATTTCTGTGCCTACCCAAATATCCTGGTCTAAAGTGCTGATGCATTCTGGGTAACTTCACGGGTCACACCTCACACAGCAGCCTAGACTTTAATCTTGTTTATTTCATAGCGTTATCAGCAGATACAGATGCTAAAACAATGTAACACAAGCTAACAAACAGCAGAGGAGTCGTGCAGGTTTATTCACGGAACACCATTATTCACTGCCAGTGGCCTCTAAAATTAACTTTACACTAACAGGAGAGAGCAAACAGAGATGATACATCAAGCAGGAGTGGATAGAGTGATGCAGGATGGATTGGCAGATGGATGAATGGAAACAGGGGAGGAGAGCCAGACTCTGAGCTGGCACAGGTGTTTATCAGTGATGACGAGCGAAGGTCGAGGGAAGGAATGAATCATTGTACTTACAGCCTCACTTCTCCCTACTAGGACACAATTTTATAATGCTCAGAAAACATAAAATTGCTCAAACATACTACATTCAAAAGTTTTCTTTCTTAAGAAATTAAAGCTTTTATTCAGCAATGACTTAAAAGTGATAGTGGTTTATTAAAAGTGACAGTAAAGACATCTATAATATTCCAAAAGATCTATATTGCAAACAAACACTGTTTTTGATCTTTATATCCATCAAAGAATCCTGAAAAAAAAAAAAAAAACAGTTTCCACTAAAATATTAAGCAGCACAACTGTTTTCAACATTGATAAAAAATATGAAATGTTTCTTGAGCATCAAATCAGTATATTAGAATGATTTCTGAAGGATCACATGACACTGAAGACTGAATGGCTGCAAAAAAGCTATATGATAACAAATATCATACTGAAATATCACAGTAAATATGATAATTCGATCGAACTTCTATTTGTTTTATGTTATTTAAAACATTTCGAGTGATACACTGTCATATGCTTGCCACCATATGAACTACTCATAAAATGCGGAAAGAGAGGCAGGAATGTGGATGCAAAAGAACATTGTACATTGTAACATTCAGTTTAAACCCAACAGAAAAAAAAAAAAAAAACACAAAACAAAACATAGAACCCCTTCATAAAATCAGTGAATCTAATATATTTTAAAAATGCTGATTCATGACATGTGCAATAATGATTAGGATATGTGTAGTTTGGGAAAATATACAGTTTGATTGGCTTACAGGCAGGCCCACAATGAATCTTCATCCACAGACGTGTGTAGAAAGCTCAGCAGATTTCTGCAGAATTGCAACACCTGTCATTTATAAAGATCTACCTCCCTCAACCTCAATCTCATTTATTAAATATTGTGGCTAATTTGATTATGCTTTCACTTATAAGCGTGCTAAACACGTCACTCTGATTGACACATTTTACCATATTTAAATCACTTTGCACAAAATCTGCACAGACAATACAAAAAGTCAGCATTTTCTTCCTAAGCCTGAGGCGAGGTAGCACGTCAACTGGAACAAACGGGAAATATAATATGTAGGTGTATAATGTACGTGTCAGATTGTTTGGAGATTTAATGCATGTTTTTCGAGCATGCATCTTTTTATCTAATTCATCAGAATTCTCTAATACATACTGTTACAGATTTCTTATGTTTCTAAAGGCCTAGTAAAAAGAAACATGTCATTCAGCGTCTCTTTGAGGCACAGCCTAAAATTAAACATGACAGCATCTCAGAGTTTATTCTGCTACCCTGAAAGCAAAATACCACCTGAGTGTGCTCTCTCTTAAGATGACAGTTCTGAGAATCAAGATCAAAAACAAAAGCACCTTTTTTCTTTCTCTCATGTTCCACTTGGGAAATCAACACAGTTTCCAGTCCTGATTGGTCAGATCGAGCCTCAATTTTACCATGCAAAGAACAGCAGAGAGTCCTTTGCACACTTAGTAAAGTAGCTGAAACCATAATCAAATTTGTCACAATATTTAATAAATGACAATGAGGTTGGGGGAAGTCGATCTTTATCAATGATGGGCATTGCATTTCTGCACGTCTGTGGATGCAGATTTCATTATGGGCCTGCTTAACTCTGGGCCTGTAGTGTTTCTCTATATCTTCATATATGGAATATGTTATTGTACATACAGAATTTTTTATGTTATTTTACATACAGTACATGCCTTTTTTCCCCTAAATAAATTTGTGAATGAGGACTGAAAAATGAATAAATGAATGAATACATACATACACACATAAACATGCATAATGACTTGAAATGTCAGTTTGTTATATAATGTCAGTAAGTTTTTATATATATATATATATATATATATATATATATATATACTGTATATTAAAACATTTTTAAATTTAACAAGACATTTTTAGGAAGATCACTCTTCTTCTTCTTCACTCAACATCCACTTGCCATAAAATGTTGGTAACACTTTACAATGAGGTTCCAGTTGTTAATATTTGTTAATATAAATTAACAATACTTATAAAATATTTAATAACCTTTCTTAATGTTAATCAGAACATTTACTTTTACATTACTAAAAATAAAAGTTCTATTTGTACATTTCTATGTGGAAACTTTTTATTTCAATTGGAATGAAATCATTGATGAATTGGTGAATCAGAACATAATGTTTACATGAGCGCTAATAAAGTGATCGGGTTGATGTGAGCGTTTATATGTCACAAGAATTTGGTGATTTTTTTATCGGAGTTAGTTCTGGCTGCAGATAAAGTCTTAATTGTGGGTGATTTTAATATTCACTTTGACAATGAAAAAGATGCATTAGGATCAGCATTCATAGACATTCTGAACTCTATCAGGGTTAGACAACACGTGTCAGGAGCTACTCATTGTCGAAATCATACTTTAGATTTAATACTGTCACATGGAATTGATGTTAATGGTGTTGAAATTCTGCAGCAAAGCGATGATATGTCAGATCATTATCTAGTCTTGTGTAAACTCCATATAGCTAAAGCTGTAAATCCAACTCCTTCTTACAAATATGGTAGAACCATCACTTCTACCACAAAGGACTGCTTTGTAAGTAATCTTCCTGATTTATCTCAATTCCTCAGCATATCCAACAGCGCAGAAAAACTTGATGATTTAACAGAAACTATGGACTCTCTCTTCTCTAGCACTTTAGATACGGTTGCTCCTTTACGCTTAAGGAAGATTAAGGAAAAGAGTCCAACACCGTGGTATAATGAATATAATGAGCACACTCGCGCCCTAAAGAGAACAGCCCGGAAAATGGAGCTCAGCTGGAGGAAAACTAAACTAGAGGTATTTCGTATTGCTTGGTGGGAAAGTACCCTATCTTACAGAAAAGCATTAAAAACTACTAGATCTGATTACTTTTCATCTCTTTTAGAAGAAAACAAACATAACCCCCGGTATTTATTCAATACAGTGGCAAAATTAACAAAAAATAAAGCATCAGCAGGTGCTGACATTTCCCAAGAGCACAGCAGTAATGACTTTATGAACTATTTTACTTCCAAAATCGATACTATTAGAGATCGAATTATAACCATGCAGCTGTCATACAGTATCGCATCAGATAGTGCACTATAGATCCCCTGAGGAACAGTTCCATTCATTCTTGTTAAATCAGTTAAAGCCAACAACATGTGTGTTAGACCCTATTCCATCTAAACTACTAAAAGAGGTGCTTCCAGAAGTCATAGATCCTCTTTTGGCTATTATTAATTCGTCATTGTCATTAGAAAATGTCCCCAAAACCTTTAAATTGGCTGTTATTAAGCCTCTCATTTAAAAAACACAACTTGACCCCAAAGATCTAGTTAATTACAGACCGATCTCAAATCTCCCTTTTCTGTCAAAGATACTAGAAAATGTAGTATCCTCACAATTCGTTCTTAGAGAAAAATGATATCTGTGAGGATTTCCAGTCAGGATTTAGACCATCTCATAGTACTGAGACTGCTCTCATTAGAGTTACAAATGATCTGTTCTTATCATTTGATAGTGGTTATATCTCTCTATTAGTGCTACTGGATCTTAACGCTGCGTTCGACACTATCGATCACAACATTCTTTTGAATAGACTAGAAAACTTTGTTGGCATTAGTGGAAGTGCATTAGCATGGTTCAAATCGTACTTATCTGACCGCCATCAGTTCGTAGCAGTGAATGAAGAGGTATCATATCGATCACAAGTGCAGTATGGAGTACCTCAAGACTCAGTACTAGGGCCGTTACTTTTCACGCTTTACATGTTACCCTTGGGAAATATCATCAGGAAACACGGGGTTAGCTTTCACTGTTATGCTGATGATACTCAGCTCTATATTTCTTCGTGACCCGGTGAAACACACCAAATTGAGAAACTTATGGAATGCATAGTCAATATAAAAAACTGAATGATGAGTAATTTCTTACTGCTAAATTCTGAAAAAAAAACAAAAAAAAAAACAGGCGTGTTAATTATCGGACCTAAAACCCCCAAAAGTAATAACCTAGAACACTGTATAACACTTGATGGCTGCTCTGTAAATTCTTCGTCATCAGCCAGGAACTTAGATGTGCTATTTGATAGCAATCTCTCCTTTGACAGCCATGTTTCTAGCATTTGTAAAACTGCTTTTTTTTTCATCTTAGCAATATATCTAAACTGAGACCTATGCTCTCAATGTCAAATGCAGAAATGTTAATTCATGCGTTTATGACCTCAAGGTTGGATTATTGTAATGCTTTATTGGGCGGTTGTTCTGCACGCTTAATAAACAAACTACAAATGGTTCAAAATGCCGCAGCTAGAGTTCTTACTAGAATCAGGAAGTATGACCACATTAGCCAGGTTCTGTCAACACTGCACTGGCTCCCTATTAAACATTGTATAGATTTTAAAATCTTGTTAATTACTTATAAAGCCCCGAATGGTTTAGCTCCTCAGTACTTGAGCGAGCTCTTATCGCATTATAGTCCTCCACGTCCATTACGTTCTCAAAACTCTGGCCATTTGATAATACCTAGAATATCAAAATCAACTGCGGGCGGCAGATCCTTTTTCTATTTAGCGCCAAAACTCTGGAACAATCTACCTAACACTGTTCGGGAGGCAGACACACTCTGTCAGTTTAAATCTAGATTAAAGACCCATCTCTTTAACCTGGCGTACACATAACACACTAATACGCTTCTAATATTCAAATCCGTTAAAGGATTGTTAGGCTGCATTAACTAGTTCAACCGGAACCGGGAACACTTCCCATAACACACAATGTACTTGTTACATCGTAAGAAGAATGACATCTACGCTAATATTAGTCTCTTTCTCTCTTATTCCGAGGTCACCGTTGCCACCCGATCCAGTCCGTATCCAGCCCAGATGGTCACTGCAGTCACCAGATCCAGTTCGTATCCAGATCAGATGGTGGATCAGCACCCAGAGACGACCTCTACAGCCCTGAATGTCAGCGGAGACCAGGACACCTAGATGAGCCACAGAGACAGATCCCCAGTGAGGACCCCGCCACCTAGACAGCCATCGGGAAAAGACCACTGGAACCAGTTGAGCCCTTACAATCTGACTTTGCTGCAGTTGGAACAAACTGCTGGTTCGTTTGGCCAGAGGAGAACTGGCCCCCTGACTGAGCCTGGTTTCTCCCTAGGTTTTTTTCTCCATTCTGTCACCGATGGAGTTTTGGTTCCTTGCCGCTGTCGCCTCTGGCTTGCTTAGTTGGGGACACTTCATTTCCAGCGATATCGTCGACCTGATTGCACAGACACTATTTCAACTGAATTGAGCAGGACGATGACATCACTGAATTCAATAATGAAATGCCTTTAACTGAAAATTGAGTGTTTAATCTTGTCATTTTACATTATTGACATACTATTTTCCTATTTTAATATTGTGCAGTTGCTTTGACACAATTTGTTTTGTTAAAAGCGCTATATAAATAAAGGTGACTTAACTTGACTTGACAAGGTTCAAATTGGATTTAATATTTTGACGTGCACACTGCAAAATTGTATTTTTCCGCTATTTTCACACACTAACCATCCTCTTCTTTTTTTTAAAAAAAAAAAAAAGACTTAATAAAACTTAATATTTATCTATTTCAGGTTCTAATTAGGAGTTAACAAGAACACCAAGCTTAGTGCAATTATGCTTATATTAATCAAGCAGTAAAATTCTCATTGTAATGCCCAAAAATAAAACTAGATTAACAAGAACAGTAATGCTATAGATTAGGAAACACAACTCACTATTAACTAGTTGCACATTAGCATGCATACTACTATTCTGTAAAACCATAGAACTATTATATATATTCATGGCCTATTATATATTTCATGTTGACGTCAACATGAAACATTAACATATTGCCTGCCTACTTGTTGGTCTTTTCACGTTGGTCTGAATGAAAATGCAAATTCATTCTTTGCCACTAGGTGCCGCTTTTGGAACGGTAAAATAGCGGTTTCCCCGGTAACGCTGTACACAGTACTGAGCTCACAAACGTTGCTGCCTTGTCCCAAATCGCACCCTAAACCCTCGCGGCCTTCCTCTGAATCCGCACTTTCGTGACGTAATGCCGCTTTGACTGTCGGGTAGAAGTCTGCTGCGGAGCTCGCCCCGGTGCGGGCTCGGCAGAAGTGCGTATCGAGGGCGCATAGCAGCTGCAAGGGGGGGGCGCTCCCGAGCTTTTGAAAGCTAAAATGACGAATGGGACATCATACGGTCTCGTGGACTTAACGGACACACGCACGTGGTGGCCATTGTAAGTCCGCAAGACCAAAAGTGCACATGAAATGTTCCATTTGGGACAGGGCCTGAGGCATTACAGGCGTGATGAAATTATAATGAGACCAATCCGACCAATCACCACAGATTAGCGTCACGCAAAGGAGGGGTTTGGAAAAATTAATCGTTGAACGAATCATTTGGGAGTTGTTGAGCAAATAACGTAAAAATAAATGCATATTATAAGACAATGAAAGTGTTTTCTGACCTTGCATGCATGTCATCCTGTTGTTGGGGACTCCCAAAACCAAAATATGAACCTTTCATTACCCATAATAGGGGCACTTTAACTGGTCACACTTTTTTAAGTTCCATTTTTTTTACTATTAACTAATGATTAACTGTGAATTTTTCCTCAATAAACTCTTAATTTGTTGCATATTAGTAGCCAGTAAGTTAGTTGTTAAATTGGGGTACGTATAAGGGATCTAAAATATGGTCATCCAGAATAAGGCATTAATATGCGCTTTATAAGTACTAATAAACAGCCAATATGCTAGTAATATGCATGCTAGTTAATAGTGACCCTTTGCCAGAAGTTTGATTGACAGGCAGTCTGACCAGTCATAATGTCGAATCTGCCATTTTGTCTAACATACAAACCAGACAGAAGAGTAGATTAACATCGGTGGACTTGAACTTGAAAAATGGTGTGTATTGAAAGATACCTTCTGATGATTCATTCATGTTTATTTCATGCTATAGCTAGTAAAGAGATGTGCAGCACCATGGTTAGTCTCACATAGCAACAGTAACTTAGGAGTGTGGGTCTTTGCGAAGGGCAAAGTGTTACCCTTAACTCTAGCCAATACCTAAACATAACTACTACAACAACTACTTAGTATCAAAAAGAAGCAAATTAGGAGTTTATTGAGGGAAAACACTTAGTTCATGGTGAATATGTGTTCCCTAATCTAGTTACCACAAGCACCTTTGGGACAATATGTTCCTGCACCACATCACAGAAGATGATTGGAAACAGAACTTTAGATTGACACGACAGTCTTGTATTTTATTCAACAACAACATCAGCTCGTTCCATGCGTCTTTTGTCATTATGCTATTTCTACATAATTGCACATGTGCAAAACAGACTCTCAAAACAGACTGAAATTTCAGTCGATTTGGTCATTTTTATTCCAAATGAGGTGTCTACATTGAGCATTTTCATTCAAATTGGACTTTTAAAACAATTGTAATCAGAATGCAATGCTCCATGTAAACACACTTACTGTTACTGTAGTTAATGTTAGGTATTAATGTTAGGTTACTGTAGTTAATGTATTGAGTAGTGATTACTAACAGTACCTTGTTTAAAGTGCTACCAAAATCTTTGAATGGGCAATGACACCTCTGGAGAAGTGTGTTAATGAGAGTACAGAACATCTCTCTCTTTCTCTCTCTGTCGTGGTCACTCCTCTATCACACCTCCTCCCATATTCACAGTCACATGGCATCACAAACAGCCCAAAGCCTGCATCATCATTCTCACCTGCTGCTGTTCTCCGAGGACAGCTGGGCTTTGTTCTTCCTCCCAGCACTGGCAGGTCTCCCCTCCTCCAGTCTTTCATTCTCCACATACACACTGACAGCCTATTCATTCCCCACCTCATACCGCGACACTGACACCCAACACAAGGATTGGATTTTAAAAAGACCCTCTTTTGAGCGATAGAGAGAATCATTTAATCCAATCCCTGAAGAGCAGGAAACTGTGTTTATTTTGATTCTGGCTCTCTCCCCCTCTCTGTGCGGTCTGATTTGATAACTCCAATGACAGGATCCCTCCCAACCATTGACTTATTAGAGCAGAGGGATGCTGGGAAGGAGGTGCAGCGATACACTGTGACAGTCACGGAGGAGAGCAGCCTGTGAAACGCAACTTATACCTGTATGAGAGCTGTCCACCCCTGATTCAGTACAATGACTCTGGTTCAGACGCCTGAGTGACTTGTATTCGAAAGAATCAGCCTACCCAAATGTATTCTTGTATCTGGTTTTGAGGAGGAGTTCATGGCTATATTTTTCCTCAGTGGTATGTGGCCTGAGAAACCAGTTTTCGAGGAGTAAATCTGCTAGATATATCTTCCTAGAATGCCAAAGGAAAAGAGAGAAGGAAATAAAACAAAAGAGAGACAGCATGTATACTTTTGGTCATGGCAGAAATTTCATTTTCATTGATTTCCCAGTGAGGTACGAACAGTGTAGCTGTAAAGTACAATGGCTACTCGTCCTGCTAAAACCAGATCAAACAGAGATTGCACAGTGAATCTCTCAATTACAAAAGTGTCTACAAAAAAAAAAAAAAAAAAAAAATCCAGAATAATTCAAGGGCTGGCAGACAGGCCTTTTGCTTCAACACTTGTAGAAGCAAGCTAAAATAGCAAAATGGCAAAACACAGCAACTGTGTTTTTATCTCATGTTTGCTTTTGTTATCAGTTAGGTTTAGTGTAGGTGGTATGTATTTTCACATGATGGAACGTCACCAGACATTTAATTTCTGAACTGTCAAGATGCATACAACAGCTAATGTAATAAAGTGTTGCCAGATTCATATTAATCTGTTTTAAAGTGTTGTGAAATGTTCAAGAGGCAACTTGAAATTTTACCAACAACCAAGGTAATTGTTGTCAGATTCATGTTCATCTGTTTCGGATAAAACGAGACATTTCACTTTGAAGGTGTTGCGAAGCATGCAAGAAACAGGCATTTACTGTATTTGAATTTCTGCTTTAGTGAATGTTATGCCAATTTATCATTCATATTCAACATGCAGCCTACACCCTGTTTGCACTGAGATATTGATAAAGAACCAGGAGGTTGGCATTACTGAAATCTAAATTTAGGTACTGATACAGCCCTAGAGATTAAGTACGCAGTATTTTAGAAAAACTTATATAAATGAGAAGCGGATATCTGCAACCACTGCAGGGGGCTTGACAAGTCATATGATGCCATGCTGGGGAAATGCTGTCCACCCAGATCGCTCCACCTAGACTCAGATTTCCCCCTAGTGGCTGCATCAATAACTTCAGACTTCATAAGGAAGGCTGCAGTATTGTTATAGAGATGCTTCAGTAGATAGTCATTCAGAAACATGTGTTTCTGAATTTGTCCCCAATATACTATGTTCAGATGTATAGTATAAAACATCTCAGATGGCAAGGCCAAGTGATTATATCCAAATATTGCTCTCATTATATTACCACGCCATCTGTGTTGTAGGTGGTTTTTCAGCTTTGGCAAAAAAATGCCTTTCCAGCCACCCGAAGACAACATGCTACTGTCTGCTGAGTCAGTTCTAATAGATCTAACAGTCTTCTGCTCATTAAATATTTACGGTAAGTGTATCACTGCAGGACATACACTCTTGAACCTTGGCTTCAGAAAAAAAAAAAAGATAAAATACAGATGTCAATCTTGAACACCGTCTGTGTGAATGTAAATCATGTATGGCCAAATGATTGTATCTGAGACAGAAAAAACAACAATCAATATTTTGAGAAGGATGAAAATGGAACAAAATAATGAAATAAAACACAGCCTATTTCACTCCAAATATACTGTAAGCTGAAACTGCTTTGCCCAGTGGAGGAAACAGAAGGTGAGTTGGCGAACTTCAGCTTACCACGGAAAACAGGAGAGGCGAGAAATGGAAGCAAGAACGTTCACTGCTTTCACTGCCAATGCAGCTGTTCAGGTATTCTGCCAGTGACACATAAAGACCTGACTTCCCACACAAAGCTCTGCAGCTGTGAACCTCTCCAACACACTGTCACTGGGATTTATTCATATCTCTATTTGTTTTAGATGTTCACAGCAACAATGGCTGGGTCAAAATATTTGTGTGACAACAGCAGAAGTGTGAAAATGAACACCAAGTTTTGCTGCCAATTAACTAATTATGCAATCGTTATATTTCATAGCACATAAATGCATCAAAATCTTTAGTGCATAACTCAGGGAAAAAAACTCAGGTTAGCTGGGATGAGTTGGATCGTAGCCTCTAATTTCCTCTGATTTAGTCTCCATGGTAATGTGTCTTTCTCATAGTGCATTCTGATCCTGCAGCAGCCAGTGATGAATGACTAATTTGTCCTGGTCACTTGGAAACTCCGGAGCAGCATATCATATTAAAATTAGTTTGGAACAAAGTTGGGTTCCTTGGATACAGAGTTAGGGATTACTTATGATTTGATTTCCCTCCCCTCAGGAAACACTGAAACACAGAATTATCCACACCACACAAGGGACTCTCCAATATCCACTGACTATCCAATGGTTTTGGGTTGGCAGTGACCTTGTGATACGGTAATGAGTCATCAGGCTATAATTTCTGGATTTTTGCTGGTTGGACCATCAAGATCTGTTCATAAAAGCTCAAGCAAATCCTGCAAAATTGATCTCATGATGAAAGGGTAGAAGTTGCTTGATGATTTGCACAAATACAAATTCACATCAATTTCATGCCACTTTTCCCCAACTAAACTATGTCACTCTTGGATTTATTAATTTTATTTTATTTTATTTTATTTTTTCAGCCTTGGTATTTGGATGCTGTACAGGATTGTTTCTCTAGATCCCCAAGTCCTTCAATCTCTGATCACTACGCCAGCCACAAAACATCTCATCCTTCTGAGATCACATCAACATTAGATTTACCACAAACACAAAGACATTGAGGTGTTGTGTCAGTTTCAGAAACTAGCCAATATCCTGCTGTCTAGAGTAAGATTATGGTTTCATGACAAAGATGCTATTTTATCAAACTAAGAAATGTTGATTACTTTCAGTCTGTTTAAAAATACATTAGACCAACAACACCCCCACCCCCAGATGCCACAACTAGCTTGAAGTTTTCTGTACAGTTTTTTTTTTGTTGTTGTTGATCATTGTTGCTGATTCATGAGCTCCCAGCATGTGTGAATTATGCAGTTAATTTTACAGACATATATTACTGTGTGTAGTTGTTTTATAAAGTAAATGTAGATGATGTTTGTTGACTTTTCACCATAATTGAGGTTTATGTACAGTATTGTAAGTGGTCGGGACTATGTACAATAACATCTATATAAAAGTATGTACAGTGCCAAGTCTTTTTGTGAATCCATTGAAAATATCTTGATAATGTATTTTCTAACCAATCGTTCTTGAGAAGATCAGATTTGTCAGTAACCAGGCTTTGTATACTTTCCAAATCCATCTCCTTAATTGACTCTTATTAGCTTTAGTGGCATTATAACACATAGGTTCACTTACTTTTTCCAGCGCTCCCTGTCGATGAACACTCATTGACTTCAATTAAATGTTGAAAGTACAGCTATTTGTGTTAATAGCTGAGTCAGATTATGTTTGTCTATAATTGTGATTTATAGGTCATTTATGCAAAAACCCACATATTTTCAAAGGATTCACAAATTTATAATTGTACTGTATGTTTTTGATTTACATGATGTTTATTTATTTTCAACGCAAATATTTAGTTCTATTTATACAAGGTATAGGTACAATGAATGAATGGCTGTACAAATTAGTTTTCTCCACAGGGTGTCTTTGCTAACCCTTGGAGACAGAATGTGAAGATCAGACATCCAGGAGAGCCACTGCTCTTCTACACTGAAAGGAGCCAGTTGAGGTAGTTCGGGCATCTGGTTAGGATGCCTCCCGGACGCCTTCCAGTGGAGGCATTTCAGGCATGTCCAACCGGGAAGAGCCCCGGGGGCAGACCCAGGACACACTGGAGGGGTTATATCTCTTGATTGGCCTGGGAATGCCTTGGGATCCCCCAGGATGAGCTGGAGGAAGTGGCGAGAGAAAATTATGTATGGGTTTGCTTACACTGCTGCCACTGTGACTTGATCCCGGATAAGGAGTGGAAAATGGATGGATGGATGGATGGATGGATGGATGGATGGATGGATGCATGCATGGATACCAGCCTGGACTGGCCTGGCCTGCCAAAAGGTGCTCAAAACTCCTCTAAAATCAGCCAAGAAACCAACTTCACCAGGCTGATAGACCTGTAGAAATCTGTAGCAGCCTTGACAAGAATTTGTATTCTAATTTATATTCTAAGAATACATTCAGCACTTTTTTTTATGCAAGATCCTGTATAATAGAAAATCATTTTTAGTGAATTTAGAGTTTCCTCTCCATTTGCTATTTCTGCAATTTTCTAAAAACATTTCACACTGACTACTGAACTTCTGCAATAGAACAGCATTGGAAAAAAGTTTGCTTTGATAGTTACTGAATGACAAAAAAAATAAAAAATAAAAAATAAAAATCTTTGCAGAAATACCAGGCAGATGGAGGAATTTTTCTACTGCTTGACAGAGAAAAGCTCACAAATAGCACTTTATGAAATAAATGATATTAACAACAATCAGCAACATCTGCGAGATCTCGTCCTCTGTTGCGTTCATTTCCTTTATGATACCTGAGAGGCCGTAAGAGAGAGCTGTTTCTGAGATGTCATGTTTCATTTATGTGCTGTACTGACAGGTTTTCAGATGCAGATGGATGTCTCAATCAACCAGATTTCACTCAAAAAAATATCAAAACTTGTGTTTGGTGAAAGAAAATGCTTTCTTCGTGGGTGATGCTTACCAAACGTATACACTGAACGTCACATCGTGACCTTTAGACTCAGGAACAGTACTGCATGTGACTGCCAGGGGCTATCGACTAAATGTGGAAATGCCTCGTCAGTTCCATAAAAGCGACACTCTTTTTCAGCCACACAAATCGAGATGGTTTGAAATGTAAAACTGACAAAACAAGTCAAGAAAGAAAAAGACGATGCCAATATAAGTGGGTGACATTGCATCTTATAGAAAAACCAATTAAACTAAAGTAAGTGCAAAAACAAATTTAGCTCCAGCTGAGGCTGGTAATGAACTCTGAAGAAGATTTTTTTTTTCTTCTTTTTTTTTTTTTTTTTGTGAGTGAAATTGGATATAAAACAACTTATCGATTTTCTGGCACCTTAAATGCTCCCTCTGGAACGGACCATATTCCTTGCATCCCTTTCCTTTTCATATGTCACATTAAAACACAGCCAAACAGCTGAAAGAATAGCCTTTCTGCTATCTGCAGGCTGCCCACTTCAACCAATGCCTTGACCTATGAATAATTGATTACATAAAGAGTGGGTAATGAAGGTCCATGGATAAATTCAATTATGACCATGGCCCAGTGTCCTCAGGGCATGCCAGTAATACTCCAGCATGGAGGGATATCTCCATTGGGCAGCATGCGTAGCCTCTCGAGACCTGCTGGCTTTGATACACCAGACCTTTGTCTCGGTCTTGAAACCCCTATGGGTTATAACTCAAATTGAGGCCCTGTTTCAGGGCCACAGAAGACAGCAATTAAGCCCCATTAGTAACACAGCAGCTTGAATGTAGGCCAGTGATTCTGCTGCAGTCAGAGGATATATGTTTCTATTTCTTTGAAACCTCTGGGCTCAGACACTGTTCACTTTAAAAATGAATAAGGTGTGACCGCACATAGGAGGTTGGGAAAATTAGCTCTTTTTTTCATAAGATGTACGAATCAGCTTAAAACTTTGGCTAGAAAACAGTCATTTAGAAAAATTATAGTGCTTAAGGAGTGTGAGAAATCAGCAAAGGTTTTGCTGGCTCTTAAGGGAAGACCAAAGATAAAGCTGGGTAACACTTTATTTGAAGGTGTCCTTGTTACATATGTTACATGTACTCATTATTATAATAACAAATAAATTATGTATAATTACTTGCAACTAACCCTAAGCCAAACCCTCGTCCTAACCCTAACCCTATAGTAAGTACATTAATATTACTTTGTATTTATATATATAATTACACTATAACAATGACACCTTAAAATAAAGTGTAACCTAAAGCTGTATAACATATTAGGTCAGGATGTGGATCCAATCCATAATGAGAGATCGGACACAATGTGAAATACTTACAGTGATAGTTCTGTCCAAAATGAAAATACTTTCATTATGTGCTTACACTTGTGTTGTCTGTTATATGCTGTTATTTTTTTCAGTGAAACATAATGGAGTGGAACATAAAAAGGAGAATCATTATCCAGGTTTTTTTTTTTTTTTTTTCTCCAGAAAAAAAACTACATGGAGGTTCCTTAACATAACGTTCTTAAAAAGTGTTTTACAGAAGAAATAAATAAATAAATAACTTCATAAGGATTTGAAACAACATTAGGGAGAATAAATAAGTTTGTTTGTTTGTTTCTTTATTTAACTTTTAGCAGGAACATAACAGTAAGTAATAGTAAGAAAAAGTATTGTTCAGGTTTTTGCTATAATGTATTTTTAGGAAAATTGCATAAGGTGTGCATCAATACTACAACATTTTAAAACCTATTTCATGCTTTTCATTTTCAATTTCAGTATGTTTGTTTTATCATAACAGCACTGCATCTTAATTTGCTGTCATATGCATACATTTTATCTCACAAACAATATTCATACAATAAATTGAAACTTACAGTGCAAAGTTAACTTCTCAATTTTAAAAGATGATCAACAATTGGTCTCACTTTTTAAATGAAACCCCCATAATTACATGGTATAGATGGAACCATTACAGACGCTTCATATCAAAACATAAAATATGGATGTCAGTGGAGAATCACAAACCTCCAAGGTGCATTTGATTCAGATAGTGCTGCTTTGATCTGTGAAATCACACTGTATTGTAAATGGCAGCCTTCTGTGGTTTAGTAAACGTGCAAGATAACATTGTGAATTCAATTTTTATTTAATCAATTATGCAGCTTTAATGCTGTCTCTGAAATCAACATTTTCTGGTTTCCCACTGTCGCTTTCAGAATGACCTTGACCATAACAGTGAGATGCCACAATCATAATAGAATTTGAAAACGGCAACAAAAATACTACTACTACTACTAATAATAATAATAAGTAATAAATTCTGTACTTTCCAATCATAGCTTCGAAAAACATACATTTTTGTATGTCCACATCCACAAAACAAGTTTATTTCCCTGTCTAAACTGAATGAATGAGTGAATGAATAAAAAAATAAATAAATAAATAAAAATAAATATACACAGAGACATTGCTTAGATATTTTTATGTTGACTGTACATAAATGGTTTAATATATTGGTAATTAGCACTCATCTAAAAATGAACGTTTCACGTTCTGTTGGCAAATGTCAGATTGATAATACTGGATATGTCCAACAATATTTTCACTTTTGGAAGAGCTGTTCCTTTAAGATATCTACAAAATGCCTGTGTTCACCGAATGTACTGTGAATTCCTCCCCTAAAGCTATCTCCATGTTCTTCCAGCATTAAGTCCATGCAGCTGTATAAATACATACATTATGTCACAGTCCGCCACTGCTTAATTCATTAGATTGTGCTGCAGAACCTTAAATGCTGTAACCGCCATCTCATCTAAATCCCTGTTCTTTTCTTACAGCTTCAGGAACCCATTCTCCTCCTCTGTTTGACCAGTCTCTGGAGATCTCAGCAGTTGATTAGTCTCTTCTGTGTCTCGTGCTTATCTCTGATTGAAATCCAGAAACTCCTGCATTGGGTGTCAGATTTAGCTCAGTCTTGTTCAGTAGAACAGATGAAACTTTTATTTTCAAACAAAACTTCTCCTCCCCAAATAAAGCTGCTGCCGGTCTTTGTGAACCTATTCTTAAATCCTTTGAATTGTAGATTCACATGCAAGAGTATGGCTTATAATGAATTACATTTTAACTTGTCAAAATGACAATAAAGGAATGAATACTGATCTTACATTTGTCCCGTTCCCAGTCATACATATTTATATAACATTCGAAGTGCCAAGTACAGTTTGTAAACACATTCATTCTTATTAACGTCTAAATTGTCTAAATTAAAACACATTTCAAAACTGCTTATAGAGCTTCTAGTCTAACAATTGTAGTAATTATTTGGTAACATTTTATGATAACGTTCTAAGTTAACTTCAGTTAATGCAATAGTTAACATCCACTTAGGTTTCATGCTTCTTTTAATCAGTTTCAGTTTCCTTAACCTGGATTTTTAGTTTTAAATTCCCTACTTGTGTTTCCCTGGTATCCCATCCATTGGTCCAGTTTCTAGTTTGTTTCTTCAGTTACTAATTACCCTCACCTGTGCCTTAACCCTTTGTTATCCTGTGTATATTGCTGCATTCACATCATGTCGTAATTACCGTACTTCCAAGATGACAACACGTGAAGTTCTACCTTGAAGCTGTCCACATCCTCAGACTTCACTCTTAAAAATAAAGGTGCTTCACGATGCCATAGAAGAACCTTTTTGTCTAAATGGTTCCATAAAGAATCTTTAACATCTGAAGAACCTTTCTGTTTCACAAAAGTTTCTTCGTGGAGAAAGAAGGTTCTTCAGTTTATAAAACGGTAAGAAAGAGATGGTTCTTTAAAGAACCTTTGACGGAATGGTTCTTTGTGGAACCAAAAACAGTTCTTCTATGGCATCGCTTGAAGAACCTTTTAAGCACCTTTATTTTTAAGAGTGTTGGAGATAGTGTCTAAGTAGCATCTAAATGAATCTGGTGGCAGTCCGGTGGTACAGCTGTCATGTGGTCCACATCATAAGGTGCATTCACGCCATATCGTAATAACCGTAATTATGAGATTCCAACTTTAAAAAGTGTTCACTTCCTAGTAGAACTCGTAATTACAACTTGTGAACTGGGAGTTTTCTGAGAGCTACAACTTGTACCTCGTGACCGCTGTACCACCTGACCACCTGACCACCGCAGGCTCTGTTTAGGAGTTGATAGTGTTGCCATAGAAAAGCATAATTCCGAGTCCGAGGACGTGAACAGCTCCGAGTAGAATGTGACATGTTGTCATCTCAAAATTACGGTAATTACGATATGGCGTGAACACAGCATTTGCTTTCAGAACATTCCCAGTTTATAATTTGTAATTATGAGTTCTGCAAGCTCATAAATGCTTTAGCATTGATAATGTTGCTATTGAAATGTAAATTCAGAGTCCAAGGACTTGGAACAGCTCAGGGTCGAATGTCATGTGTTGTCATCTCAGAATTACGGTAATTATGACATGGCATGAATGCATCTTATTTCACTGTGTTTCAGTAGTCTTTGTTGGTCATTGTCTTTACATACATTGTGTGAAGCCGCTGTTGTGTTTTGTGTGTTTCCTGTGTTGTATTACTCTCTTCTTTGTCTTGCTGGTAATATCTCTTTTGTCAATTGAAATAAATATTACTGCTTATAAATAGATCCTTGCCTCAACAGCTCTCTGGAACAAACATGACACTTGAAGTAAAAAATAGATATTGTGAGAAAGTTTACTATTTTTATCTTGTTTAATTAAATGGATACCATGAGAGTAAAAAATATTCAGTTTTTTTTTTTTTTTTTTTTTCGTGAACAATAAATGATGAATAAATAAAGGCCAATGACATGAGGAGGACTTGATTCATTACCTTATTTTTTCCAGTAAAAAGATGAGCCGGGGGTAATAAATGAGTCTTAAAAAGGGCAAGCCTTGAGATATTAATCTTCTAAGATATCTAAACAGCTGAAACGAAGGAGTCACTCTATTAGAGCTAAAGGAGACGTCCACTCTCCTACACTTTATGTAAGCCACCAAGGAAACATTGCTACTACCCTGAGGCAATTATTTCATCCCTGTGTCCACACAGCTGGATGGCAGAAAATAGAGATATGGGTTAAAACTTCCTGATTTAGTGAGGCTGACTCCATACTTGGGGTCTGGAACAGTGAGAAAAGAAAAATCGAAATGCGTGACCTTTAAGAGGTGGTGGCATGTAGCAACAATGGCTGACAAATAGCAATGAGGATTAGCGATGGGTGTGACCTTCTGCGGTTAAGGTCAAAGCTAATCGGCTAAACCAAGAGAATGCCATGAAGTGCTTGACAATTGCCACAAATGCAGGGAAAGATCACAGAAGATGACTTCAGAAGCCAATATGCCTGGAATTCCTCTAAAATGACAAACATACAAATATTGGTGAACGTGACTTGTTTAACAGTATCTATGAACATTACTGGGTTTCTGTGACCCTTCCATGCAGATCTTCAAAGCATTTGACGTTATATGAAGCTACATCTGAATTTCCCCTTTCTTCTCAGATATATATGAGATATATTTCACATGGTGTCAGTCTCTCAGCTTGTCAGCCAGCCTGCTGTGTCTGAATCTGCTCCTGAAGTCTGTGGAAGTGCAATTAGGGAGCTGGAGTCCACCCTTATTACTTTAGGATACAACCCTGTCAGTCTGCTGCTATGTTAACTAATGAGTCTGGCTTCTCTCTGCAGATTAAATGGGCAGTATAATCTCCTGACCTTCACGTCCATCTCCACGGTCTTCCCACACAATAATTAATTAACGCTTCTATCTTTCAGACGGCCATGATATAGGTAAACCTGACTTGAAATGTATATGTGACAGATGAGTAATGGGTTCTAACCACAAAGGGGATGATTATTCACGTTACATAAGTATATACTTAGGATGCTAACATAATCAATCATAATCGAAGGTGTTTGTATGATTGTTTCAGAGGCATTCCACATTTTTGTCTTTCACCGGTTTCCAAAAAATAGTCATGCTTTGTTCACAAATGGCAGAAGATTTGCAAGTAAGAAAGATGGATGTGTGTAAAATGAGTTAAATTGTGTCTAGAGATGGCTCGATACCATAATTTTGGCTTCGGTATGATACCAGAATGTAATACCTCGGTATCGATACTAAATCAATACCATAGATGACAAATAACCAGCCTCAAAATATAAGTGAATTGAAAATAATTTTATTAAAGTGATAATAATACCAACAGATTCATCTTAATACCTTTGTATCAAACTGTAACAAAAAACCTAAAGGGAACATAGGTTATATTTTGATGTTGGAGAAAAAAATATATAACTGAAGTAATACAATGAAAATATATTCAAATCTTCTTATCTTTTCAGTGCAAACACATAGTGCACTGCAAACAAAAGGTCTCAAAATGTAACAAAAAGTCTACCGGGAACATAGGTTGGATTTTGACTGAGTTTGAAGGCGAAAAAAAAGGAAGTAACGGAATTAATGCAACATATGTTGCTTTATTGTAAAGTGTTATTCTAACAGTCAAAATAACGTTATTATTTCTCTCTCTATCTCAGATTGTTTTCAGATTTCAGACTCAGATAACCAAAGAAAAAGCATTAAATATAAATCTCACTCTCTCGGCTGCTTCATATTAGCGGTCGGCAGCGCGCCAGAAACATTCCCTTCATATTATTGATACTAACATTAATATAGTAATACTCTTGCTTAATTCAAATTCAATTAATATCCGATTGTATGAAATGCAAGTGCATATATTACGTGACCAAAACTTCATTGGTTCTAGCGTGTCACACATGCACATTTAAGCTTACTGCATCACATCTGTATGTGCGTTGATTAGTTGTAAATATAAGTTAAAATTAAATCTGAATTTATGAATGATGCACTCACCTGTCGACCTCTTAATCCTCTAAAAAGATCAGGATGAGCAAGCGATAAATGCTTAAAAAGGTTTGATGTGTTGCCTCCTGTAGCAACACATGATTTATACTATAGCAATGCTTGCATACAGGTGCAGTAAGGTCAGTTCATTCACATTTGTCATCTGTTTTGTATGCAAATTAATGCCATATTTCACTTCTACTGTTCTCTTTATTAATTTCAGGGTGCGTTGATAGAGTTTCATCTGTTTGATCCATCGTGTTGTTCTGTTGTCACATTTACTTGTTGGCAGCTATTTGGGAAGCACTGCCTCCTACAGGTGCACTTTGCAACAGCAGCGTATGAAATACCGAATTGAGCAAAATTATGATATCGTACCATTTGAAATATAATATATACCGGTATTTTTCCAGTATCGGTATACCGCGCATCCCTAATTGTGTCTATTATTATTTTTAGACTGTGCCTTAGAATGTGGTAAAAGCATTACCATGGGAATTAATCACTCGAGCGTCTGAGCCTCTACCTGTTTAATAACAAATTTAATCACTTCCTCCAGAGGTTCATTAGCTCAAAAAGGGAAAGTGTGAGGTTTTATTAGCCGACAGAGCCTTCATTAAGAGCCAATTAAATAATGAACACAGCATACCTTCTTCTTGTAAAGGGATAGACTTGCTGTGAGTTCTCTCTCTTCCTCCACTGAAGAGTACATGTAGTAAACACAGGGAACAATAACAGGAGCAGACAAACTTTGCGTGATGTGATGCTCTAGAGAGCAAAGGTTTGAAAAAAGGTTGCAAAAAGAGAAAGATAGATAAACAACACAAACCTTCCCTAAATCCTATAAATTGCATGATACAAAATTGTGCCTTCAGGGGTATTGTAGGATACACATGTACCTTCTTGAATGTTACAGCGGGGATCAGGACAATCACAGTTAAGACCTTGAGCGTGTCTCAGATCCAGTGATTTCCTGGACAGAAACAAAGTAAAGTAAATACCTGTTTTATTGATTTTGACGATTAAAACTAGTTGCACATCAATGAACTTCTGATTTTGCTTCTGCCCAAAAACATTTTTTGCACAAGGAAGACTCAAGAAATATCTAGAGGTCTAGAAATTTCTTGTATCAAAGCTAAATAAATTGTAAGCTTCAAATGTTTGATGTTATTCATTATCAAAAATTACATAATTAATATAATATATAATTAATGATAATGAATACTTAAATTTATATGCAAAATGTTGCATATATTTTTATTTAAAAAAATATTTTGCATATAAATATGCATATTTCAAAATGTATGCATATAAATATGCATATTTCATGCATATTTTACAAAGGCCTATTTTTATACACATTTTTAATGAGAGAATCTCATTCTTAGCAAGTCTGCATTTATTTGATTAAAGGGGTCATTGGATGCCCATTTTCCACAAGTTGAGATGATTCTTTAGGGTTTTAATGAAAAGCCTATTACATACTTTGGTTAAAATTTCTCAGTAGTTGTGTAAAACAACACTCTTTTTACCTTGTCAAAAATAGCTCTATTCACAGCGACCCATTTTCGGTGCTTTTCCCTTTAAATGGTAAATAGCTCTGCTGACCCGCCCCTCTTTTCCGTGCGGTGAAGAGCCATTTTCTGAGACTGTGAAGTTTAGCCACATTTGTCGTGGAACACATTATTAGGAAAGGCGATTTGCAAATATTCATAAAAAAAAAACAACAAAAAAAAAAAACTTATACTCACTTCTTTTGTAGGTGAAGCATATACACGAATAATTTGCGCAAACATAAGACACATTTAGGTAGATCGGGGGGTGCATTCCCTTCAAAAACAAAAGTAATCCACTGTGTCTTCAGCAGCTCAGATGTCGGGAGTAAATGATGACTGCTATGTTCATTATTACATTCAACAACAAAACACCTCAATCGTTTAGGAGCCATTCTTGTCTATACCTGCTCCGGCGTCGAAAAAATGGCGGACTGTGCTATAATGCCAGTGTCAATCAACAATCGTGGGAGGGGCCTGCCTGTGTGATGTCACACTGCCAAGAATCTGTGAATGTCTTGATTTGAGAAAGGGGTTATTTTTGGGGATTTAAAGGGGTCATATGACGTTGCTAAAAATAACATTATTTTGTGCATTTGGTGTAATGCAATGTGTTTATGCGGTTTAAGGTTCAAAAAACACATTATTTTCCACATACTGTACATTATTGTTGCTCCTCTATGCCCCGCCTTTCTGAAACACGCCGATTTTTATAAAGCTCATCGTTCTGAGAAGCGAGGCGTGCTCTGATTGGCCAGCTATCCATTGCATTGTGATTGGCTGAATACCTCGAGCGTGAGACGGAAATGTTACGCCACTTACCGTATTGTGATGGCGTGTCCCAGCATGACGAGACTAAAACAATAAAACCCATTACAAATGAAGCATTTGTTGCATCCAGTGGGGACATAATTACTGATTATAATGACTTATACTGTCTTTTTACGCATCGCGTTGCATCGCGCCGTGTAAACATTACCATGTCTGCATTTGTGATCAGAGAAACAAAAACAACAAGCACTACTCTACACTGCTCAAAACTTGCGTTTGAATAGTCAGTGGAAAATTCTTTAAATATGAAAACATACTTACAGGCTATGAGTCAGAAGCGCCAGACTGTCCTTGCAAAGTTGGAATTGCCCCACTTTATTGAAACAGTCTTTGAACACAGCTGGCAGGCTACTCCCAGGTTCAGGAAATAATCCTCCGTAAAATATATATATATATATATATATATATATATATATATATATATATATATATATATATATAAAACTAAATAAATAAATAAATAAATAAGTAGGATTAAGAATAAAACATGAATGGCCAAATAAAAGTAACTTCATAAAGGAACACACATGGGCTAAATACAAGCGCCCTTTCGATACTTTCACTCGTACTGCGTCGCTAGACGCTAATGGGGAAAAACTCCTTTTAATCCGAGGACTGAAGACTTTTTCAATCACGCAGTGTAACTGCACGGCCTATAGTTAGTGCAATGATTAAAAAAAAAATGTAATCAATGGCTCGGCAGCGGCGCTGCACGAGCCTATGGCGGTGAAGACCGCCAGAGCCCGCCAGAATGGGCGGGGCAACTGGCTATATAAGCAGGCATTTTGCCATAGGATCTCAGATCAATTCTCCTTCAGCGACGACGATATTCCCTCGCTGACCTCTGGACTGAAGAAAGCTCGCCGTTGAAACGCCTCTCTGCAGATAGAAGCTGCCTTTTCCTCTGCGCTCTCTCGCCGCTCCACCTGCTTTCTGCTGCCTCGGCGACCTGCGCAGACGCCAGCTCGTCTCCTGCCGCCATCCAGTGAGCATTAAAACAGCAAATTTCTTTCTAAAAGAGCAAGCGCCGTTGTTTAGCTGTCGTCCTGATCCGCTGGGAAGGAAGAGGAAGGGGCAAAGTCTTGCAAGCGCCAGACCACCCCCGAAATGCCCTCTGTTGAGCCCTTAAGCACCCCGTTCGGTTAAGGGTGCCAGTGCCAATATGTTTGTGCAGAAAAATGTTGTGAAGCACAGGCCCATTCCCCTTCCACGCTCAAAGTCTATGTGGCAGCTATAGCAGCCTCCCACGGTCCTATAGCTGGACAGTCGGTGGGCCGGAACAACCTAGTTGTCCGTTTCCTAAGGGGTTCCAGGAGGCTTCATCCGCCCCGGCCCCTCACGGTCCCTATGTGGGATCTGCCCACGGTCCTGAGAGCCCTCAAAGGCTCCCCCCTTCGCTTCAGCCAAATTTGGCCTGAGATCCTATGGCGAAATGCCCGCTTATATAGCTAGATGCCCCCGAGTCTTCAGTCCTCGGAGAAAAAGGAGGTTTTCCCCATTAGCGTCTAGCGGCGCAGTACTCGTTCCCGGATCTCAGGGAACCGAGGTTACATAAGTAACCGAGTACGATTTGTGCAACAAACCAAAATGTGTATGTAAGAATAACTAGCAATGAAGAAGCTGAAGAGAGGATGGAGTTAAGATGTTTTGCCAGAATTGACAGCTTAATGTGTTTTCAATGAGTTGTGTTGATGGCTGAGGGCGGATGCGAGGCCGCATGGAGCACAATACCCTGCCTTACATCCAAACAGGATAAAGTGAATGACACCGCACCTGTAATTCCAAGCAATCTTTCAGCCTGCTGTTTGTTTTCCATACACATTGGCCCACAATGTTGCCAATGCATTCAGACAGCTATTATGTGCTCAATGTTTATAAAGTGCTCTCCAGCAAGGACATTAGGGACTATGAAACCCACTGTAATTACTTATCAGAACAAAAGCCCAAAGGACAGGAGAGCTCCTGGCTGGCCGGGAAATACACAGACATATGGGATCTTATTCAGCGTTATTGCTGCCATCAAGGGCTCATGCTGTATCTCCATTTCTATTTCAGCACTGAGAGCTATAATCATAAAAAAAAAAACTGAGCAGAGTGAAATGGCCTTTTACGTCCAGATAAACAGACTCTGGACAGGTATAGAAAAGGTTTCTGAGCTGACATTATGAAACCACCTATGTCTAATAATAGAGCTATGGCTGTATGCAAGGAGAAACCAGTCTCATGGTAATCAGTGATAAGTTGCTGAAGTGCCAGTGACGTAAAGATTGAGAACGTCAGACAGGCGAACAGGAGAGATGGACCCCACAGAGCCCGACTCATCTGTGAATCCATAATGACGTGGGTCTCACCAATTGTACATTTATAAATAGAATCCCTTTCCAATTTAAACTCAGTCACTGCACTGAGCAATATAGAAAAAAAGTGTTTGGATGTGCTGTACATTTGCTGGGGTAGGAACAGGGAATCAATTATGCTAAGGGTTCATATACTCTCAAGGATGTTTCATCAGAGAAATCACAGATGATTATATCCTTTCGCATACATAATTGCTGTAAAATTAACAGTTTATTGTCATATGAGAGAAACGGTACATCCACAGCCACATACCTGGGTGGGAATCATATAGTTAGTGCACACCAGTTTATAATTTCCTACAAGGAAGAGATTGAGGATTGAGTGAATCATGCTGTAATTATACTTAAGAAGACTCCTCATAGTCCCTTTCCAATCACGACTCTATCTGAAGTCATTTAACCTATTATTGACTGATAGCAGGAGAGAGACCAAGTTGCACCTCATGAGCTTCATGTTCACCCCCGGGTTAATTTAGCAATGTAACTGTTAGCACTCAAAGCGCTATAATTACCATGTTCAACAAGCTCTTTATGGAGTGGAACTAAAGTTCATCCTAGTGGAGAGTTAAATACTGTCCAATGAAATGTAGCATATTAAAACCATATCTATCCCATATTTAAGATGTAATGTATGAAATGCCCTGAAAATACTACATAATCTGTGGTGTTTGCTAAGGCAAACATCAATACTATGACTGAATATACTTAGGAGTATGAATTTGAACATATTTGAGGTTTGTTGAAGAGAGGGTGTGCTATTAATTTTATAAGCATTTGAACGTTAGATTTTTCATTTGATGAGGATGAAAAAAGAATTCCTAAAGACCATCAATGAAATTCCCTCATAAATAGAAAATAAGGAATATCTACTGCAGAAAGTGCAATATTAGAGCCACTTCACCCAAAAAAAAAATAATATTACATCAAGAAGATATAATCTGAAAAACATCTGTTTTTTTTTTTTCTTTTGTTTTGTTTTTTGTTTTTTCCATACAGTGAAAGTCAATGGGGTCCAAAACAGTGGTAAATTCAGTATCACTGAGATACTATTAGTTTTTATTAATATTTTATTTTTAATGAAAAAAAAAACACACACACACACACATACACATTTTTGGCGAACTATCCTTCATGTCATTAAGCATCAATATGCAGTTGCTACAACATGTTGTTGCTTATTGACTTGAACACCGTGGTGACCATCCACAACACAAGAAGCCTTGATAACAAATACCACTCACATTTTCCTCAGAAATTTAAATCTAGTTTTAATCTTATTTTCCACAAAGCCTGCAGCATGTAGCAAGACAGACTGTCAAATAGGTGCCAAACAGAAATATAATATTGTACCATACTGTCTAATAAAAGATATGGGACTTAATGTAGTTATAGTCAATCTGAACACTCAAATTCCTTGTTATTACTTTGCTATCAGAAAACCAACATGCACACTCAGTCGCATACACTAAAGCAAACACAAACATCAGGTTTGCAGTGAGTTATTGTTTGCACTGATTTCTCATCTCCCGTTGTGTTGTTTTCCTTTGAGTCTGGTCATCATGCCATCTCAGAGTAATATTCTTCACTAACAGCCAGGTGCACAACACTCAGAGGACCTCCTACATTATCAGCATGATACAGACAGGTCTAGCCCTGCAAAGAGATTTATAGCCAATCTGAACATGTAGCTGTTAGTTTAATATGTTGTAGATATCATAAACAATACTGTAATTATTACTTGGCACTCTAAAATACCTTGATTGGTTAATAGTGTTTGTGTGTCACTTTTTAGAAAATTATATATATAAATATATATATTACTGTATATATATACATTGTAATAAAAAAAATTATATATTTCAAATAAATGTTCTTTTGAAAGGTTCTCACAAAAAAATAAATAAATAAATAAAAATATTAGCAGCAATAAGAAATGTTAATTTTGAGAACCCAATCAGTATATTACAATCATTTCTGAAGGATCATGACACTTGACTGGAGTAATGGCTGCTGGAAATTCTGCCTTGCCATCACTAATAAATTACAATTTATATTAATTATATTAAAACAGAAAACAGATTATATTAAAATAATATTTCACAGTGTTATTGCTTTTTTTTACCTCATACATTTGACTGTGGATATTATTATCCAAGCTGTAAAAATTGATCAACTATCAGTTGGACATTATTGATTGACTCTGTAGCAGTTAATTGTGAGGATGTTTCCAAATATAAACATCTCTGGAGCACTGAAGGCCTGTATGTGGGCTGATGAGAGCCTGAGGTTACATGAGCATCAATGACTGATCATCTCATATGTGAATGAACTAGAAAGCCTGTTTAGTACAGTGAATCCTTCTCCTAAGATGGCATAGCGTTACTAAAAATATATGGAAATATGGATAATATTTATGTATGTGTGTATATACAGTATTATATATATATATATATATATATATATATATATATATATATATATATATATATATATAAAATGGAGACGTCCTGGTTGCCTATGGTGTCTCACTGCACTTTTTTTTTATTGTATGATATAGTATTACTACTGCTTTCCCTTCACTTTTGAAATGTAATGTTCATATGCATTTGAAATATTCTTGACATCAAACATCTTGACATTTATTTATTTATTTATTTATTTATTTATTTATTTATTTATTTATTTTTGAAGCTGCAAACCAACCCTCTAGTGCAATTTCTTAACTATAATTCTTGAAATAAATACATACAATTTATTTATTTATTTATCTATTTATATGTGATAAACGGACATGTTGCTCTGCTCGAATCAGAAAAGATGCCCAAGGTGAACTTTAGTTTCCTGTTTACACTGCACATCAAGAAAATGTGACTTCAGTAAATATAGCTTCACATCACAAAGGTATGATTGTACACTGACAGCGATTTCAGACTTTAAATATATCTTTTGTCAGTAAAATGCAACCTCTGCAGTTTTCCCCATTGTTGCTCCATTAATAAAACTGTGCATCAGATTCAGATCACACACACAAACACAGAAAGAAAAAGCCTTGACAGTTTATTCCAAAGGGCTGTTAAAAATGGCAGGCAGACCTTTTTTAGATAAACATTCCTGAAAAATTTGACATCTTTCTGATTTAATGAACGTTAAATATTGACCCAAATTAGTTTAGGCATTCTGTACACTGTTGCATGGTGAAACACATCCAGTACCTCAAGTAAATTGCTATTAAATTTAAATAATTAATTTTGTGCTATTGACAGAGCCTTGAAAAATAACGGCCTCAGCCTTCAGTTATAGGGGGGGAAAAAAGTCTGTTTTCCTCTCCTGGCAGTCAGGTTGCTTTCTCTCCTTGGCACTGATAAGTTGATACAGTCATACAACACTGCACCCAACTTCAGTGCTTCCATTCTGTGTGCTGACAGCCTGGTAATTAATGCCTACCTGACTCCTCCGGCAGGCATCTCCCAAGGCTGCTGATTAGGACTCTGGCTCTCCAAAGTATGACACCTGTGTAGACGTTTTACCAGGAGCCCAAACAAAAAGAAAATAGCTGAGCACATTACTAATTTGCAGCAATGAATTCCAGCCTGTTTGGATTTGTCTCCACGAGCATTGTTTTATCATTCCGGTCAATGAGTCGGATGAAAATTGCATTTGCTAATGAAATGACTGCGGGTATAACTTATGTTAAATGCAAACATTAAAGCAGCTCACCTGTTTTGCCTTCATCCAAACAAGAATTAGCACCAGCAGTATGACAGATTTTTCCATATGTTCTGTTCTTGCCCTTCCTAGACCACAAGGCCGTGTTCGGCCTCATCAAGAGAAATGACCAAAGAGAACTGAATCCTTTCATGTTGCCCTTTCCCCCTCTACTACACTTGTGATTATAAAATTGATTTTCTTCTTCTTCTTCTTCTCCCCTTTTTTCACTTAAGGACACCAGTTCTGCTGGGTTATTATTGTACCGCAGTGCTGTAATAACAATTTATCTTCGCTTCTTGTACGATTACTGTACAGCGCTTCAGAAAGGAGGGCAGAGGTGCCACATCTTTGATTTATAGGAGCAATTTGACCGCTGCTTATTAGAGTGATCCACTAAGGTGATCCAGGTGGTGGAAGGCCTCCACAGCATCTTAACGCTGTTCAAGAGCACAGGGGCAAAACAATTCAAGACTGTACTTTTGACCAGAATTATGATGCTAACCTTAGGGCAGGCGGGTGATGCGGTTGCTTATGCCAAGACAGTAATAAAACACTCGGAAAATGATCACAGAAAAGCAATTTGTAATTTATCACAATCCGATTTGGTTTAGTACGTACAGAGAGCATATTGTTGAAAGAGAGATGCATTGTTACAAAACTTAGAGAGCTTCTTGCTGTCTACGGTCTACATAAACATGGGAGACTTTTGATTTTAATAGATTTTGGCTGTAGCCATTCCCTCTAGAACAGAGGTTGGCAACCTTTTTGTTATGAAGTGCCATTTTTAATTTTACTGTTTAATCACTGTCATACCGATGATATATTACCAAATTCATAACCATTTTAAAAGTTCAAATAAGTTTAATTGAAACATTAACACATTTTATAATTGAAAACCGATGATCTTGTTGCCCCATGCCATGTATTTTGTGACGTGCTTTTGTTTCATGGACTTTTACTTTGTTCAGTGCAAACTGCAGATGAGTCCTATGTTATGGTTTGGTTATGTCAAGTCACGTTAATGTAAACGGATAGTTTTTTTAAGTTCAAGTCAAGTCAAACTGCACTGTGGTTCAGTCAGGACTCTCTTCCAGTGGACTTGACATGACATCCCAGCATAACATCATTACAAACTTGTTTATTTTATTAGTTTCTTACACATGTAGAATAGTGCATAGTGTTTTTCTTCAACAAATGAGTTTTAAACCTTTCAAAATTCTAAAAGTTTATTTCCAGGTTTGAATTGCACTTCAAAAACAGATTTCCAATGTGACCCTACTGAAACTCACTGTAAGTGTGTGAGAAAGAGAAAGTCATAGTTTGCACATCACTGTCATCGCAATTTTTGTGGGGAATACAACTATGCATACCGATTTGAAAATCTCGGTTCGCAATAGTTTTTTTCTGAAAGCTAAGCGCAACATATACAACTTTGAGGAATGACCTCAAAATGTACATCAGTTATTATCCCTCCATGTGCCATAGGTTTCCAACCCGTGCTCTAGGTTTTAAGCGATCTTGTGATATTTATAGGTCACTATACTCCTACTGATTTTTAATAATTATGTTTTCGTTGCAAAACAACACAATTTAAGAACCCTTTAAAAAATTAATCTTGGAATTACATGGCAACCATTGTTCAATTATGGAATTTGTAATGAAACCACAATTTACCATTGTTTTACCATAATATTCAACCAAGACTCGTTGGAAACATTTCTGCAAAATGCAAAATATTCAGTAAGAGGGGATGAACATGATTCTGGAAATGTTTTATTATTTTGGTTGTTGTATCACAGCAGTTTGCAAATTAAATGTCTGCTAAGTGGTGTTAAAAGGTTAATCACATTTGGAAAACACCATACCTACCACTAAACCCACTAAACCAACACCTACACTAAACCCTACCCTAGACCTAACTGATAGTGTTAACAAAAGCAAGCTTGAGAAAAAAACACATTTTCTGAAGCAACCATACTATTTCATATCTGACCTCTAATATAAAAGATGTTTTATCAAGTTGCAGTTATTTAATAAAAACATTCTGAATGGACTTGCATGTTGCAAAATATTTTCAGCATAAAAATACATGATACACACAATTTTGGGGTAAATTCAACTACTTTTAACTACACAGTTCTCATCTCTTCTGCCATATTGGATTTATGTTTTCACATAGCATACATTTTTCACAGTCACAGTGCATTCTGGGATTGCTTTAGCTGTAAAGGACGGTACATGTAATGCTGTCTTATTTGGCTAAGATAAGGTAAGTTGCCTAGCTTTTAGAAAAGTCTTGGCCCTGGGATTGTGCTTATGATTCCCTAAAATTTAGCTGGAACAGACCAAGACTATCTGCAACACACACAATACGATTCCAGTCTTTCCTCTCTGAAGCTTTTGGCTGATTCACAGAGACTGGCATTTATAGAGCCATTTTACAACTTCACCTGTCTTTTCTAGTTCTGTAGCGCTTTCTCCTGTGGCCTACGATAACATTTAACAGCTGACCTTATCTCTGGGTGCCATCGTCTTCCTTCTTCCCACATGTATGTTACGACCACATTTCTGTCCTGATTAGAGATGACTATCTCATACACATTATGTGGCTGCAACATAATGCTGATGACTCCATGGCGATCCTAAACTGCATTGAGAATTGTGTCACAGCTGTACTAAGGTCATCAGTACATCTCAAACATCAGCAAACCTGTATTCATCTCCGGTGAGCCTTTTGTACCAGTGACATAAGCAGTGAGCTGTTTGTTGCCTGGCTACTAGATAATGAGTGTCAATGAATTCACAAGTAAACTGTTGTAAATTGACTGGAGATCGGTTTTTCAGCTACAGATGTGGTACAAAATGTCTATATGGCAAAGCCACGGCTTTGGTTTTACTGCTGTCTCCCATCAAACAGTGCCTGTCAGAAACATGGTCAATGGGCCATGAAACACAGTCACACTGAATGGGTTTTATGGCACAGCTGGTGGTTGTTTAGTGCTGAGCTGGGCCACTCTCCACTTCCATTGCATTCACGTACTGTACATCTTCAAAATAAAAAAAATAAAAAAATAAAAAAGAAAGCTGAATTGCTCTTGGAAAAGCTAACCTTAAACAATGACCATGAGTCTGTCTAAGGCCTGTCCAGAGAAATGTGACAACAGTGGTGGAAAAGGTCCTTGCTGAGGCTACACAAATACAAACAACTCAGAAATGTGCAGGACATTTTTAAACTTCCTCAAAAGAGGAAGGTTCATGGCCTATTTTTCCCCAGTGGACCATGAACGCATTCATTATTTTGAGTTTCAGGGCCACAGTAGCTATAATATCTCATGAGAAAACCTTCCCACCTCCTGCTGCCTCAAACCTAAAAACTTCAGGCCTGCCAAGATACTTTGCTTTTAGCAGAGACAGAATACTAATAACCCCTTATCAGTCCAATATCCCCATTACTCAAGCAACATGCCAAAAATGTACAAATGCCAAATACAGGCACCAGATTGGGTTCACCACACTTCCTTTGTCTAGACAAATTGAATAAAGTAATATTTAGGGCTGAAAACAACTATAATGTAAACTATAACTACAAAACTACCATGTGAGAAATATAGTTCCCCTTTCAGTCGGTCACTCCGAGTCACGTCGGATGACCGACGAAATTGGGATCTCGCCAGAGAGACCAATCCACTTCGAGTGTAACTAAACGAGCCAATGGACATTGGCATGCGATTATTGCATCCAGCTGCCGCTGATCACAGCGTGAGCATAAGAGGCAGCTGATGCACCGCATCAATTATCCTTTCGCTTCGGAGCCGAGCGGTAGTGGTTAAAGCTACTGCTCTCCCTTCCAAGAGAGTGTTCTGCGAGCGAGTGCGGGCGTTACGGCGCGGCAGCGGTGGTCACGGTGTCCGGGAGAGAAAGATCGTCTTCCTGCTGACAGCCACACTAGGAGTGTGCGGTGGCCAGCTCCCCTGCGTGCTTCAGCACTAAAAGAGCATTTCTCTGAAAGAGCAATTTCTCTAAAAGAGCAACACGGGTGATCGCGTCTTTTTAAAGATGTCTTTTCACCCGTGCGTTTCTGGGTGTGGTCGTTTCCTGGCGCCTCAGGACGGTCACGATCGCTTCCTCACGTGTCTGGGCATTCAGCACGCTGAGGTGGCTTTCGTGGATGGTTCATGTTCTTCTTGCGGGGACATGACCATCTCGGAGTGCGACTCTGCTATGTCAAACATGGCAGAGTCCCTCTGCCTGCCGTGATCCGGCGTGCACACTGGATCCGGTGGAGTTAGAGGTGATTTGAGGATTACGGTGAGGGCTTCCCCAAGTGGAGCTCCTCACCCCTCAAGCACTCCGCAGCCGGTGGAGCTGCCGAAGGAGCGCGCTGGCCACGCGTTTCCTTCGGTGCCCCCTCTGACGACCAGATGTCGATCACCGCATCGGAGGGCGGGCCCTCTCTCTCCGGGGATGACGACCCGGCTGCGTTGCCCCCTTCGGGTGTGGTAGCGTTGTCCGTGCCAGACCCAGAGATGACGGCTATGCTTTCCCGGGCCGCCGAGAATGTCGGGCTCGTGTGGAATCCTAAAAAGCCACCGTGTCCCGATCCTTCGAGGCTGGGCGAGTGGTTCCTCGGTGGGGGTGGCGCTGGTTCTCAGCGCCCCCCTCCGGTGCCATTCTTTCCGGAAGTGCATGAGGAGCTGACAAGATTGTGGAGGGCACCTTTCACTGCCCGAAACACATCTTGTAGTTCTTCCGCTCTCACCACCCTCGATGGTGGAGCCGCTTTGGGGTATGCGGGCATCCCCTCGGTGGAACGGTCTGTGGCCATGCAACTGTGTCCAACAGCCGCTTCCACCCTGCGGGGTGATCCGTGTCTCCCCTCACGGGCCTCTAAGTATTCGTCAGGTCTAACTGGCAGTGCTTGTAGAGCCTGTGGGGAGGCGGCTTCCGCCCTCCACGCTATGGCGTTGCTGCAGGTCCACCAGGCCAAAGCACTGAAAGACCTGCACGAGGGTGGTCACGACCTGGCGGTTCTACATGAGCTGCGTGCTGCGACGGACCTCGCGCTACGAGTGACGAAGGTGACCGCACAGTCTCTGGGTTGTGCGATGTCCAGGAGCGCCATCTCTGGCTGTGTCTCGCTGACATGACGGGGCAGGAGAAGGTACTCCCGTGTCACAGACCGGCCCTTTCGGCGACGCTGTCGAGAGCTTTGCCCAGCAGTTCTCGGCAGCCCAGAAGCAGACTGAGGCAAACACATCATGCGCCGGAGGAAACCTGCTGCTTCCACCCCGGCTGCAGCCACTCAGCCTGCTCGTCGCCGTGGGCGCCCCCTGCGGCCGTCCCCGCTCCCGCGCAGCCGCAGCAGCCTTCACCAGGCAGCGTCGTGGAGCCGGTCGCAGGCAGGACGCCCAGCCCGTCCAGGCCCCCGCCAAACCTGGCGGCAAGCGCAAGTGCAAGAGGCCCTGAGACGGGCGACCCAGAGATGGAGGAGACTGCTCATCGGGAGATGGTGACTGCACCACTCCCTCCCCCGGAGGAGGGCCGGGTGGAGTATCTTTTGTTCATTTTGTTCCGCCGCTGGCCCAGCAGCCAGCGGTACCCAAAACATCAGTAAAGAGCGGTCTCCTCAATCTCCGGGTCTCAAGAGGAGGAGAGTGGTGATCCGTGCATCACAGGATCACTTCCCTCCTCCTCTCTCGCCAGCAGGCAGCGGGTGGTTGCCCAAGAGCACCCCTTCTGCCCATTCGTGGAACCAGGTAAGGGCAGTAGCACTCCAGTCCCCGCTTCAAGTCGTCAAACGCCGGGCTGTCACAAGCCTCAAGCCGGGTTCCTGTGTCTCCTCCCATGCGAGGAGAAATCAGGTGAGTGCTACACTACACACCCAGACCCCGCCCCCTGCCGTCACAGGCCAGGCCGTCACAGGCCCTGGGGCCGGTCCCTGTGTTCCACCTCGCTGCCCCACCGCGGGCATGTCGGTGGGCCCGTTGGCCCCGCTGGTGCGGTCTCTCGGAGCCTGGTTAGCGCTCCCCAGCCCGTCCCGGTGGCTCCTGCGGACCATCAGACTCGGCTATGCGATTCAGTTCGCCCGGCGTCCCCCCCAAGTTCAGGGGCATCCGGTACACTTCAGTCAAAGCCGTCGATGCCCCTGTCTTGCTCGCGGAGATTGCAGTCCTACTGGCGAAGGATGCAATAGAGCCGGTCCCTCCAGCCGATATGAGGTCGGGGTTTTACAGCCCTTACTTCATTGTGCCCAAGAAAAGCGGTGGGTTACGACCGATCTTGGATCTGCGAGTTTTGAACCGTGCACTTCACAAGATGCCGTTCAAGATGTTGACGCAGAAACGCATTCTTGGATGCGTCCGTCCCCTAGATTGGTTTGCAGCAATCGACCTGAAGGACGCGTACTTTCATGTTTCGATTCTCCCGCGAGACAGGCCATTCCTGCGATTCGCGTTCGATGGTCGGGCATATCAGTACAAGGTCCTGCCCTTCCGGCTGTCCCTTTTCGCCTCGTGTCTTCACCAAAGTCGCAGAGGCGGCCCCTTGTTCCCCTGAGACAACGGGGTGTGCGCATTCTCAACTACCTCTACGACTGGCTCATACTTGCACAGTCTCGAGAGCTGTTGTGCGCACACAGGGACCTGGTGCTCAGGCACCTCAGCCAGTTGGGCCTTCGGGTCAATTGGGAAAAGAGCAAACTCGTGCCAACGCAGAGGATCTCTTTTCTCGGCATGGAGTTGGATTCGGTCAACCAGACAGCACGCCTCACCCAGGAACGTGCTCAGTCGGTGCTGAACTGCCTCAAGACTTTATCAGGCAGGACAGCGGTCCCACTGAAACTCTTTCAGAGGCTCCTGGGGCATATGGCTGCAGCTGCGGCCATAGTTCCGCTCGGTCTGCTCCATATGAGACCGCTTCAGCACTGGCTCCATGATCGAATCCCGAGGTGGGCGTGGAAACGCGGTACTCACCGGGTTCAGATTACACCGGCCTGCCGCAAGACCTTCAGCCCGTGGTCAGATCCTTCGTTCCTTCGGGCAGGAGTGCCCCTGGAGCAGGTATCCAGGCATGCTGTGGTATTCACGGATGCCTCGGCCACCGGCTGGGGTGCCACGTACAACGGGCACGCAGTATCAGGGGTTGGACGGGCCCCCTTCTGCGTTGGCATATCAATTGCCTCGAGTTGCTGGCAGTACGCCTTGCCCTGTGCCGCCTCAGAGGGCGCCTTTGGGGCAGGGACGTTCTGGTCCGTACGGACAACACTGCGACCGTTGCCTATATCAACCGGCAAGGCGGTTTGCGCTCCCGTCGCATGTCGCAACTCGCCCGCCACCTCCTCCTCTGGAGTCAGAAGCATCTGAGGTCCCTTCGTGCCATCCACATCCCAGGAGTGTTCAATCAGGCGGCCGACGAGCTGTCTCGAGCGGCACTTCCTGGGGAGTGGAGACTCCATCCCCAGGTGGTCCAGCTGATTTGGAGTCGGTTCGGAGTTGCTCAGGTAGACCTGTTTGCATCTCCAGAAACCACCCACTGCCAGTGGTTCTACTCCCTGTCCGAGGCAACGCTCGGCACGGATGCACTGGCACACAGCTGGCCCCAGGGCTTGCGCAAGTATGCGTTTCCCCCAGTGAGCCTGCTAGCACAGACATTGTGCAAGATCAGGGAGGACGAGGAGCAGGTCCTGTTAGTGGCTCCATATTGGCCCAACAGGACCTGGTTCCCGGAACTCATGCTCCTCGCGACAGCCCCTCCCTGGCCGATTCCTCTGAGGAAGGATCTGCTTTCTCAGAGACGGGGCACCCTCTGGCACCCGCGTCCAGACTTGTGGAAACTTCATGTGTGGTCCCTGGACGGGACGCGGAGGTTCTAGGTGACCTGCCCCAGGAGGTAGCGCTCACTATCGCTTCAGCACGAGCACCGTCCACAAGACGGGCCTATGCGCTGAAGTGGAACCTGTTCGTCGAATGGTGTTCCTCTTACCAGGAGGACCCCCGGAGATGTTCGATCAGAGCCGTGCTTTCCTTTTTGCAACAAGGGTTGGAGCGTAGGCTGTCCCCCTCCACCCTTAAGGTATATGTTGCTGCTATTTCTGCCCACCACGACCCCATAGAGGGGAGGTCGGTGGGGAAGCACGATCTGGTCGTCAGGTTTCTTAGGGGGGCCAGGAGGTTAAATCCTCCGAGGCCTCCCTCCCTTCCCTCTTGGGATTTGGCTTTGGTGCTAAGAGCCCTACAAACTGCCCCCTTTGAGCCATTGCAGTCAGTCGAGTTGAAGTTTCTTTCTATGAAAACCCTACTCCTGACTGCATTGGCCTCAATCAAGAGGGTGGGGGACCTGCAGGCATTTTCGGTCGACGAATCGTGCCTTGAGTTTGGGCCGGCTGACTCCAGTGCAACACTGAGGCCCCGGCCCGGCTATGTGCCCAAGGTTCCTACCACGCCCTTCAGGGACCAGGTAGTGAGCCTGCAAGCGCTGCCCCTGGAGGAGGCAGACCCAGCCCTAGCTTTGCTCTGTCCTGTACGCGCATTGCGTCAGTACGTGGATAGAACTCAGAGCTTCAGGACCTCAGAACAGCTCTTTGTCTGTTACGGAGGACAGCAGAAGGGGAAGGCTGTCTCCAAGCAGAGGATGGCCCACTGGATAGTGGATGCCATCACCTTGGCCTACGAAGCACAAGGTGTGCCCTGCCCGCTCAGGTTGCGTGCTCACTCCACTAGGGGTGTCGCATCGTCCTGGGCGCTGGCTCGTGGTGCCTCGCTAGCAGACATCTGTAGAGCTGCGGGTTGGGCGACTCCCAACACGTTCGCTAGGTTTTATAGCCTACGTGTCGAACCGGTTTCCTCCTGTGTTCTCACCTCAAACGGGTAGTGGCACTGAGAGGGCCGGCTCAGAGTCGGCTTGCGGCGTCCTTACGCCTAATTCTCCAGAGAGTTCCTTAACCAGGCAAACCCTGTTGAGTCCTCCAGCACTCCGGCGTCCGGACACGGCGGAGCGTCCGGCGCCAGGCCTTCAGCCAATGAATTCTTGAAAACTGGTGCGAGGCTAGTGCCCATATGAGAGACCCTGTCGGGATCCCATATGTGTATTCCACGGTATTCTTATTAGAGCCGTGTTTCCCCTGGCGGACCACGTTCTGCCATCTCTAAAGATGCAGCCTGAGCCATCTCAGAGACTTCCATGTGCAAAAGGGCCCTCTGGGTTACTTCACATGTTTGAATGTCACTTAAACCCCCTTTGGGAGGAGGTGACTCCGCAGTGTGCCTCTTCCAAGTGGAAGGGCACGCTTCCCAGTGTTATCCTAGTCCTACTGTTTGGGTTGCTCAAGGAACACCAGTAGTTGACCTTCTCTGTGTAGAGCCCGGTCCTATCGTCTGCCTTATAGGAAGGGTCAGGAGCCCTACACAGGGCACTGGAAGGGGCAGCTCCTGTGGCGCTTTGGTAGGGATCCCAATTTCGTCGGTCATCCGACGTGACTCGGAGTGACCGACTGAAAGGGGAACGTCTCGGTTACGTATGTAACCCTCGTTCCCTGAAGGAGGGAACGGAGACGTCACGTCCCGTCGCCACAGTCGCTGTACCACCGCTGAGCTGCCGGGTCGCCGGCTCGGCTCCTCAGCGAAAACATAATTGATGCGGTGCATCAGCTGCCTCTTATGCTCACGCTGTGATCAGCGGCAGCTGGATGCAATAATCGCATGCCAATGTCCATTGGCTCGTTTAGTTACACTCGAAGTGGATTGGTCTCTCTGGCGAGATCCCAATTTCGTCGGTCATCCGACGTGACGTCTCCGTTCCCTCCTTCAGGGAACGAGGGTTACATACGTAACCGAGACGATCTTTTTTCTTTTTTTTTTTTTTTTTGAGACATGTAAAAGCCTAAAAAAAATCATGATTGAGATATTACAAATGTATGCTGTGAAACAAAACATGAAAATAAATATACTGAGTTTGGGTTAACTACAGACCTTATTTCAGGCATTTAACCAAAAAACAAAACAACAACAACAACAAAAAAACGGACAACACAGGAGTGCTAAACTTGTTTCCAGGTTGTAGGAAAACAACTCTGATTGTAACAGGACAAACTGAAGCGGTATGAGAGTGTGAAAAGTGCATGTATAAGAGAGATATAAGAGAGAGTTGTACCATACTGTATACAGTATGTCTGAATTAATGATTGTAGTGCATGCTTAACACTTTAAACATAAACAAGCAAATTGGAAAAAGTTTGAGCTCTTTTAGAGGTACAGAGCAGTCATACTGAATTTCCTCATTTATGAATGTATTAGGTTTGTGACAGGACAGATGGATCGGTAATGGGGTCTGCGTTCAACAAAAAGGTTCAAACAAAGTGTGTTAACATTCATTGAGCATGTCTAGACAGTTAAATGAATGCTGTGTCAATACAGCTGTCTTAAAGCTTACTATCCAGCTTTCACCAAAGACAGTCATTTAGCAGATATGCAAATTTAATCACTTTGTGGTGAAAACTGCCTTTTCAGAGTACAGACTTTAAAATCTGATTGGCTGATTGAGTCTTGCTTGAAACCATTAAACAACTTAAAACCCTAACCAGGCTTGCAGAGAGCTGTCAGGTATGTTTTATGGTTCAAAATATATTTTTCTGAAGCAACGAAGTAATGAAGAAAAAATAAATAAATAAAAAATAAATAAAACAAGCATGATTGAGATTGTTTTTTTGGGCTTGTCTGTATTCTTGTTCGGGAGTATTTTTAAAATAAAATTTAAAACAAATGTATAAAAGACAATGCTAAGCATATTTATTCACATGAACAAAATCCAAAGTTATTTATTCATTTTTTTTTGTTTGTTTGTTTATTCATTCATTCATTCAGTAAGTAAAAAAAAAAAAAATCATAACTACTTTACATGTATTTTTATTCATTTAATTTTGCACAACAAATGCAAAAAAAGAACCACCTTTTTTTTCCTTTTAGACCAAAGGGTTAACAAACTCTTAAACTTCCTGGCATTGTGTTCAAAAGGGTCCATGTGTTAATTTACATGGGTAATGCATGACAGTGTGAATGAAACAAATCAAATCAAAATTTAACAGTTACCATCTTGGAGGAAGAAATAATAGGTGTGTTGACACCTTAAGACATGTAGCAACCATACTGATGAAAAGGTGTTGCTTTGTAAAAACAGAAGCTAAGAAAGTATGATCCCTTCACACTTCAGAATGTGCACGGATAGATTCTAATGATCTGTCAGTTTCATCCTGCAAATATCAAATGCAATTATTGTCTAAGCGCTTTAATAACAGTGTTATTTTCAGAGCGCTGATACAAGATTAAGAACTTAACCTTATCAGAAGCTATGGATTTGCAGCTTAATGAGGATTCTTGCCCCTTGAATCAATGGCAGATGGTGTGAGCAAGGTGCAGCTGAAATGCTTAGAAGAGCTTGATAACTTCACAGAATCTCAGCGAGGGTGGCACATTATTCTGCTGCTTTGTGTTTGAGAATAAGGAGCACAACGTAAAGGGCGGCAATCGTTCTCCTTTCATCATCGACTCCCAGCGATATCATCTCACAAGGCTGAGAGACTTATCACCAAGCCATAAAGTTTCATGAAGCCACAATAAATGATTTCCTCCTTTTTTCAGCGGCCTTAATTTCCATAAACCATGCTTTTGCTTTCCCCTCTTGCCCTCCTCCCCAGCTATAATGGCAGAAAGGGAGCAGAACATATTCGGTGTTCTGTTTTCATTCAGCGTTATTAGAAATTCAATTCTGTACAAATGACTTTGGAATATCACGGCAGTCGCTTTAGCTGTTCAGTGTGACCCATTTTCGAGCTGCTAGTCATGCTCTGGGTGCCGTACCTACAGATTCAGCTCTGGCCCGGAACAATGAGTACAATGGTTTCATTTAAAATGATCCATATAATACTCTTTCACTTCCAAGCCCACTCAATGTAGATCTTAATGGTCGACCAAAGATAATGTCAGCCATGCATTTGATTAAGGTTGGCGACTACAATGAATTCACAGTAGTACTGTGTGTGTGGGGGGGGTATATACCTTATAAATACTAATATAGTACGCATTAATATTTTGAATTAGCTTTTATTTTCATATTTGGATTTTAATTTTAGTGCTATTTATTTATTTGTTTGTTTGTTTGTTTGTTTGTTTGTTTGTTTAGCTTTATATTTATTTTATTTATTTATTTATTTATTTATTTATTACTTATTTTAATTTAATTTCAGTTATTTCAATTAGTTGCCAAGGCAGTTTTCTAACTTTGTAATTAATATGATATTAATATGACTGTAATTAATATAATATGTGATATGTATGTTTTATTTTATTTCCACCTTATTTCAGTTAACAAAAAATATTTTTATAGTTTTAGTTTACAATAACAACACTGAACACAACATATCTAAAAGAAAACTATATAATAAAATCCCAGCTTCTCCATAGACTGACAGAAGTGTTTTGTACAGTATAAGGTCAAAATAATCGCAGGTATAGTTTAAAAAAATAAAAATAAAAATAAAAATAAAAATAAATAAATAAATAAAATAAAATAAAATAAAATAAAATAAAATAAAATAAAATAAAATAAAATAAATAGGAAACACTTTATTTTAAGGTGTCTTTGTTACACCTTACTTGTAATTACTATTATGATAACAATTAATGTTGCATAATTGCATGCAAGTAACTTAAGTCAAACCCTAATCCTAACCTTAAAGATATAGTAAGTACATTTAGTTAATTAATATTACTAAGTATTTAAATGTGTACACTGAAACAAGGACACATTAGAATAAAATGTAACCAATATAACATACATACAGTATATACAAACATACATAGTAGCTCAACAGGCAAGGTTTCAAAAGATTAAACAACACTGACAATAAATTTTTGTAAACATTTATATTAAAGACGTATTTTATTAGTATGCAAGTATGCATGTATTAATTGCATTATCACACAAAATCTTAAATAGCATTAGCATTTTATCATTTATATGCATTTGCCTTCCATTGTATTTGTGTGTGAATGTGTCATAAATAATATTTTACATCAATTCTACATTAACAATTTAGCATACACAGGTAGGCCTAATCATTCATCCATTGCACATCTTACATACCGAGGTGTTTCTGCAAGTTTTACTGCCAAATACAGCGTTTACCAGCCAGACAGTGAAGGATGCTTCACTGCCCACTGCCTGCGTCCGCCAGTCCTTTTAGGATTGATTTCACACACTATAAATTAATCAGTATGCTTGGAATATAAACATGATTTTTTTAACCTAAAAAAAAAAAAATAGTTTTTGTCTATGCCACAGTCTGTGGTTTACTCACTAAGCATTGAAACAGTATGTACTGTACTGTGAAAAAGTAATACAAATAAAATTGACTTGACTTCACATGTTAATTCCAGAGTGTGATTATTTGACTTCAGAGCAGTAAGCAGTTTTTTTTTTTTTTTTTCATGGTTCCTTTCAGCACCTTGAGCTTCAAACACGCGTTAAGCGTTTGGAAAGTGCTAAACAGGTCCAGGTAACAGCAGCGATCTAAATCTTAAGCGTGAATTGATGTGTGCACTCTCCTGTCTTCACAAACAAGGCTTATTAGTAGTGACGTGCTAGATCTGCTGTCACTCCCCTTTTCAATTTCCTGCCTCGCTGCACATCCCACAACAGCAAAAACGGCGCCCTAATATGCCTATACTGTACACAAAGTGGCATCAATAGCTGCTTCTGTAAGAAACACAGGAGGGTATGAGTCGAGAAAATGAGGGACTGCAAAACTGGTTGTTGAAGACTTAATTTCCTGCTTAGGCAGTAATAAGAACAGGAGTTTTATAACTCCTATTTGCATTTGCTTGAGTAGTTCTCCAATTAGTTCTCACTGCTTTTTCTTACTTTCCAATATATAATGCCCCTCAGAACCCCACAGTTGTGCATTCAGGAATGAGGCCATAAAGGGGGGAAAACGTCACCTCCACGTCATATTTAAAATGTGGTCTTTCATTTTGCATGTCCAGTGACATTGTCAATCAAAGGAGAACAGAAGTTATTAGGATCACTCCCTACTATGCTGAAAAGGGCAGCCACACAGCATGTTCATACAGTAGCTTATTAGCTCTGACCTATGTCACCCTAACACCTTGTTACATTCTAGTTAAAAGCACCTCAGCCAAAATAGCTAATCTCAGCTGGTCTGCTGAAAACCAATGGAGTATTATGAGATAGTTACTCACTGGTTTTAATTGGCCATAAACTGGTTTCACTTGTTTATCAACAGAAACAATGTGCCATACAATCCTGCTACTCAGATGCAATTGTTTTGAAGTGTGTCAGTATCTGCTGGCTTCCATTCCACAAGCATGCTGTATAAAAATAGTGAGTGGTTTTCCATTGCAAGTTCATGTTCTTTATTGTTTTAGTATCTTTGATATATTATAGTTTATTATGGATATATCATAGTTTTTGTAAATAGTTTCTGATTTCACCTTTGTTTTAGTTAAAGTTTTACTAATTTCGCTGTGTTTTGACTTTTTTATTAGTTTATATATCTCTATACAGTTTGTATTTTAGTTGTTTTAATTTATTTAGTTTAGTACTATTTCTCATTAAAAAATGCTTATAGAAATGCTTCCTTGACAGATAGCTGAAATAAAATAAGTTGACTTTTTATATTTTTATTTTACTCAGTTAAGGTTTTAGTTAACTATAATAACCCTGATCACGATGAAACTACTGTAGAAGCAATGTTTTCAATACAAAGCATCAGTTCATCTGTCCTTCATTGTTATAAGGTGTTTCAGAGCAGGGCAGTTGTGCAGCTGGCATTTACTCCACAAGCATCTGACCCTTGTTTCATTACTCGTGTATGCTCTCTCAACCTTCCTCTATGTCCAGCCTCTTTAAAGTACACACTTCAAAGAGTTTGTCTCATACTGTTACTCTCTGATAATCCAAACTCACAAAGGATGGATGAATATTTCAGGGCTCAACAATAACGATGGCCCGTTGCCCAGGGCCAGTTTGAGAGAGTTTCAAGCAAGTTGTGACTGAATTGTCAACTGAACTAATGGCAGTCCAAGTTAACTTTACTAATACAGCTCAGCTGCTTAACTACTGAATGGCAGTAAATATAGAGTATAGTACAGACGTTAAAAATGAAAAAGTGGGCCCAGGTTAAAAAACATACACTTCTATAATGTACTTAAAGTGCTCTATTTTCGCAAACTAATTTTGTACTTAATATAAAAAATGATTATTTAGTACTTCTTAAGATAAACTTAAGATCAACTAAGTGTACTCAACTGTGCTATTTTGGGACACCATGAACATGAATTAAAATGTGCTTTTAATATACTATCTCTGTATTTTAAAAATGTATTTAGTCACCACTTGTAGTACACTTGAGTGTGCTAGTGTATGAAAGTTGGGTTCAAGTGTACCACAAGTGGTAACTAAAAACATTTTTTTTTTATATTAAGTACAAAATTAGTGTGCAAAAATGGAGCACTTTAATTACATTATGGAAGTGTACTTTTTTTTTAACCTGGGGGATTATGTGTTGAAGGGATGCCAAAACAGTCATCACTGATGTGCTTCTTATATGTGTTGTGATTGACAAGACTGGATAAAACTTTTGTTTAAAACTCTAAATGTCAAGGCAAGTACAAAACTAAACTCCTGGCCTGATCTACAACCAGAGTGTGCTGATTTGTGATATTTGTGCTCAGGGCTCAACAAAAAAGTTTTTATTCTGCTGGCACATCAGGACAATAGTTTAGATTTTTACTTGCATTGCCATCATTTGAATTTTTGGGGAAAAAAGACAATTTGTGACATACAGTGCAAAACATTGCTGATTGGTTTTGTAGTTTTCCATATATTCTTACTGATGCATTTAAGTGTTTTTTTTTTTTTAATTATTTATTTATTTTTGTTGTTGTTTGTTTGTTTGTTCGTTTGTTTTTGTTTTTGTTTTTAAATATAGACAGAGCCTCACCTATGATGTTATCTTAGTTGGATTTGCAACAACATTGAACAATACATAACATATAACCAAACATTTAAGTTTGCAAGGCCAAAAAAAAAAAAAAAAGTGGACCAAAATCAATGAATGTGACATTTTTAGCAGGAGCGCATGCAGCACTGGCCTGATATGGGAAGTGAATGTTCAGTCTACTGGCCCAAAACTCCCTCACACTGGACCTGATGTTTCATGATTTTTGGTGTTTTTCTGAGGGAAAAGAGGAAAAGAGGAAAAGACTGACAGAAATAGAGATTGAGATCTGTTGAAAAGCTCTAGATGGTGAAGCACTAGTAACAGAAACAACACTTCAGTTCCTTGTGGATTTTCAATGCATGAGGGATAAAAATATATAACACATTGTTCCATCTATGAAAAATTTAGTGATGGAAAAACAAACGTATTATTCTAAGCATAATATACAACTAATAAAAGATTGCGAAGGCCTCTGAACCAAATAGGGATTTAACATGTGTTTTCTTTGCTGATAAAACCAGATTGACTGATGCATTATGGAGGAGCAACATGTGACAGCGGGGGCAATATCTGCACAAGCTCTGTCTTTACAACAAAAAACAAAACCGCTTATCTGACAGGGAGGCAGCTGGGATTTAAACTAACTAGGCAGGTGCAATGTGCTTATAGGCTCTGAATACTTAACATGCACATAATAATGAACTGTCGTGAAGATATTATCACAGAGATAATTATAATATAAAAAGAAAGAAAAAGAAAGGTGGTTGTGCATACATGGTTACAAATGACAATTTTTTTGAAATCTTTAAATGTTGTCTTCAAATACATTGGATCTTAGTGATTTTAAGATTTTTAGAGAAGTTAAAAAAAAAAAAAAAAAAGTTTGCTGTCCAAATTTGGTTGAGCTGTGCTTTACTGGTTTGTACAGTCTGTTATGGGCTCTACAAGTGAACCTGGTGATAAGAATGAACAATAATTTTCATAATAATAAGATAATAATAATAATAAAAGATGGAAGCAGTGTATTAATAGAAAATAAATAAGTTAAATAAATAAACAAACAAGTTAGATAAATAAGTTAGTCTGTACAAATCTGTGATTTATAGAATAAGATTAATTTTCAATGTAACCACACATGCGAGATGTTTCAAACCTGGCCTGTGTTATCTTTTTTTTCTAAACGTGATAACATTTTGAACATTTTCATAAACTCACATACCCCTCATGTTCTGCATATCAATATAATTACAAGGTAACTATTTCGATAGTCCACTTTAGACATTCTACTAACATTAGGTAACTTTGCAACTACACGTCAACTAGCAGTCATTAGAATATTAGTAGACTGTCTACTTAATATCTTCTAACACTTTATTATGATGGGTCCACAACATACAACATACTGAGTATGAGAAACTTTGCAAGTATATGTCAACTTATTCTACTAACCCTAAACCTACCCTAACAGTCTACTCTGAGAGATAGTAGACATGTAGTTGCAAATTAATGAAAATTAGTTGACATGTAGTTGACGTAGCTACAAATTTATTCATAGTTAGTTGAATGTCTAAAGTGGACTGTCAAAATAAAGTGTAACCAATTACAATACAGTAAATAATTTTGATTCATCTTCATGCTTAGGATCCATCGATGTTTACTATCAAGATCCCTGAGGTACAGAACATAGCAGCATGATGGAAATTTAACAAGCCATGTTGATTAGTTAACATATACAGCATATTTTCATATTCCAAATTTTATGTTTGTTTTTAAACTGAATAAATAAATCTCTGTGGAAATATGTTTGTTTGGGGAAATCAATCTTACATCCTTGTTATATGATAGTAATGATCTTATATAAGATGAAGATACTATTGAAGATTTTGAAAAATGTATCTCCAGAGACAACAAAAGCCAAATAGATACATTAATAAATAATTAAGGATTTACAGAGGAGTCAACCATATGCCTTCACATTTCAGCATAGCACACTGTGAGCAGGCAATCCACTGTACACAAATAGCTTCAAGCAACATAACCTTCATGCCCTCAATAAAACAAACCAACAGCCATTCAGCCTGCCAGCAGGGAGTAAATGCCTGAATCTGCAGGCTGATGATGGAACTTCAGCTGATGCCCATGGAGGCCTGTGCTGAACTGTTTAGAGATTTGTTATGGCATGTATGGGTCAACGTGAGCTCTCGCAAAAAGATTTTTTTGTGATCTTAAAGGGATAGTTAATACAAAAAGAAAAATGTTGTCATCATTTTCTCATCTTCATGTCATTCCAATATTGACTTTATTGTATTTCAGAACATTGTTAAAACATATTCTTTGGTGTTCCAAAGAGTCATACAGGATTAGAACAATATGAGGGTGTGTAAAAAAAGTATAAATGAATGAATGAATGAATGAATGAATGAATGAATGAATGAATGAATGAATGTCATTTTTGAGGGAATGTTTTGTTTAAAACACCATGTGTATAGTATCATATTTATGAGATAATTTGTTGTGAAATTTACATTACAAAGCGATTAAAATGATCAGTAATGTACACAGTCAGATATGCATTGCAATTGTATTTCATACATTTATATTTAACTTAAAATGTCTTAATGATGGATTTGTTTCTTGCAAGCACACAGCTTTTAGCTTCTCAAGGCGTTAATTGATGGACTGGAGTTGAGTGGATTACTTGTGGATTATTGTGATGTTTTTATCAGCTGTTTGGACTCTCATTCCGACGGCACCCATTCAATGAAGAAGATCCATTGGTGAGCAAGTGATGTAATGCTAAATTTCCACAAATCTGTTCTGATGAAGGTAACAAACTCATCTACATCTTTGATGGCCTGAGGGTGAGAACATTTTCAGCAAAAAAGGCCTTTGCTTCACAATCAATTATAAATAAAATATGAAAAATGCAAGTGTGCATGATGAAAGTTACCATGTATTCATTCTATAAATGAACTAATGAAGCAGTGCTTGAATAATACTGATAACAAGGCCTTTCCTAATCTGACAGATGCTTACTGGGTTCGTCCTGCAGGTAGACATCATTATGGTTCAGTATGCAGCCATTTCACAGACTGATCTCCCACCACTCATTCTCATTTTAAGAAATATCACCTAGACCACTGCTGCCTCCCGGTTTGAGATGCATCAGAGTGTACAGAGCAGTGACACATTCACATAATAAAATGAGGTCAATTGGCTCAATCTTGCATGTAGAGTGAGTCAAATCATGCTGTCCTTCATTTTATCCCACATATCTTCACATTCTGTGTAGCTCTCACCATCATCAATATCCATGAGCACTTCAAAATAAATTCCATCCCTTGGTCTGACTCTATAAATACACAGTGTGCCACCAGTGGGGCATCACGCTTGGTTAGTCCTGCCATCTGTCAGGAAGGAGCAGGCAGTGCAGAGCGCAGGCCAGACAGACCACCAGGAGCAGTAGGGTCTGCTCACTGGAGAACCACATAGCTTGGCCTTGTCCCTCAGCTCTGCTTTTGGGTTGCTCAAACTCATATGCATAAGGACAGAGATGCTGTGTTAAGACCATCATGATAACTGGACTTGGTTGTTAGCCTCTGAGGTCTTTGGTCCCTTAAAACCAGCCTGCTATTAATGTGGGGTACAGATGAGAGTGGTGTAATAATGGGCTGCCAAGCTTTTAGGAATACTGGGATAATGGGTCCACCATGGGCCATGGTATTTATATCACTATGTAGGGCAGTTTCACTTCCCTTTATTTTGAAACTTTGAGAAACTGTAGGTGGATTGCTAGATAAAATGATGCAGAGATGTCATTAATATCTCAGTTGTTTCTGCTAGTCAGCAATGGTATTAAGTTTAGTGTCTTTTAGTTATAGATAGTTCACTCAAAACATTTTTGTCATCATGTCTGACCCTCATATTCTTCCAAGACGTATGTTTTTCTATGGAACTGAGGAATATTTGGCTCCAAACAACATTGGACCCGACTGACTTTCAGTGTGTGAAGGGGGAAAAAAATCCTTGTTTTTTCTTTTCTTTTCTTTTCTTTTTTTCACAGAAGACTGTAATTCATATAGGTTTGGAAAAAAATAACTTTGGTTCTCCTACTTTTTAAAAATGTTCTGCATGGTGGAAAAAAAACGTTCTGATGATAAAATTTCCACCAAAGTAAAAGTTGAAGTTGAAGATGTGCAAATTGCAACCATTTCTTTTAGCAGACAATTGTTAGATTCAAACAATGTATTATTTTGCCTTTCTTTGGAGATACACGCCAGTTGGCCAGTAACTAGTTTATTTGCCCACAAAAGCCAGTTGGCGTCTGGATTTTGGACTCTGTGTCTTCTCTAAAGTGCCAGAAGATATCTCATTATTGGCTTCACTTGGATTTTTTAAAGTTTGCGATCAAAAGTCAGTTTAGTTTTTCAACATTTTTGTATATTCAGATTCTTCCAGGCTGAATTATCTGAGCTACTGTATGCAGTTTGCATTCATTTTATAGCTGTATACCCATATATTATTTCTCTTTTAATTTCTCACACAAAATGTCCCACAAAGCTGAAAAAGATCTATCTAGATGTATATATAGATGTTTTGCTGTTCACTGAGCCACCCAACTTCATAACCACTGAAATCAAAGTTTTCAATTTACTAAAGCAATAAGCCCCAAGAAGCCGTGGTTTACAGTGAATTTATAACAGCTAAGGGGCGTTGTTAGGCACGACGCGAAGCAGAGTGACTGAAACCCCCTTAGCTGTTATAAATTCACCGTAAACCACGGCTTCACGGGGCTTATTGCTTTTATAAAACAGTTATTCCATATACTTAGTAAGGTTTCACAAAATAAAACAGCACAAATAAGTGTAATGATATTAATAAAAACAGTATTCTTCCACCAAACAATGTAGTTCCTCAGAAACAGTTGTGGTTGGAACAAAGTGGTTGCCAAGCAACACACAAAGTAAAGAAAGGTGCGGGTTTGTAGTGTAATTTACAACGGCTTCGAACATGCCTCAACCAATCAGAATCAAGGACTGGAACTATCCGTTTTATAAATTTCAATTTAACAGGTACTAAATTCAGCTTCACAAATTTAATTAAGAAAGACTAAGTTGACCAGGTTCTTCATAAACAGCCCTTTCTCTATCAAACAGCTCTCTCAAAGAAGTAATGACTGCATGAACAACAACATCAGCCACTGACTCCACCCCCAAATTAACTCTGTGCATAAATATGCAAATTTCACTGCTTATTTTGGTCTCGTCTGCTTAATTACTTCTCATGTGAATATTGAGTAAGATCATAGCCACGGCAAATTTACTGATAACTCAGGCATTAGGAGCAGGCAGAGCAAGAGTGGCCTAAAACAGCTTAATGAAGTGCTCTTGCCAAAGGGCCCCATCGCACTCTGTTTATCTCCCCCCGACCTCATCGCTCACACTTCTGTTATCAGGAGTGTTTACACTGGCGCTCCGCTCACAGGCTGATTAATTAACCACCGCCTCTGCCCCACCACACAAGTCACATTGGGAAGAGTTTCACAGTGTAAAAGTGCAGTCCAACTCCTCCCTCCCTTTAAATAGCAAATTGATGGATGCGGTCTGTCCTTTTGCTGACTTCATTTCCTAAGTCACCAGCATTTTTTTTTTTTTTTTTTTCACGCTATAATGCAACACAATCTTTCCTGATGACATCTAAATTGCAGGCATGGTTGAATAAACGGTGCCACATGTCAGCGTTACCCTTGCCCGCATGAAAGAGGAACGTCGCTTTTGCAGATCATTCCCATCAATATCCCTCCGTTTTTCTATCTTTGTATGGAGCTGTATCAGAACATTTTTAGCATAACCTTTCTTTCCAGATTTTCTTATGAATAATGTGGAGCAGCTGCTATATTTTGAGCCCAGCCACTGCTGAATGAAAAAGTTGTTACAAAAGCCAGTAAAATCAAACAACTGTAAACAAGTAAACAACACCAAATACAGAAGTAAACAGTTCAAAACATGTTATGATGACAGGTAATTGAAACATATTCAACCACATTGCCTTTGTATCATGAATGTTATATCCTTATAATGTGTCCAAGACAGCAGTGAAGGACAAACTATTCAACAGGATTTAAATCGTTAAAAAAAAAAAAAAAGTCCAAATAAATAATTTTTAAAAAGTGCATTTACAATATGTAAATACATGTATCTTCAGTAGATCAGTGTGCCATTTTTATTCTTTTATTGCTCTTTATTCACACATAGTGTGTGATTTATATACACTACTATTCAAACTACTGGGATCAGTAAGGTGTTTTTTCTTTCTTTCTTTCTTTCTTTCTTTCTTTCTTTAAAAAGAAATTAATACTTTAATTCAGCAAGTGCACATTAAATTGATCAAAATTAACTGTAAGATATTTTGAACATTCTATTCATCAAAGAATCATGAAAAAAAAAAACTTAATACAAATAAAAAAAAAAATAAGCACCACAAATGTTTCATCAATGGAACGGTTATTATTAACATTGTTATTATTCAATTTCATTATCAGGAGACATTATAAGCGGATTATTCTGTTTAGATTTTCGATTTTCGATTTCATTAATAATAATTATTAATGAAATTATTCATTAGCATCAAATCAGCATATTTGAATGATTTCTGAAGGAAGGATCATTTGACACTGAAGACTAGAGAAGTGGCTGCTGAAAATTCAGCAGTGCCATCATGGGAATAAATTAAGTTTTAAAATATATTTCAAAAAACAGCTATATTATATTATGTTGTATACTGTAGTTTTGATTAAATACATGCAGCCTTGGTCAGCATACAGTAAGAAACTTCTTAAAAAAATAAATAAATAAAATAAAATAAAACATCCTGCAATTTTTGAATGGTATAGTATAAAAATATGAAATCAGAGACCTTCCCTTTGAGATCTGATTACAAGCTGTCATTTCAGATGCAATTGAGACGTATGTTAGTCCAAGTGCAAGCAGGGTCTATGATGGAGTCAAAGACAGAAAGACTTATATGGAGACAAACATTTTCAAGGCGTTGCATCAATTTCTCAAGGTAAAAATGTATAAAACAAGCTTTGAACATTTGAGGGTAAGGCAATGTGAAGAAAACAGCTGAAAAACTGAAGTAAAAACTGAAAGAAAGATGTTTGTATTGTACACTGGGTTCAAGTTGACACGCTGACACATACCTTATTTAGACCCGAAGAGTCGCTACATTGTCTTAAACAATTTAAACCTCCACTGTTATACAATCAAGAAAATGTTACTTTGTCACACAGCCTCCACAGCAGAGTGTCCTCAAGTCCCACAATCATATCTATCCAGATGGCTTAATAGTAGCGGTACATTTATGCCTTGAGACATTGTAGGCTCAAGGGGAAGGCTAGTTGAAAGAGTAAACTCGCCATGAATCATCTTTGCAAATGTACACGCTCCAGAATAAAGTATTGAAAGCAAAAGGTCACCTAAATGTCGCCCTACCCAATGTTTTTGACTTCTGCTCAAAAAAAAAAAAAAAAATCTACAACGCATTAAAGATCCTTCAGAATATCTTTGGCAGGGCTCACTGTCGTTTGGAGTTGCTTTCAGACTAGTTTGTAATTTTGAGAATTTATCTGTATAAAAGCTGTGAATACCAAACAGGTCTCACTAACAGCTCTTTCCAAAAGCTATTGCATTTAAGTGCACTTTCAGGGCAAGTGAAGTGTTACCTGATGTCATGTTCCTCCAGCCAGACTTTTTAATAGCATCATTCCTGCAGAGAAAGACCACTCAGGACAAACTACTGCATGCAGAGTAACACCTAAGAGCACTAAAATCTAAACAGTATAATCCGCTTATAATGTCCCCTGACATACATGTACCCATCCATTTCAAGTTCAAAAAAAGTTCATATTGAAAGATTTTTAATACTTTTTTACCTGACCAACAAAAGAGGCGATACTATGGAAGCCTGTTTTGGTCACGTAATAAAAAAAAACTTTCAGACTTCCTTTCTCGCACTTCTGAATTTGCATCCCACAATTCTGAGGGAATTGAGAGGGAAAAAAATGTGAGACAAAAAGTCACAATTACCATTTAAATTTTTTTCTTTATTCCATGGCAGAAACAAGTTTTCATGATGCATGCTACTATCATTCACTTTATTTTGTCTGACTCACATTCTTTCCTTTGGAACAAACCAAAAAGATATTTTAAAGAACACTGGAGTCAAACACCACTGGACCCCAATAGTTTCCTTCATATGGAAATGCATAAATAAATAAATAAATAAATATATAAATAAACTAGTTTGTAATAAATAAATAAATTTTCATTATGCAAACTTGATGAATTTTCTCTAAACTTTAATCTAAACCTTTTTTGTCCCATTATAATTTGTCCCAAACAAATGTACCATGGCAAGCAGGGCAGTCTTCAAAAAGTTCTGAAGCCCAAGGCTGCTATCTGGTGGTTGTATTTGATACTGCACATTCCTGTATTAACACAACCCTGCATTATGCAAAGTAAGGAAATCAATCAGGCCTGTTTCTGCTACCACCCATAATCCTGCTGGGTAGCTCATTAAGCATCTCTTGGGTGGAAGCACATAACAGAGACATTCTAATTCACTGCAGAAGCACCACTGACTCATTTTATCACCACACATCACCTTCCACTGCTGAGTTTTTATACCTCCCCCTCTACCCCATCCCTCCTGCCAGCCTTTCATCACAAAACATCCCGCCACCTTACCTGAAGCACAGAGAGGAAATAAAAAAGAAACAGAGGGGGGAAGGCAGCAAGAAGACCCAGACAGGGAGGGACCAAGGGACAGAAACGAAAGAGGAACAGATAGATAGAGAGGGACATGGCAAATCTTACACTGAAGTCTCGTCCTTGGAAGATCATCTTTGATGGCTGTCCCCACGGAGGTGTTGGCAGAGGATAAGAGAGAACACCAGTGAGTTTTGCCTCATGCCTTATTCTTTTGGAAACATTCAACCTGCTGGCTTCAGGAAACAAGATTGTGGGACTCAAGTTGGTTTGGACCTGGAAGAGCTATTCGTAAGCCTCTGCTGGAAAAGAGCTTGTCATCTGTTCATTAGCATGTGACTGAATGTAATAAGTAGCCACTATGGTTGGGCAAAATACTGAATACACATATTTTCATAATAAGGCACACTTGCATGAAACAAAGAATAGATATATCTAGGAATATCAGTCATCAAAAAAGCAGTTTTAATTAACCGAGTCGCTCGGTAATAGCCGCTACCAACTATCGATAAAGACATTGTTGACAAGTACATTCAAGATGCAGGAAAAATCTAGCTAAAACAATGTTTTTGGATTCTTTCATCTTTAGTAGATGAACTGATTTATATGCATTGTTAATAATAAAACTATTAGTAACAATATCTTAATTGTTTGAGTTATTTATATACTTTTTTTTTATTCCTACATAAAATACCATGCAACATCCATGAACATTTCTGAGTGACAACACACAAAAAAGTTTTAGTTCAGACAGTTTGAACTAATTTACAAAAACGAAGCCATTTCCATTTCCATTTCCAAGTTGTAAATGCCCTTTTGCTATCTATCTTAACAGTTTTAAATTAAATTAAATTAAAATAACAGTTAATTTAATAATCAATAATTAAAAATATACATATTAAAAATGAACAAAAATAAATAGTTAAATGAAAATTAGATACTTCTTGTTTTGTGGAAGTACATAATTCCCTTTCAGTCAGTCACGTTCGACGTTACGTCATAGTGACTGACGTAAATGGGATCTCGCCCGAGAGCCCAATCACCTTCGAGTGTTAACAAAACAAGCCAATGTCAGTTGGCATGCGTGCTTTGCCATGTGCACCCCGCCCCACAGAGCGGGTATAAAAGGAGAGTGCATGCAGACGCACATCAGCTTTTGGCTTCGGCGCCAAGCCTTTTCAGCGAATCTCCGGCAAGTTTCGGCGTTGGTGTTACGGCGTGTCAGCAGAGGTTGCTGTCCAGTGCTGCTGCTTCTCTCACGGCATGCTGCAGCCTATCAAACTGCAGTCGTGCCACGGCCTCCCCTGGGTGCTTCAGCGCTTTCTCTAAAAGAGTGTTTTTTCTAAAAGAGCAAAATCTAAAAGAACTCCACGAACGACGGGTGTCTTTTTAAAGATGGCTTCCCGCTCGTGCGTTTCTGGATGTGGTCGCTTCCTGGCTGCGTCTGATGGTCACAATCGCTGTGTCTCGTGCTTGGGCTATCAGCAGGCTGAGGCAGCGCTCGTAGATGAGTCATGTTCTCATTGTGGGAACATGACCATCACGATATTGCAGTCCAGATACCTCCTCGTTAAACGAGGGGGTATCCCCCTTGCCATGCCCCGTTCAAGTTGTTCCGTCTCTCAGCAGCGGAGGGGTACTTCTGCTCATGGTCAGGGTGATCTGAGGATCACGGTGAGAGCTTCCCCGTCGAGTGAGTCTCCGCGGGCCTCTCATTCCTCCTGCACATCGCACCATCTGGTGTTTCCGGATGAGCTCGCTGGATCCTCAGACAGGGTGGGGCCCAGCATCTCGTTCGGAGCGCCAGCGGATGACAGGATGTCGATTGCTGCATTGGAGGGCGAGCTAGGCTCTGGAGATGACGATTCGGCTGTGCTGCCTCCATCGGGAAGAGTCAGATCCAGAGCTGACTGCTATGCTTTCCCGGGCCACTGAGAGCGTCGGGCTGCACTGGAGGCCTCCTTCTTCTCCCAAACGCTCGAGGCTAGACGATCGGTTCCTGGGGGCGCAGGCCGATCGCCGACAACCGCCTCCAGTTCCATTCTTCCCGGAGGTGCATGAGGAGGCGACTAGGTCTTGGAGGGCACCTTTTTCTGCCCGAAACAGGCCTAGCACCTCTTCCATCCTTACCACCCTCGATGGTGGTGCGGCCCAAGGGTATGTGGAGATCCCCCCGGTCGAGCACGCTATTGCCATGCAGCTCTGCCCGCAAAGCACGGGCCAGTATGAGATCTTTGAGATCTCCTTTCTCAGAGAGGGGCGGGACGCGGAGGTTCTAGGTGGGCTACCTCCAGCAGTAGTGAACACCATCACTTCAGCTAGAGCCCTGTCTACAAGACACGCTTACAGGCTGAAGTGGAACCTGTTCGTCGATTGGTGTCCTTCCTGCCGGGAAGACCCCCGTAGATGCCCGATCAGGGTCGTGCTCTCTTTCCTGCAAGATGGGTTGGAACGAAGGCTGTCTCCCTCCACCCTCAAAGTGTATGCTGCCGCTATTGCCGCACATCACGATGCAGTAGACGGCAAGTCTGTGGGGAAGCACGACTTGGTCATCAGGTTCCTCAGAGGGGTGAGGAGGTTAAATCCTCCATGCCCTCATCTGGTACCCTCTTGGGATCTCCCTTCGGTCCTGTTGGCCTTGAAGGAGGAGCCCTTTGAGCCTCTGCAGTCAGTAGAGCGTAAGTTTCTGTCGTTAAAGAAAGTGCTTCTCACTGCATTGGCCTCGGGCAAGAGGGTAGGGGACCTGCAGGCATTTTCGGTCGATGATTCGTGCCTAGAATTTGAACCGGCTGACTCTCACGTTGTCCTGAGACCCCGGCCTGGATATGTGCCCAAAGTTCCCACCACGCCTTTTAGGAATCAGGTGGTGAACTTGCAAGCACTTCCCCGGGAGGGGGCAGACCCAGCCACTGCTCTGCTCTGTACCGTCCGCGCCTTGTGCGTTTACGTGGACCGCACGCAGAGCTTCAGGATCTCAGACCAGCTCTTTGTCTGCTTCGGAGGACAGCAGAAGGGAAAGGCTGTCTCCAAATAGAGACTTGTCCATTGGATAGTGGAGGCTATAGTCTTGGCATACCAGGCCCAGCGCTTACCGTGCCCCCTTGGTGTAAGAGCACACTCTACGAGAGGTGTGGCTTCTTGGGCATTGGCGCGGGGTGCCTCGATAGCAGACATTTGTAGAGCTGCCAGCTAGACGACACCTAACACATTTGCGAGATTCTATAATCTCCGTATAGAGCCCGTGTCCTTCCGTGTACTTGCCTCAGATTGCTGCGCCATTCCCCTCTACGGACCGGATATGTGCGCCTTATTGCTTCTCAGTTCAGTTCCCCTTGGCGAACCACCCGTGTGTAGTGATTCCCCTTCGGGTGATCCCACATGTGTATTCTTCCACGGTGTGGCTCCCCTCACGATGAGCCCGTGTCTTTCCCTGGCAGAGACCTTCTGCCGTCTCTGCTGTGTATTGATCTCACCCCAGGCTGGCTGAGTCTACCTCAGAGACTTCCATATGTAGTACTTCCCTTTGCCAGTCCATATGTGTAATCTCCACATGGTACCTCCTTTATGCAGGATGTGGCTTCCGTAGCATTACCCTACTTGGGTAAACTTTCCCAGTGTTATCCATACCCTCTGTACGGAACAGCAGTGGCTCTCATCTCTGCCTAACCCCTGTCCAATCTTCCATCCCAACTGGTGTGGGGGGACTTGCCAGCTTCCGCAGGGTACTGGAGGGGGTCAGCAATATTGGTGTTTTCATAGGGATCCCATTTACGTCAGTCACTATGACATAACGTCGAACTTGACTGACTGAAAGGGAACGTCTCGGTTACGTATGTAACCCTCGTTCCCTGAAAGAGGGAACGGAGACGTTATGTCCTGTCGCCACAGTTGTTGTAGCACCGCTGTACGGCCGGGGCACACAGTCTCAGCTCCTCAGTGAAAAACTGATGTGCTTCTGCATGCGCTCTCCTTTTATACACATGCTGTGGGGCGGGGTGCGCGTGGCAAAGCACGCACGCCAACTGTCATTGGCTTGTTTTGTTAACACTCGAAGGTGATTGGGCTCTCGGCCGAGATCCCATTTACGTCAGTTACTATGACGTAACGTCTCCGTTCCCTCCTTCAGGGAATGAGGGTTACACACGTAACCAAGACGTTATATCTGATCAAACGCACCTTATTATTCTTTAATTTGGGTTGAACAAATAATTTTTGCTTGGTTGGAACAGCAGCTACGCTAATTATGTCTCTATTTGTTTCTCTATTTCTGCCACGGGATTGACATTGACATCCCGATGTAACTAGGAATTACACAAGCTTCAGTCTGGATCCAACCCTTAAATGATCTGAGATGACCGAACAACTGAGAATAGATGATGCCAATCCCTCAGAGGACCTCAGATGATGCCAACCCTCAGACAACATACAGAATTACCAAATTTTGCCATACATAAATATATCGTAGAAACTAAATTTCCTGTAAAGCTGCTTTGAAACGATTTGTATCGTAAAAAGCGCTATACAAATAAACTTGAATTGAAAGCGATAGATAGATAGATAGATAGATAGATAGATAGATAGATAGATAGATAGATAGATAGATAGATATCAACATTTTAATCCATTCAGAGGCAAATACATAAATATCAGAATATATCAAATATTATTTAAAAAAGGCTGATTTTTTTCGTAATACACATGGCTTGACTTTAAAAGGAACCGCAACATTCAGAAAGGATAGTCTGATTATTGCCATATGTAAAGGTCTTCACAAACACAGAGATAATGACACTTTTTTTAAAGAATATTTTACTTTTTGTGAAGCACGCTAAGATGATGATGAGCAATATCAGACATTGCATTTTACCATTTGCTGACCGATGACCTCATCTCTGGTGGTTATGTTATTGTGTTCAAGAGTGTTATTTTCATGAGTGTTATAGAATGCTCTCAAAAGCTGGAACAGAAAACCTCCAATCGCCACACGCTGATTTGGGGTCACCCCAGACTGCTTCTTTGAAGGAAATGGCTTGTAATGGGAGGAGGGCTGTAATTTTGCTTGTGTGACAGCACAGTTGAAAGGGAATTACTAAGAATCCATCAGCATGTCACACAAGTGGATCCTTTCATCTCTTAACCTGCATATCCTCCCTAACATATCATTCCTACAGCAGGACAAAAAGTCTGCAATATTAGTCCTCTGCACCCTATATCACAGAAATATACAGTGATTAATGCCTTGTGGAGTTTTTATTATTTAGGGCTGTAAGAGAACACAAACCTTTGTAATCCAAGGTCATTTGAACAACCACCCTTTTAGTTTGTAATACGAATTACGTTAGTTCTTGTCTCTCTCAGGATCAAGAACATTATAAGTGTCTTAAAAGTAAGATTTGGCAGGGTCATACAGTACTGTTTGTTTTATGTACAATAAAATCAGATTAAATCTGTGCCAGTTTTCCACAGCAGTTCTGCAACATTCCAAATAAAATGGGTCAATGTCTCCCTCTTGTGGCAGACATACAAAGTGCTGTGACAAAAACAAAAAACTGTGAGCTTGTAATAATTTTGTAGTAGTAAGGAAAAATGGGAAAGGGCATGAACTTAAAAACAATAATTAAACTTAAATAAATAAATAAATAAATAAATAATCGAATAGAACATTTAAAAAAATCCAACAAAGTGCATATGTGTGGAGGTCTAATTTAACATATAATGTTTTGTACTGACCTACTTGACAGTTCTTTTATTCTCATTTTCCTGGATGTCATGGGTATCTGTTGCCTTCTGCTCTTGTATGAGTAAAAATGCAGTGTTTATTTTATCAATTTCCTTTAACTTGGTGTTTAACACTGTGCCCTAATATACCTCATTTAAACATCATGTGTTGATTGCAGATGGGGGAAATGAGTCGTGAAACTTGTACAGGCTAATGTAATCTGCTACAGCAATTTTCACACCATGGTGCCTTCATAAGATTTTGTCTGTTTTTATAAGATTTCAAAATTCCACATCACTTTTAGAGACAAAATTATGCTTCTTTTTTCACTGTCACATGTGATGAGGACAACTATCCTTGTTGTACCCAATTTATATCTGACTTATTTTAAAACAAACACTCTTGAACACAATAACATAACCACCAGAGATGAGGTCATGGGTCGGCAAATGGTAAAATGCAATGTCTGATATTGCTCATCATCATCTTAGTGTGCTTCACAAAAAGTAAAATATTCTTTAAAAAAAAGTGTCATTGTGTTTGTGAAGACATTTACATATAGCAATAATCAGACTATCCTTTCTGAATGTTGTGGTTTCTTTTAAAGTCAAGCCATGTGTATTACTAAAAAAATCTGCCTTTTTAAATAATATTTGATATATTCTGATATTTATGTATTTGCCCCTGAATGGATTAAAATGCTGATATCTATCTATCTATCTATCTATCTATCTATCTATCTATCTATCTATCTATCTATCTATCTATCTATCTATTGGTTTCATACAGTAATCAAGGTGCTTTATAAATCATAAACATAAAGGGAAATCTAAACAAAAAAGCAAACCCATATATATATATATATATATATATATATATATATATATATATATATATATATATATATATATATATATATATATATTAGTGCTGTCAAACGATTAATCACGATTAATCACATCCAAAATAAAAGTTTTTGTTTACATAATATATGTGTGTACTGCGTACATTTATTATGAATATATAAATACACACACATACAGTATATATTTTGAAAATATTTACATGTATATATTTATATTTATATAATTTATATTATATATAAATATATTTAAAATATAAACGTAACATATTTTTCTTAAGTATATACATGCATGTGTGTGTATTTATATGTACATAATAAATATACACAGTATACACACATATAATATGTAAACAAAAATGTTTAGTTTGGATGCGATTAATCGATTGACAGCACTATATATATATATGTATATATATATATATATATATATATATATATATATATATATGGCAATTTCCACAAAATAACAAATACAGCAAATATAGAATTAATCAGTCTACTAGCCTCTATTATACTCTATTATTGGTTACTGAGACTTGATGCCAAACTGCTGTCAAAATGAAGAAAAAAATTATACCTCGCAGACAAACATAAAAATCTACAACAGAATGGTACAAAAGTTTGAACAATATTTTCAAATGAAAGCACATCTAATGTTACCGAACAACTACCCTGTCACTGTGACTTAATGTATATAAACATGTAAAATCTGTGGGGCCATTTTTGTGTCTTTTCAGTTCACTCATTTTGCCCTGAGGGACTCTAAGAAAAGAGCTCCTCAAGTTGAATCCTTTTGATTTCCCTGCATGTTGAGAGTTGGCCCGTTACCCATCAGCCCGCAGCCAGTCAGGGGTCCGGTGCCATTTCGCCATTGTTCAGTGGCCGGCCGCAGTGTCCATCCCTAGCCTTTTTGCCCGCTAGTCTTCGCTTTGGCTGACTATATTTAGTCGATTATGAATATGCAATAGTGCTGAGAGTAATGTGGCCAGACACGCCACTGTCCGGCCCAATAATGTCAAAGTCATTAGCAGCAGGAAACAGGATCCACATGCGGGGGGATAGGGCCTTCAAAAAAATGTGGCCTGTCCACTCCACTGCCTGTCTTATATGGATGTAGAACAATGACCAGAGCCAGTGATATGCACCGCTGACTGACCTACATATAAAACATTGGCCACATTCGCACACACGCATTGCCGTCTGACAGAATCATGGGAGAAATGCTATAGATCTGTCGGGATGGATGCAGAATTGCGCTCAAGGTCTTGTGGTCCTTCCCTGAGATTATTAATCTATATAACTGTCAACATATAATGCCATAATACAATTAAGATCTCATTTACCCTTTATCATCATCAGAACCTCTCAGTATGTCCAGCGTTATTTTAAGTGCGTTAGCATGGTTACCGCAAAATATTACATGTTAGACACAATAATGGACAGGACAGAAATGCCTCATTAATGCTTAATTATATTCTAAAACTAAACAATGAAACCAGTAGGCCACGTTCTAGATAAAGGGATAGTGAACCAAAAAAGAAATAATGTTGTAGAATTTACTCAAACTCATGTTGTTTCAAACCTGTGTGACTTTCTTTCCTGTGTGTAACACAAAAGTAGATATTTATAGAAAATGTCCAAACCGCTGCTTTTCATACAATGAAAGTGAATGATGACCATGGCTGTCTTGAATTTTAGTCTGTTCCTTTCACAAAGTTATTGTATGGTGTTATTTTAATATGACTGATATACTATTATAGTTTTTGTTAATGTTTTCATTTAGATTTTATCTTTTTAAAAATGTATAAATTTTAAAGTTTTTAAAGTTTTAGTCATGTTTATTCATTTTTGTTTTTGAAAATATTTATTAAGTTTTAGTTTAGGAGTAGTTGATTCATTTCTAGTTATTTTGGTATTTCAATTTAAACTAAATGAAAAAGACATTTTTTGCTTTGTCAGCTAGCTGAAATAAAAATAAGTTTAAGTTTTTATATTTTATTTCAGTTAATGTTTATTTTTTTAATGAAAAATGTTTTTTATGGTTTTAATATGTTTGTTTATTTTGTTTGTTTGTTTGTTCATCCTTTCGCTTGTTTTTTTGTTTGTTTGTTTGTTTGTTTGTTTGGAGAATCTGCTACATACAAAAAAAAATAATCAAACGGTTTATTTTTATTAACATGAGGGTAAGTCAGTGATGTGAGAATTTCCATTTTTGCATGAAATCTATGTAATCTATGTGTTGCATGTAAATTAGCTATGAGCTAACTCTGGTGCAATTACTTTTAATTGTACATTGTCCCTGTAAAAATAAACAATAAAGTAAAGTAAAGTAAATGAATCTCATAAAACTAAAGGATGAGACTCTCTGTCTGTCTTTATATTATTAGTGTCATCATCAAAGTGAGAGCACACGTGTTTAGGTCAGATTCTGCTGCTGTGAAGGAGATACTCCTCATTATCACTCTTTGTGTCTGTAAGAAAAGGGCAGCAGATGATATGAGGGTCAGGTGTCAACCCTTGTCCACCTCAGATGATTCCTACAGGAAATGACGGTACGAGACTGTGTTCCTCCTGCCTGCCACACCCCATCCCATCACCCATCTGGGGTCCATCTGCAGGAGTGGTCAAATCCAGCAATATGCTGAGCTCCCAACAAATAATCTGCCAAAATTTCTATGTATGATTAGTCTTTGTGGTCTGTGATTAACTCATATACAGTGTAGCCTCTGGCTAAATGTTCTGCAAAATGGTCACCCAAATAAATGTTCCATTATAGCAGCAGGTTCCTGGAGCAAAAGAAAAAAAAAAAAATCTTTAAGTTTTTATTTCTGGTTTGCTAATTACATTGCTCAAAACATCTCACAAAATCAGTTTATATATACTTATTATAGTACAAACAACATTTTATTTAGAATTTGGTTCAATATATTATATCATAGTATATTAAATATATTATATAGCATTTTATAATACATATACTACAGTTTAAAAGTTCGGTGTAGGTAATATTTTTAAATGTTTTTGAAAGTAGTCTCTTATATTCACCAAGGCAGCATTTATTAGAAAAGGCAGAGAATTCAGTAAAATATATTTACAATTTAAAATAAACTGTTTTTTATATTTTAAAATGCAAGTTATTTCAAGGCATTAATGTTTGCCTACAAAACCACCACTGGCTCTGCACCCCTTTACCTAAATTCATTACTTCAGACTTATGTACCCTCTATTAGCTTACGTTCTGCAAGTGAACGTTACTTTATTGTGCAATCCTAAAAAGGTACAAAATCACTTTCATGGACTTTTAAATTAAATGTTCCCTCCTGGTGGAATGACCTGCCCAACTCAATCCGAGCAGCTGAGTCCTTAGCCATCTTCAAAGTTTTGGCTAAAAACACATCTCCTCCATCTTTATTTGACCCTCTAACTCTAGCTCTCTCTATTCTAATTCTATTCTTTAAAAAAAAATAACACTAGCTTTTCTAATCTTTTTGTATTCTATCTATGTTTTCTTTTTATTTATTATACAATTACCAAAAAACAAAAAAGGCATCTAACACTAGCTTGCTCTATTCTTTTTGTATTCTATGTTTTCTTTTTATTTATTATATAATTAAAAAAAAAAACTTGCTATGTGTACTGTGTTAAGCTAACTGGATTTTACTAATATTATAATAAATGTAATATAATAAACTCTTTAATTAATGTAACATTAATGCAATTTTCATATATATATATATATATATATATATATATATATATATATATATATATATATATATATATATATATATATATATATATATACTGAATAAACTTGGGTTTCACAGTAAAATATGTCTAGCACATTGAGAAGTATAATGCATAATGTGGTTTTTGTGACTGGTGAGAGTGGAATGTACATGAGCATGTTACTGTGTATGTGTGCACTGTGTGCTTGTGACCCCACTGATGGGAGAGTGAGGGTGAGATGTTGATCAGGCCTGACAGGGTGTGATCATTACCGGCCTGGCCAGCGAGGCCTCAGCTCTGCCACTGTAATGAGATCAGCGGGAGTCATGGCCGCTGCCACGCTGCATGACCCCGCTCATGCGACAGCAGTGCGCTGAGATGGCTAATTTAACGCCGGTCATCCAGGCACCCACCACCCCACACTGAGCTACTGCTTGTGTAGTGTGACCTCAAGCATGTGGAAAGCATATTTATGGCAAATTGACATTTGAGTGACTGTAGTCTAACAAGTAAGAAACACTTTAACTGAATTCCATCTCAAGCTCTTGAATTTTTTCTCCCCTTTTTAAAAGGCATGTCAAAGACATCAAATGAACAGTCGATATCTATTCAGTAAACATTTTTGTAGGCCAAAACCTGGAAACTAGTTAGCATTTTAGCACTTCTGATTCCATCATCCAGAAGTCATTGTGTTTTATGAATGGGCCTCTTTTGGTTAAATACCTGAAATAAGGTTTGTGGTTTTCATAAACTCAAGATAATTTCACATTTTATTCTACATCATATAATACATCAGTAAAACCCCTTCTGATTTTTAAAAGCTTTTACTTGTCGATTGCTAACAAGTGGCTAAATGGGCCTACAGAAGTTGTCTGTGACATTAAACATTATGTTGAACCAATACACTCATCTACTCAGTCTACTTGTACAGCCCCATTGTGCTTACAACCAATTCTAACTTAAACGTTCAGGATTTCTTTTTTTTTAATAAAGATTGAAAGAGCTGTCAGAAACTTAATGGTGGTGACGTTGAAGTCATTTGACCATTGAGTAGTTTATTTACAGCCTACATTTAGCTTTTATCTTTTATTTAGGCTTCACAATTCATGAAATCTGTGTTAATTTATGAAGACTGACAACTTATTTTCCGCAATGATCCAAAAGTCAGTGAACAAGGTTGATGCTTGGCCTACAAAAAAATAATCATCACTGCAGCGCTCTATTGTGCCATTAGTGTCAACAAATGAAATTGCAAGAACAATTATTGTTTTCATACGTTTCCCAAACACTCCCCCATCCGTCACTAGTTAAACAAACGTCTCCCGCCCTGAATTCACAGCATTGCTTGAGCCAATGTTTCTATCGTGCTGCTGTGTTTATACTGAAATGTGAAATTAAAAATGCATCAACCTTTAACTTTTCCGGTTAAAATGTTTTAAATATTAAAAATGAACTTACATTTTAATTAAACAATTAAAATTTGAGTTAAAACTTTCTAGGACCTAGGAATTTTTATAAAACTTTTATGATCTCAAACACAATACAAAAGTGAAAATAAGCAGGCATTCACTGGTCCTACATCTCCGTCTCCCCAGTTTTGTTAGGAGGAAAGACATGGACTCAATATAATTTAAAGTTGGCTGGAAGCTGCTCAATATTTGACTGGCACCAAAGCTTATGTGTGCAGAGCTCAGATAATTCAGCTGGTTTCACAAAGAAAGCCTTTGCGAATGTCAGGAAGGGGATTTCTCATCCCTCCTGTGAGTGGCTGATATGCAGAGGCTGTGCGTCTGGACCAGACGGCCTATCTCTGGGATTTGTCCTGTCCTTTCAAACCTGAGAAGATCAGTCGTGAGATGGAATGCCAAATGACACAGAAGCAACCGGGGAGGCTCCAACAGAACCAAACTGATAAAGAGAATTAAACGGAACTGGCCACAGATGTTCCTATTGCCCTTTTTAATTTCCCAATACATTGCTGGATTCACTGTCAATGCCATTGAATCTGTTCTCCTGGTATATGGATGCAGGAAAACAAAATAGCACACAATATCAACGGTCACATGAGTCAACAGTATTTATTTCAGTCACAAGCCCTTGCCTGACTTTTCAACACATAATTGTATAAGGTGTGTGTGTATTATTTATAAATTGAAATGAGGGGAAAATCTCATTATGATTTATTTTTTTCTCAAATACACGTTTCCACAATTCCACAATTAATGGCACCCTTTTATTCAATACTTTAAGACTCCATAAAACTCCTTTTGCCAAGACAACCTCTCTGAATCTTCACCTATAATGCCTGATGAGTTTGGAGAACATCTGACAAGAGATCAGAGACCATTCCTTCATACAGAATCACTAGGCCCTTCAGATTCTCCATGTTGTTGCTTCTCCTCTTCAGTTCGCGCTACTCATTTTCTATAAGGTTCAGGTCAGGGAACTGGGTTGGCCATGGCAGGACCTTAATTTTGCACTAATTTTGTGTTTTGATGTCTGTTTTTGGATCATTGTCCTGTTGGAAGATCCAAACATGGACAATTATAAGATTTCTAGCAAGGACAGTTTTTATTTATTTATTTATTTTTTAATCTGGTGGTATCTGATAGAATCCATGATGCCATGTATCTGAACAAGATGTCCAGGACTTCTGGCAGAAAAATATACCCACAATATTAAAGCTACAGCAATATATTTAATTGTTATTGGGACACTTATTTTTATCTCTGAGTGCATCAAACCCATCTTGAGTGTTTGTTGCCAAAAAGCAATTTTTTTTTTTAGTTTCATCTGACCCCAAGACTCAACTGTATTCTGGAATTCTCCATGCAGGTGTGATCCTTGGAGAGTCTCTGGCCACTCAAACTATCCTTCCTGCCTTGCTTTAAGCCAATAGTCACACATCCTCTTCCAGACAAATTCATAATATCTCCTGTTGATTGGAACTTATTATTATATATACACACTTCCAAACATTCCTTTTGCAATGTCTCCATGACGCTTGAAGAAACTTCCGTTAACTTGATCAAGTCAATAGTGCGACCACCCTTCGCGTTTAAACAGTTTTTCCCCCCTACAACTTTGTAGGGAAGGTTTCTTCAGGTGTCTTGGAGATATTGCCACAGTTCTTCTGGATTTAATCTTTCTCATTTTTTTTCTGATTCTTCATGTAATTCCAGACAGATGGTGTGGAGGACTGGCTGTTGTCAGACTCATGCACATACAAAAATCTCACTCATTGGATTATTACAATTAATAGCAAAAGGAATGTTTGAAAATGTAAACTGATACTTTCTACCAACACACTGCAGCAAAAGATAAACATAACTGGCTTAAAACCTTTCTCACAGTGTTGTATTAATTATAATGTCAAAATAATCAGTATTTTAATCAACATCTGTGTAAATGTCCTCTATGTGATCTAGAGATTCTGGTGCTTTTTTCAGCAACAATATTCTCCGCTGTGGAAGCAAAATAAGACCTGACATTACAGAGGACAATTTCACATTTCATTTCTGTTAGCGTTCACATCTTTCTCTCATGTGTTGACAAGTGGAAGATGTGGATGAGCGGGATTCAGCATGTTTGGGGTGAAAGACGTGTGGGGTTGTTTGCGGTTTGGAGGTGGAGGTCTGGGTCAGTATGGGCCTGTGGAGGTGGGAGACATGTTAAAACCCTCGTCCCCCCTCGCACCCCTCAGCCCCCCTCATGGAAAGCAGTGAGAAATGGCTGCCAGAATATGTATATATAAAACAAACTGCCAGTACTCCTGAGGCTGAGTAGCTTAAAGCTGTTCTGAGTCCAGAGGCATGAGACCCTGACAGACCTGTGAAGTCTAGGCCTGACCTTGGCCCACTTTCACTCTTAGGCATGAGGGAAGGACAGAATTCAGAGCAGGAACACAATGACATTCACGGAGGTCTGTGTAACTAATATCACAGACCTTACTGTGATATTCAGCTCAGGATAATGAAAAGAAAATGTATATTTTTCTATGTATTTTAATATATAATTTACTGTGACGGTAAAGCTGAATTTTCAGCAGCACTGCAGTCTTTAATGTCACATAATAATTCAGAAACCATTTTAAAATGCTAATTTGATGTTCAAGAATTTATTATATTATTTATAAAACATCATTACTGTGATAAATATAAAGTTTAAAAGAACACCATTTGTTTAGAATAGAAATCATTCGTAACATCGCAAAAGTCTTTACCGACACTTTTGGTTATTTCTGAATAAAAGTATTCATTTCTTTCCTACAAAAAAAAAAAAAAAAAAAACCCTACTGACCCCAAACTTTTGAATGGTAGAGCTTTGAATGGTTTAAGTTATACACAAATTGAAATGTTTCAAAAATGATGATAAATTTGAGATTGGAGAAATAACAAAAATAATTACAAAATGTTGTATATAAAAATAATTATAAAATGTATAACACTTGAATAATATTAGTATTAATATTAATATAATAATTTATTTTTTTTTCTAAACTGTAAAATAATTTAAAATTATTTCTTGATTTGTTTTATGATTACTAAAATTATCATTTATCATTTATTTATGCACAACAACTCATATTTATTGTTACTAAAACACTTGCTGAGGAGACACGTAAGCAGATGACTGTTATATAATAATTTACAAGTAATATTTATTCGACTGCATTTGTGACTCTCACTGTGGCTCCATCTCCTAAACCCAAGTATAAACAAATACAGAAAACGGTTATTTTAAATTGTATTAATATTTCACAATATTACTGTTTTTCCTGAATTTTTGAACAAATAAATGCAGTCTTGGTAAGCATTAGAGACTTCTTTCAAAAACATTACAAATCTTACCAACCCCAAACATTTAAACAGTATTGTATATTTGCAGTCAAAGTAAAATCGTGGAAAAATACATCAGGATTTACTCAAAACACTGCAGTATTTTATTGTAAGCAAAACACATGCAACAAAGTAAAATGAGATCATTTGTTAAGGGCTGACTTTAAAATCTCAGGCTAAGAAATGATGTGATTTTGAACTAGAAGTGTGCAAAATCTAAGTCATGGACTGAGCTATCTAATGCCAAATTATAGGTGCCCTTTATAGATGTGTATCCATAATTCCTTTACTGTATTACTAAAATGGTCCCTAAACATGAACTGAAGAACAAGAAAAGCATTAAACCCTGTAAAACCTTTATAAAATATAATAACAAAACAGAGAATCTCACAAAATACATACTGATGTGTATCAATACTGTTCAGTGAGCAATACAACATTTATTGATGATAATCATGTCAATTTTGAGACAAAGTTTGTGGGAATTGTGGGGGAAACCCAAACACAATAGTCTGGACTTCAATGCTTCATATGGTACATAATCGTGAAGTCTAATAATGCGTTTATAGCAGGTGCGGTCAAGTCTATTTCACAAAATATATATACATTTTCACAATGGCAACCATCAGCAAACTAGAGTGTGTTCTTTTGTGTCATATACGTATGTCATTCAAATAACAGATGACGTATGTTTGTATTTTCATATGGATTAGCATGATCATCTTCAAACTATTACAAAAAAATATTAACTGGTGTTTCAGAATGTCTTGATAATGAGAGCTAAACAAAAGCAAAAAACAAGAAACATTGAATGAAGAGAGAAAAAGAATCTTCAAAGCCATTATTGAAGGCAAAGGCAATGAAATATCTGTCACATATTTCTGTTTCTTATACATACATACGCTACTTTCAGTTTTTACATTTTTGGTTTTGACAGTGAATAGCGATGAACATTCCCAAACATTTCCCCCCAAAATCCATTAAAGAGGCGGAGCTCCTTTTTGGCAATTGTTCAAAAATATGTTTTTGGTAGAACATGTGTCAGAGAGCACAAATTAATAGGGGATAATATGATATTAGACACTGAGGTCATATTAGCGATCGACTGGCTTCATCCCAAGTCAGTGTTTGAAAGCCGTTGAACTGGATTTCTGGCTTCGGGGCAAAGGGTCCATAAAGATTAAACGCTTGTATGGCGCTTTACCTGCATAAACACAGCTAAGAGTGACCGTCGAAATGTCCAAATCTTATTAACTTAATGACTTCCCCATTTAAATGGATTCTGATTCAATGTACTGCTAAACAAACTTCATTATCCGGAGCCCTGACAGACGGATATATTTTCAACAAGAATTAGTTAACTATTGGATTTTTCAAGATAATATTTTTCAATTAGGAAGAGGAGCTGCATCCGTCATGATTTCACAATGGAAACAGTGGCATCAGCAATACCAGTTGGCCAAAAGAAATAAGACATGAGCTTTCTGGCAGAGACACGCTTGTGTGTTACGTCCTTACAAATGCTACAGAAAACAGAGAAAAAAGCTCATTATGTTTGAACAGCTATGAGCATGAAATTTCATATTCTTTTACAGCGTTTACACAAATGATTTTGGTTACCAGCAACACTCAGCTGTAAAGTACATTGCTTGTTTCTAAAACTGTACACTCACAGTTGGCTCTCATACTTGAAATTACAGGAAAACAAGATGTCAGGTTCGTATTTGTTAAGACGTGGCCTTTTGATGAAACCCTCAAGGTTTTCACGGGTGAACATGAGATAATAAGGAATACATTTTTTAAAAAGGGACTACACTAAAACTAATTCAATTCAAAACAATAAAGAGCATTAGTGCTTGTTTTTAAGGATTTGGGGTAGTAAAGGGCATCCGTCTGTATAAACCAAAAAAAATATACTGCTCTTTGTGTCAAATTCCTTCACTTAAGGGAGAAAGGGAATAAGGGAGCGTTTGAAAGCAATCTGAAGTGAAAGCGGGGAGGAAATATCATTACAGATCGTAATGACTTGATGCTTCCGCCATTTCCGGAATCAGTTACATTTTCATCGACTCGCAGACAGTGTCCTCAAAAACATACAGAGTGAGGAAATGACTCCAAATGAAATCTACAACAACAGAGTTGTTTGGACTGCTCGCTACGATAAACCTAAGCATGTTCCCTTATCTAATGGACAGATTTGATGGCCTTTATGGGGAAAATATGATAATCAGTTTTGAAATGGTATGATTGACCTCCACACATCCTAGTTAAGAAAAATCAGTTTTATCGGACAAAGGAAATACTTAAATATAGCTGAACTGATATTGGAGGGTCTTTTGAAAAATGATAAAGGAGAAACAGTAAACAAATAGTCAATATATCACTACGAACGAACAAAAGAGGCAATAATAATTGATCGTACCGATAAGGAGAGCTTCCTCTCAAGCATTATATCAAGTGGTAACATTGTTTTTTTTTTTTTGTTTTTTTTTAGAAAACAAGGACTGATCTTTCATGTATTTTTTTTTTTTTTTTTTTGCTGAGAGGTAGAATGAAGCATTTAAATTGAAACACAACAATGGTTGTTCCATCATTAACAATTGCCTCTTAAGACTGAAATAGTCACAGGTTTTTGTTAGTCGCCCTGTGCCACCTAAAATACACTGTGAAAACTGTACAAACACATCTTTTTTTTTTTTTTTTAATTCATAATTGTTTTCTAAAATCTTGTAAAGTATCCCAAATGTTCCATGGTAGGATGGCATGATTGTGTATGACCATGTAGGATGTTAATCCAAATCTGAGGAGGGTGGATCGCTGGATCTTTAGTCTGAAGATCCACGCGCTGTGAGGATGGATGGTGCTGATCAGTTGGAGGTGTCAGAATGGACGCTCCCGGGTCCTTCCGTGGGTGAGGTCACTGAGGAGGGTGTCGGGGCATCTTGCCAGCCACCGTTCGCCTTTTATGAGGAAAATAATGAAAGACAAAATTACAAGTGCATATTTCAACTCACACACGAATGCAAAGATGCAGGCGACCGGCTACAAACCTCGTCGTGAAATCAAAATGAGCGCGATCATGATGAATTCTCTCACTATAAACACACTTTTGCAAGAAGTGAGTCACAAAGTGAGGCAGTAAAAAGGAACGACATTATGCTGCATATTACGAGTCATAGCGAGTCATTTCCAGAACATGATTTTCAAAAGACAGATGATGGAGGAATCAATTATTGCAAATTATCACATTGGCTAAAGGAATGAAAGTATAATGGGCACCTAAAATGGAGGCCATTTCATGTCCGGGAGACAGGTTGCCTAAAGAGCATTTGGGGCATTAATAGCAATTTCCATGCCATCAAAAGGACTAGAAATGGGCTTTGGCAGCCACTTATTTTCCCAGCCTGTTATTTTAGATAGAGGCAGTCTGTAATCAAAAAAGAAAGAGCAGAGTGAGGAGAGAAAAAAAACTTTTCAAATCTTCAGCTTTGGTGACACCCCATGTCTATTTCAAAGGCGTAATTACAGCGCATGGGCGAGAGGAAAGCTCCCCCACATAAATGCTTTATGTCTCAGGCCGTCATTATCCACAGCTGAAAAAAAGGCGAATAACTTATCTGGGTGGATAAGGAAAAACATCATGTTATTTAAGACAGTGAATTTGTTGGAAGATTGAGACACTTTCTCTGGCTACATTATTACAGCGTTATGATGCAAATGTTCGCGCTGCCGCTTTCTTTGTTATTTATGGTTACAGGTGTTCAGGTATAAAATATTGTTGATTGATTTTTGATATGAACATGAAATCAGTTGAAATCAAGCTCAAGTTGAGATTTTTGAGATTTATTTATTAGAAATGACCGCAAGAGTATGTCACTGTAAAATAATTAAATATAATAATACTTTTTTTTTTTTTTTAAGTTCCAACATTTGAAGATAGCGATTAAATTCAAAATATATGTGAATAAAACAAAAATTCAGCTAAAATATATAATGTTGAAATATTTACACTTAGGATTTGTGAATGTAAAAAAAAAAAAAAATCTATGTGAATAAAATACATTTTTCCGCTAAAATGCCTTTTCAGATTTAATTTCATTCAGAAATATTTACATGTATCTTACTTTATTTTAATTCAGAAATTTAAATTTAAAAATGGATGTGAATAAAGGAAAGTTTCAGATAAAATGTCTATTGAGATATTTATTCAGAACTCTTTACATTTAAAATTCATGTGAATGAAATGTTTTTCATATAATACGTCTTTTGAGACTTTATTGAATAAATATTTTATTGTAATGGCTTCAAAAATTTATTTACATCACTATAAGCTGTCCTGACAAAAACATGCTCTCCATCAGCCATAGGTGGCACAGAAGCGCTGGGCCACTTCCACAGGACACATTCGGCTCTGCTTCAGAGCGGCTATTTAGAGAGACCGTGTTATTGTGTTTGTCTTTTTTCCTTTTTTTCCTCCTCACACTTTGCTGGCTCCCTGTCAGTGCTGTTAAGGTGGCAGATGTGTGATATGACCAATGCACATGGATTGCTGTCCCAAATCTCTACTCAGCCCTCCCTTGAGACTGTCTGATCAATTTCCTCTGCTGGCGACACGGCTTGTCGCTGTGGATTTTACATGCTGGCCTCTGCCGTTTGTGTTCCCGTTCTCCCTCTCCCTCTCTCTTAAACACTCCTCCCCCAGTACAAAACTGATGGTTGGAGCTGCTCGTCTGCTCTGGTTAACACAATTCTTTTAATGTGCGCTCAGAGCTGCGGTGGAGGACACCATCTCAGGCTCTGAATGACTTTGATGGCCTGAATACACCTGCGTCTGGGCTTCTTTGATGTTGTTGGTGTTTATGTGGCTGAAGGAGCCATGGTAACGCTAACACTGATCAGTGGTTACATCTTCTGTCGCCTTGGTGACTGTTGCTAGTGTGCATATTGCCGCCGGCACCACTAGATAGGGGTGAGTATAACCATATATATATATATATATATATATATATATATATATATATATATATACACCATACTGTATATATATGGTTATACACTAGATAGGGGTGAGTATAACCATATATATATATACAGTATATATATATATATATATATATATATATACACACATATACATATACATACACACACACACACACACACACACACACACACACACATATCCGTTCCATTTAAAGGTTTGGGGTCAGTGATTTTTTTTTTTTTTTTTTTTGCATTAAACTGATCAGTAAAAGCTTTTACATTGTTAAAGATTTCTATTTTAAATAAATTTTCCACAAACATATTAAGCAGCACTGTCTTCAACATTGAAAATAATAAAAAATTGTTTCTTGAGCACCAAATCAGTATATTAGAATGATTTCCCCAGTAAAAATATACAAATATACATTTAAATATAGTGTACATTTAAAATACATTTATTTCACACTAAGTATAGTTCATATCTACTAACATATCTACTGACATACACTCGAGACTTACTGATATCAAAATTATAATTAAACTTTATTTGGAGTACTACCAGTGCATAATGCACATTTCTAAATATTAAACCTAAAATGTGTTTTAAGGTCACTACTTATGAGGACTGTATGATTTTTGAATAATATTGGTCTTTAAATGCAAGATATTTTGTATTCTTGCAATAGTTCCGCTTTAGCACAATCAAATATACTTTAGAATATCTCTAGTTGGACTTCAGCACTACTTCCGCACAATGAAAGTGCATTAAGCACATAATTAGTTGCTCCAATTTAGCAGACTTCAAGTATACCAGTTTAGTATACCAAATTGCAGGGTATTTTTATTAAGTACATAAATATGTAAATGTATTTGTTGTAGACTTAGCATGAAATAAATGTATTTCAAATACATTTTGGTATATTTATTTTTCACTAGGTTTCTGAAGAATCATGTGACACTGAAGACTGGAGTAATGGCTGGAATAAGGACTAAATTACATTTTAAAATATATTAAAATAGAAAACAGTTATTTTAAGTTATAATTACATTCTACAATATTACTGTTTTACTGTATTTTTGATTAAATAAATGCAGCCTTGGTGAGCATAAGAGACTACTTTCAAAAAACATTTTAAAAAATCTTACCGACCCCAAACTTTTAAATATCATGCTAATGACATTGGTCTTGAGGATCGGGTACAAGAGTCAAAGACAAAGAGTGAAGAGGCTAAGTTTGGACTCACATTGATGCCCTGTGGACTGTATATCTGACTGGCAGCGAGGCTTTCACTGTATCCTCCTGTCTGACTGATAACATGGCGAAGAGTATCCACCTGCAGACAGAAGAACACAGCACAAACAAAAGACAGGGTCAGACAATACAGATACAAAACAAAGACGTTTGTGCTGAGAAAAGGTCACCCAGATATCAAAAGGATATTGGCAACCAAAAAGGTCATCAAATGTTGAATGAAATGTTTGTGCTGCAGATATCAAACAAAGAACATCATTTGTTTCTGAATTGAAATGAAAAAAATAAATCAACATTTACAGTGTAATTATTGGAGTGAATTTAGAGAATTAAATGTCATAAAATAAACCACAAATATACAAATTATAATACAGTTATTTACAATAAAGCAGAAAAACGTATATAAAATTTAGTGCTGTCAAACGATTAATCGCATCCAAGTTTTTGTTTACAGAATATATGTGTGTGCTGTGTATATTTATTATGCATATTTAAATACACACACATGCATGTATATTTTTCAGAAAAATGTTATATTTGTATATTAAATATATTTATATATAATATAAATTACATAAATATAAATATATACATGTAAATACATGTAAATATTGTCAAAACATATACTGTATAAGTGTGTCTTTATATATACATAATAAATATACACAGTACACACATTATGTAAACAAAAACTTTTTTTGGATGCGATTAATCGCGATTAATCCTTTGACAGCACCGATAAAATTACATTTAAATATATGCATGCATACATATTAGATTACATGCATTTTATACGCTATCCATTGTGCCACAGAGCCGATACAGGCATTTTATAAAATATTTTAAATATTTTGTTACTCAGCACATTCGTAATACACTAAAACATCTCATGTAATTCTTGCACCACATGAACTAATTTCAGAAGATTTCCTCTGGGATTCCAGCACTGAATATTCATGAAGCACCCCGAGCCTTTGGAGAAGTTACTTCATTATGGGAGGAAAACATTCCGAACGTCAAAAGGGGACAAACCGAAGCACCCTGTGTTTGGATGCTAGTGTGCCGGGCAAGGTCAGGCTGCCACGGTGGCGGATGTGACAGCATGACAGATACGCAAACCCGCTGACAAGAGTTGTATTGTTTCCAAGACTGTCTTTGATGGTCTATTCATTTGGAAGTTGACAACAGCCAGGGAGCAGTGTACAACTGCTGGAGGCAAACTGTAACCCCAGTCCATCCTCAAGGTCAGGAGGCCCGTCATGTCAGCCGCGGCTGAACAGAAATGTACACGCGGCGGACACTATGATGAGCAGGCTGGCGCTGAGAGATGAACTTTGTTGTGACAAGGATATATAACAAGATGATGGCTATTCGATCAGTTATGACATAGACATGCCATTCAGTACTAACGGGGAAAGTTCCTATGAAAATATGGCCAATCACAAGAACTATATATATATATATATATATATATATATATATATATATATATATATATATTACAGAATAGCACGTGCTTGCTTGTAAAGGGGGTTCAGCGAAAATCAAATCTCAATTAACAAAAGTACCCTGTAAAAAGGCAGCAGCACAATTCTAAGAATCCTTTCTTAGAAATTCAATAAATAGAGGCAGAAAAAAGAATTGGATTACTAATGGATCCAGGCCCACTGTGTGAACTGCAGCTACCCAGATGTGATTTTGTGAGCGGGGTAATCTGGGCCGCCATAATGACAGCCCAATGTGTGATTAGGTTTAACTGAATGAAATTAGTTCCGGTCATCTGCCCTCTCTCTTAGCGGTACTCCCTACCTGTGACTGAATGTTGGCCCCCACTTGGGCCCCCTGGTATGAGTCCCCATTCAGAGACTGCACACTCATGAACAAGTCCCCGGAGTTCATGTTAAAAGAGCCAGCAGAACCTAAGAGGAAGAGAGGCCGAGAGAAAGACAGAGAAAGACAGGGATAGATAAAGACAAGAAACAGTCATGCAACAGTAAGATTGAAGTAAGGAAGGTTAGTAGTGCAGAGCTGGTACTGTAAGTGAGGGCTATGTGTTGAAAACCACACAAGCTCGGTATCAAGTTCCAAATCCTAAATCCAAGGTTAGAATGAGCTGAGAGAAATTCTGTTTGATATAAATAAATTTATAGTTAATTCAATGCAAAAGTACCTAATATTTCTGTTTGCTAGGTATATTTATGCCTATTATAGGACTGCACTGTTAGCTTAGCAGCATGCCAATGCCAAAATCAATTTAGGACTAGGCAATATAGCCAGAAATATATATTTTTTTCAATATCATTTGATATCAATATTTATCACAATATTAATTTCAAGCCATTAATGGGGAAAGAAATGCATTCCATGTTCCATGTTCCATATTTATCAGAATGCAAATATCATTTGTTTGTTCATAAGTAAATTTAACTTTTAATTGAGGGCACTATGAAATTTGTTTAACAGTTTAATAAATACATTTTAAAAGGTAACCAACTGAAAATATAACAAATCATTTACAAAAAAAAAAAAAAAAATGCATTTTTATTTTTTGTCAAATAAAGTGCTGAACAACAAACTTTGTGTACTGTGAAATAAAACATGGATGAAAAATATCTTGGTTGTATGATATTCCTTAAAAAAATATTATTATTGTTACTTTGAGAAGTACATTTTACTCTAGACTAGTAATATATTACTGTCATAATTTCTTCAAGTTAAACCAAACTTTTATTTTGGCAGATTGAGTTTCGACACACACCTGAACATATAGGCTAAATGTCAAAAAAAAAAAAATACTTTAATAAGTTTATTATCGAAATTGTGGGTTTATTTATATTTATTTATTTTTTTTCTATAAATATTATGTATTGATATATCACCCAGACCTAAATAAATTGTCCATTCTAGTCTCCAGTGTGCTTCACATGAGAAGCACTACACTTTTTTAATGCTTGAGAGTATAATAAATCAGTCCCTTTTCAGGTTCCTTTTCAGTTAGAAGTAGACAGCAAGGCAGTTCAATAGGTTTAGGAACAGCCCTGGTGACCTGCCAAAGGTTGTTTACTCTTCTTTACTCTTTTTTTTTTTTTTTTTTTTTTTTGGTTTTGGTTTTTTTTCAGTCTGGACATGATGGTCTTTAGCTGGTTGGCCAGTTCCCAAATCCCTCTAAAACCATCAAAACAAACCTGCCTGACCATCTTGGCAAGGCTGGATGGCTAGCTAACTGCCCTAGGCAAGTTTAAGCTGTTTTGTTTCAGTAGGGAGAGTTATACTGTAGTTAAATGCCACAAACATACATATTAAGTCAGCAAATTTTGTGTGAGTAAAACCTTGTCAGTTCAATAGGAATTAATGCGTTCTTAAATTTTGTGTGAGGGCAAAAAAATTCCCCATGCAGATTTCGCATCGGGTTGGTCACACAGAAAGCTGCTTGGTTTGGAAGTGACTTCTATGTGAGTTGTGATTCATACATTGCTACACTATTGACAATGAACCTATTTTTAGCTTATCACTAAAAAAACTACAATAGCTATTAAAGTGTTTCAGGAATAACAATGGGTGAAGAAGGACCAAAACAGACTTTTATTAATTCTACAGTGACATCTAAGATGGACAGCACAGTTACACTGCCACAGCCAAGTCATTCAGGATGTGCTAATTGAGTCACAGAAGGAATCAAAGAATGCTATTTGTCTTTTAATGGAGGAGAACTCCCTAGATGTTTAAGAGAGAGCAGGGCTTAACTTAATTTCCGCTTTAAAAGCCGCAGGGCACTAATCAAATGTACATGGACCTCTAATCACTTCAAGGCTATATGACAAAAGGCTTGACCATCTCATCATAATGACATCCAGGAGGTCAACCAGACAACAGCGACCGAGTCGGCTAATAGCTTAGGTGCGTTCACACCAGATAAAACAAAACATAATTTGAGCCAAACAACTATTAAGTCAATATTAAATAAAAGCAGAGTATCGGTGAGTACAAGCTGAATTATTGGTTGTGGAAAGAGAAAGTCTTATATGAGCTATGCTGCAGGCCAAGCTGCTGATGTAGATAAAGAAGAGGCGTATTTGTATGTCATAAAAAGAGGTATTATGGGAATGCTACAGTAAAGGGAGGACATTAAAGGCAGGCAGTTGTCGAATATTCAGAACATTTCCATGGTGAAGTACTTATTTACCAGTGAATTTGCTGTTTCTGCGCCACTAGCAGGTCTATATCCTAAAACTTATTGAAGACCAGTGAAAAACAAACACATCTGTTGTTTGTGTGTTGATTTATTGCAATACTCACCGGCCGAATTTGGTGTGGAAGGCGAGTTGGCTTGGCTGCCATGGGTGGAGACGTTGGTTGCGGTCGCGGCGGTTTTGGCAGCGTACATGTTGGCTTCTTCTTGGAATTTTCCAATATTTTTCTTGTATCTGATCCTCTTGTTTCCAAACCAGTTGGATACCTGTGAAGACGAATTAATGAATAAATCAGAAAGAACAAAAATTTATTTCAACCTCAAGATTATTTGAGAGCTGTTTAGTGTCTTTGGACCACAAATTTCTAAGCATTCATATATATTCTACATCACTGTATGAGGTAAAGGTTGGTGTGTCTCACCTGTGAGACTGTAATGGAGCATTTCTTTGCCAGCTCCTCCTTGGCCTCCTCGCTGGGGTACGGGTTGCTGAGGTGGGAGTAGAAGTATTCATTCAGGATCTCTGTGGCCTGCTTATTGAAATTTCTTCTTTTTCGTCTAATGGAAAATGACAGAACAGAAAGAAAAAGAGAAAATGAGAATGAGAAATAGAGAGTGAGAAAGGGAAAGCCAGCTTGATTCAGAAGCTACAGTGTTTATAAAGTCCTTTGCATTTGAACCTGCTGTGTAAATACAGTGGCTCCAAATAGTGTTTGGACATTTCATTCGCTTAAAAATTTATGAATATAATTGAATTCCATTAAAATATCAAACTAATTGGCACACTTTGTAATCTAAACTTTTCATAAAACGTTGTTGGGTTTCAAGCATATAATATATACTACCATTTAAATGTTTTTTTTTCTTATGTTCTGTTTTATTCAGCAAGAACAACAGTGACAATGAAGACATTTCTATTTCTATTTCAAATAAATGCCATTTCATTGAATTTTCTATTTATCAAAAATATTTCACAGTATTACTATTTTTACTGTATTTTCGATCAAATAAAAGAAGTCTTTAAAAGATTTCTTTCAAAAACACAAAATCTTTTAGACCCCAAATCTTTGAACAGTAGGGTATATATTTGGACACTTTACTAAAAAATCATCTTGGTTCAATTTTTGGTGCATTTGGTGGTCTGATGATATTTTACCAATTTGTCTTTTTACTTCATGTTTGCTATGAAGTTAGAGACATATTAGATGTAGTATTAGACATATATTTATACATACCTGGCATCTAGGAAGCGGGAGCGCAGGATCATGACCGCCTCGCAGGTGCTCTGTTTGAGCTGCATCTGGATGGAGCTGAACTTGCGATGGATGATGCCCACCATGCGCTCGATCTCTTTAGGGGAGATGGGCCGAGTGCGAGACTGCTCCCTCAGCAGGTTCATCACATGGGTGGTGAACTCATTACACGCCTGAACATGCACAGAGGGGCGGCACACGCATCAATCTTTGTGCATGTAAACATAACTACAGGAGCTGCTCAAATATCCTATCCTGAGGACTTTTTGGTGTGCTACAACATTTTGTTTCAAAACATTTGAGTTTACAAAGGTCAGATCTAAGAGTCTTTTCTGGAGACCAAACGCTGTTCTCTCACCTGCTCATACTTCTCCAGTTCTGTATGGTAGATCTGACGGATCTGGGACAGCTTGGCCCGGTAATCTGAGTGTTCGGCCGAGTTATCGGACCCGCCGCTGCCTGCCGCAGCAGCTGCAGCCGCAGCTGCAGCCGAACCACCTCCTTTCTCAGGTCCGGACACACCCTCGGCTAGCAGCATGTTGTCCAATCGCATGAGTTGAGCGTCTGGTGGCTCCTCCTCCTGAGCGCCACGGATACTGAGTACTGTCAAGAAAGAAAGAGAGAATGAACACTTGAGTAATTTTGTAGGTTCAACTGGAAATCCTAAAAGTTTTCAGACATATTATGCTGTCTATGACTATGTAGTAGACATTTAGTGGTAATTTCTGTTTAACTGTGAACACAGAATAATAGCCTATTTCTAATATTAGTAAAGCTAAGAACTGCAATGTCTCAATATGACACTTAAAAATGAGAAGCACATATATATATAGGCTAATTTATCATTTGAGTGACCTCCATAACAGTCAAGTTAAAGTAAATGTCCATAATAAAATTAACATAATAACATCACATTGTCTCCTTATGAGACGCTATAGAGCTTGAGAAGTAATATATGGCCTTCATTTTAATTGCTCTCTTCTTTGTGATAAAAATGTGGAACTATACACTGATCTTGGCAGGGTATGAGACAATAAAACCATCATTTCATTGATTTGCACAATAATTTAGAATAAATTATTATATCTGCTCATTTTTAGTTCTTGATCTTGTGATATTTACCCACTAAAGAGTAAAATCATCAAATTATTATTTAAAACATTAAACTAAACAATTACTAAGATATAGAAATGTCAGAGAAATGCCTTTTATTTATTTATTTTTTTCTTGTTTGCCCACTATCCGCTGATTATTTTCATAGTCGTTCAGCTGTCAGGTTCTCTGGAAAGCTTTCTTTTTTTCAGCTTAAGTTAATATACAGATTAAGTTTATATGCCATGAAACTCTGCTTTTTGATTTTAGGACTGTACATGTATCACTGTTTATATTGGCTGTGTTACAGAGGTGCTTTAAACATCTAACTTACTGCAAAGTTTAGCTCCAATGCTGCTCTGATATACATGTACTGTTCAAATTATTCCGACCATCCTATTCACCTGATTTAAATGTAAAAAATTATTTAGTAAAATGTGATAAAAATAGCTAAGAGTACCACTTTCTTACTGGTAGCAGAAAGTATTATCAAATTAGCAGGAAACAAACATGCAAATTGTGGAGGATGTTTATGATTCTGTGTGGGGTTGGTTATTACTACACTATGAAGGAAAAGAAGATTATATAAGGACTCTCAAAGGAGTTTTGTCTGTTTGTGCAGTGTTATTAGAACATTATAAACTGTGGTTTCTTCATGTGCCACTAGATGTCTCTCCTTCTGTTCTGTTCAGTGAAGGCAGACTGACGGCAGACAGCACCCGCAGCATCCATTCTACCAGTAACAAAGAGCACACAAATCCAGATTTACTAAGTATTTGACAAACAAGCAGCCATACATTTCTGTAGAAGATCCACAACGATAACAGAATACAAATAAAACCAATACTCACTGTATAATGCAAATATTTATTTTGGTTACAATTACAGTGGATGTCAAGTGGTAACCAAACATATCAATATTGCTTATTATAATAAAAATGTTCAATAAAAATACTTACATTACAATACATTTAAAAAACCTGGGTTCAGTAAAGATGTCATTTTAAAGAAATTATTATCTGTATTTAGCAAAGATGCATTAAATTTATCAAAAGTGACAGTAAAGACATTTATAATATTAGAAAATATTACTGTTTTTACTGTATGTTTGATCAAATAAATGTCCCTTGGTGGGACAAAACAAAATTATTACCAAGAGACCAATTAATATACCAATCTGTGTAAAAACAGGCTGTAACACTCCAAACAAAAGATACAGGAAGAGCTTCCCTCCCCTTTTAATAGTTAATGGGTAATTTCTATTCTGTTATTCCAACTATATAGAGTTATATGATTAGTTATATATTTTTTTTTATTTGCATTAAGCGTTATTTTTTCCCTCTTTGTTCTCCGACCCAAACAAGAGACAGAAGTGCCCACAACCAGTTAAAAGCTGATGATATAACTCTAACACATATGGCTTATTACATATGTAAACCTGCAAAAAATACCCAAAGTCTACCGCAGTAGATGCAATGCAAATGTTCCTGTGACATCATTCTGAAGATGACAGCAGAGGGTAAGGCAACCAGTGTGCTGCAATCTGTTACTACAACCCCGAACCCAATCAGCCCAGCCTCTTCCAATCAACCCACTCCCACTGCAAAAGTAAGGGGCTGTCAGAGGCCTCCAGAGGTCAAGAGTTCAGGGCACGGGTTGAGGGACACCGATGAGGTCAGATTTCTCTAGAGACTCCTAGCAGTACAGCGAACATCCTGCTTCTTCAGCGTGTCCTTTGGCGCATGTGCGCAAAGTGTGTTTCGCAAAGTGAATATTTTCATACCGCCGTCATCCTAAACTCCTCGCTTCTACTCTTTGACGATGACTTCAAGCCTTGCTCTGTTTTCAAAAAACTCTGACTGTCCAATTTCAGACTCGTCTCAACTGTCTGCCCACCCAACTATTTCACAGCGAATAAAAAACACAAGTGTATATCAATAGCACAACACAAGAGAAAAAGAACGAGTCTTTTATGCCTTTATAATAGAAAGAGACAGAAACAGTAGAACGTGACTGGTGTACGGCATCGACTAAAGAAACCCAGGCCCAGAAGTGCGCAACGTTCATCTAGAGAGGAAATCTAATGAGGCAAATAATGATTTATTCATTCCAACCATATCCTCCAGTGCACAATTAAATGCATGAAATATATTAAATAAATACAATGAATGCGGATAATCATACAATTCACTTTGCTGTTGCTTAATTACCCCAAACCGACGCAATGCACTTTATTTATTTTGATTCAGTAATGGCATGGCAATCGATTAGGCCGTAATGCTGCCGGCTCTGCGTGCGTGTGTGTGTGTGTGTGTGTGTGTGTGTGTGTGTGTATGTGTGTGAGTGGTCCATGCCCAATGCGCTGCTGATGTGAACTGAGCTGAACTCAACCACCCGCAGACAAACATTAACAGTTTTCTGAGGAGCAGATCATTCTCTCTTTCTCTTTCTTTGGTTTCTTCCTTCTGTCTCTGTCTGTAGGGAAAGATGGGGTAAGACAACCTCTTTAAAAACAATGTGGTTTGACTGATATATTAATATTTCCCTGAAATAGTAACATTTAAGTTTAACATGTATAAAATAATAATGTATCATCCATCAAATCATTAGGGGGACAATAGATAGCATATTAGATAGCATAATATAAATAGCATTTGCTATTATAATTGTTGCAGCCCCACTACTGGTGTAAAATGACCCTCAAATGTTATGAATATTTGTCTTTGAGTGTGTAAAATACTAAATGAAATATTCTATTATTTATGTTATTTAAATAATTTCTAAAATCATCTTATGCCTCTTATTTTGCAGTTAATTTGGATGAACAGTTACAAAAAAGAAAAAAAAGGATGTCACAATAATATGTGACCCTGGGCCATAAAACCAGTCATAAGGGTCAAGATACATCATCTGAAACATGAATAAATAAGCTTTACATTGATGTATGGTTTGTTAGGATAGGACAATATTTGGCTGAGATACAACTATTTGAAAATCTGGAATCTGAGGGTGCAAAAAAATCTAAATATTGAGAAAATCGCCTTTGAAGTTGTCCAAATGAGGTTCTTAGCAATGCATATTACTAATCAAAAATTAAGTTTTGATATATTTACGGTAGGGAATTTACAAAATATCTTCATGGAACATGACCTTTACTTAAAGGGGTCCTCTTATGCTTTTTCACTTTTTGAATTTTAGTCAGTGTGTAATGTACATGTTTGGGCAGAAAAAAGATCTACAAAGTTACAAATCTCAAAGTCCACTCCAAAGGGAGATATTTCGTTTTTAAAAAATCCCTTTTCAAGAACTACTACGAACAGCTCGTTTGGACTACAGCGTTGTTTTAGTTATGTCACAAAGTGGTCCATTAGAATATCATTAAAATAAATCCCGCCTACGGAAATTGGAATGGTTGGGGGTTGGGGGGTGGAGTGGGGAGGGGCGAGGTCGTGGTTAGAACGCTTGGATGAGTGCAGCAGACAAGACAACGATGAAGAAGTGCTGCTGTAGCGTCAAGTTTTCGCAAGTTATTACATATGCACCTGAATAATTATGTATGTAAATATGTATGTTACAATTATGAAAAGTTTTTATAAATTGCTGACAGTACAATACTGGACAGTGATGTAATCTGCAGAATTTACACTTCAATTATGAGACTACAGTGTTTTTCATACATTGATTTATTTGTGGAGCCCGCCACAATATCAAACTGACTGCGACAAATAGATTTTCCAAAAGGCTTTGACTTCGTTGAATAAACATGAGCACTGCACATTTCAAAATCGAAACCCGGTGCGGGTGTTTTTATATCACTGTATTTCTCAAGGAAACCGACTGTCTTCAGAAAAATTTGGATGTCATTTTCATTTCATCTTGCATGTAATGTCTGATAAAGCAGCATTTGTGAGATGAGCACTGCTTTGTGTACAGCGTTACCAGGGAAACATTGCTCTCTACCACTCCAACAGTGCCTCCCGCTGGTAGAGAATGAATTTGCATATATGCCACCACAAATCTTGATTTAGCCAAAAAAAAACAAAACAATAATGTTACCACTCTAATATGTCTTACAATATCATGCAAAGGTTCTGCGCGATTCTCTTGTTCAATATTCTTGGGGTCTGAATCCGGCTCAAATTGATATGGGAATATTGACGCCAGACGGAACTTGCTGTTTTGGCAAGGGGCGGGGCAGTACTGAAACACCGTCTAAGCTGTTCGCCAATCACACCGCACTGGGACAGCTAACCAATCTCAACACATTTTGTTTTTCAGAAGGTGGGCATTCATCAAACCCAGAACTAATCGAGCCGTTTGTGCCAGGCTGGGGAGAAAGGTATTGTAATAATGTAAATTATGTGAAAAATAATGCGTTTTTCGAACCACCAAGCATGAGAGCATGTTCTAGTACACCCCCAAAACAAAATCAAGACTTTGTAAAAACAAAACAAAAAAAAAAAAACATAATAGGACCCGTTCAATATCCTAATGATTTTTGGCATCAAAGAAAAATCGATAATTTTGATCCATACAATGTATTGTTGCTATTGCTATAAATTTAACCCAGCGACTTATGACTGGTTTTGTGCTCCAGGGTCACATAAATAAACTGAGTTATTCCGTTCATTTGCAAGACAATAATAATAACATAGATGTTTGAAATAATTGGGGGCGGGGAACTCTATAAATTATTGAAATAATCACAATAACAACAATATGCCATGGTGGTTTTCTGCGTATTTCTGAGGCTCCAAAAACCAGCAAACAAATAAATGTGTGTGTCCAACTACAATATAAATAAATATAATAAATAAATAAATAAATAAATAAATAAAAAAAAAAAAAAAAAAATATATATATATATATATATATATATATATATATATATATATATATATATATATATATAAATATAATCACTTTACTACTGTTAACCGAGACGATCTTTTAACTTCAATAATCAATATAAATGTTAATTTTCTGATGGCACGTCAACATTTACAGTGTTGTGAAAAATTGTTTGCCCTCTTCCTGATTTTTTTATTTTTTTTTTGCATGTTTGTCACACTTTAATGTTTCAGATCATCAAACAAATTTAAATATTATTAAATATTAATCAAATATAACACAAGTAAACACAACATGCAGTTTTTAAACATTTAGTTTTTATAACTGTGGCTTATCACACCTGAGTTCAGTTTCTCTAGCCACACCCAGGCCTGATTACTGCCACACCTGTTCGCAATCAAGAAATCACTTAAATAGGACCTTTCTGACAAAGTGAAGTAGACCAAAAAATCCTCAAAAGCTACACATCATGTTGAGATCCAAAGAAATTCAGGAACAGAATGAGAAAGAAAGTAATTGAGATCTATCAGTCTGGAAAAGGTTATAAAGCCATTTCTAAAGAAAATGTTCTAAAGAATGTTACCCCCATCTTACCCTATTTTCTCTTTCTCATTTTCTCTCTGACTTCTACCTTTTTTTTTTTTTTTTTTTTGCATGTGCTATTTAGCATCATGAACAGCAATTTTTAGAAGTCTCTAATGGACCATTTCACTTTTGGAGGCTTTTCAGATGTGACTTCTTCTCAAACAAGTCTTAATTTCACCCTCCCAGCAGTCGCTTTCTTGAGCGTTTCCCTTTTCACAGCTGATTTGCCAATCTAGAACCCACACACCTGATAGCAAGACCTAATTTCACTCTCTTCACTTCTACAACAAGGCCAAGTGGGTCTGGTATTCCCCGTGATAATCCCCAGAAAAACTCACATCTTCCTCATGTCTGTTAAATTGTAATCTTTTTAAAATGTATGCTCGATCACAAGGTCGCAGAGTCTTGTAATCCTCCTTTGGAGCAATAAAAAAAAGTCTTTAGTTTAGGCGAAACGAGGCGCTAACGCAGTCAGGGGCTTCGAGCTAGGTTTAGTCAGGGGGGTTTATCTTTTCAGTGTCTAAACCAAGGCTGGTATCAACTTCAGGGAATTAAGTTGGGAGTCAAAGAGTGGAATGGATTACTGTTGAGACAGGAGGATTTGGCCTGATTTTGTATCAGAAAGACAGACATATGGCACACAGCAGACTCGTGGCTCTTTAGTTCTCTGCGAAACCTCCTTGGAGTAGAACGTGTGAACATGTTTCTGCAATGTTCAGCGTTTCTAAAAGTCAAGCTACCATTTTTAAAAAATGCATTAAATAAGCAATAAGGAATGTTTCTACATTGTAAATATTTATCAAAGGCCTCTGTTAGGCTAAGATGACCAGAAATAACTATTGTAACGGGGGTAGTTCTCATTTAAAAAAAAAAAAAAAAAAAATGTGTTCAAAACAGCTTACAAAATTAAAAAATAAATAAATAAATAAATAAATAAAATAATAATAATAAAAAAATCTAATATGCAAGATATTGCACAAACCTGTTCATTATATTCTCGCATAGTTTATAACTTAAATTTAATCTTAATTATCAATTAAATAAAATAATAAATGTCACTGAACAGATGACAATTAAAATTGATTGCCTTTATTTCAGTGTCCAAAGTTCATTGAGGCTGTTATATCATAATGATGTCAGGAGAAAGTTCAAAAATCTGGAATTATTCCCCCTTTTTAAAATCATACTTTTCAATATCTTAAAAAAAAAAAAAAAAGAAAAAATCAGTACTAGTCTTTCATGACTACATATTTATACACGGCAGTGGCTTGATAAAGCAGTGAATTTATAAATTAGTTACTGCAAATATATATTTGGACATACACCACCACTGAAAAGTCTGGGGTTGGTAAAAACGGTAATATTGTGAAATATTACAATTTAAAAAGTCTTTTCTATTTATTCTATTTTCTATTACATTTTAAAATGTAATTTATTTCTGTGAATTTTGGGCAGCCACTACTTCAGTCTTCAGTGTCACATGATCCTTCAGAAATCATTCTAATATGCTGATTTGGTGCTCAATAAATATTTCTTAATATTATCAACATCAAAAACAATGTACTGTTTAATATATTTTGTGGAAAAAAAAAAGTCAACAAGCTTGGCCCCCCTAAATTTGGAATCATATTACAGCAAACAATTTTGGGTGAAATGTGCAGTTTGTTCTGTAAACTATATGTATATAAAAAGAAAAAAAAAAAAAAAAAATCACCAGCTGCTAAATGGCTGGCTGGCACAGAGCCAGAGGTACGCACATTTTTAAAGCACTGCGCATTATAACCAATCACATACGATTCTGTTGAGCTTATGAATGCAAGGGCCAATCAGAGGCGTTCAGATGAGTAATCGCTGAAACACACTGTTTCGTCACCGCGCACGCTGGCTGACTGAGTTCTAATTCTCTCATCAGAAACAACAAAGTGAAGAACTACGAATGTAAGTAAGATATTAATTTCACAGTGTAAACAGCTTTAGAGATTATTATGACAGTTTTTGAGAGTGCTTGAACTCGCTGGACTGAAGTGAAAATTTTCTTTGATATTGTAAACGTTCTTTGCTCTCTTCTTGTACACTGAAAATGTTATAGGCTAATTAGTAACTTACAATGTTTTTATTAAATTCACATTAAATACAAAGTCAGTCATATTAAAAGTATTTTATGGCATGACACCCATATCTGGTACTTAAGTAAAAAGACGGGCTTTTATGTGTAGTTAATAGATTACAGTAGGCTACTTTGCCCATCGCCCATTATAGACCAAATAACAATCTATAAAGGTGCAAAATGCATTTACTTACACATATTTGAGAATCGAGATATTTCACAATATATTTTAGGGATATATCAAATAAAAAAATAAAAAATAAATAAATAAAACCCCTGCTGAAAAAAAAAATCAATAGACATTACAAAATTAGTAATGGTTTTACTGGTTATAATGGGACTTGTATTGGTTTTACTGGAAACTGTAATGGACCCTGTTGGTCTCTACTGGTAATTGGTCGCCTTCTACTGGTGGCTTGTTAAAACCAATAAATCCTAATGGAATATGTCCTAAAACACACTACAGAAAACATTTTTTTAATGGTTAAAAGTTTATGGTTTGTAATGGTATTTGTAGTGTAAACCATTATAATTTTCTGTGATGGTTTTATTGTTTTTATTTATTTATGTATTTTATTTTTTTTTTTCAGTAGGGACATAAGCCTATATCAGTTATACAGTGGTATTGTGGCTGCTGTGTCACATGACAAGCATGAGCCCCCCCCCCAACTCGTGCCCCCTCAAAAGTAATGAGTGCATGATGCCCCTGACATTACAATACAAAATTATTTGTTAAATAAACGAAACCTGATGAAATATTTAATTTAGTTGAAATTGTTATAGATTACTTCCAGAGATTGCAGTGATACATGACATGGTGAAAAATGACTGAATGAATAATACTTAAAGTAGGTTAAGATAAATTTAAAAATTGTGCCACCTAAAAGCACAAGTGGCCCCTGTCTGCCCTGTACACCCCCCTGTACAAAGAAATTTATTAAATGAGAATTACTGTGCTGTGGCTAGCATGACAATATAAAGCCAGAGATGAAGAAATCGTCCCTCACTGGCATGTTTTAATTGAATGGTGACAGAAGACAAATCCCACCTCTCTCTGTACTCATCTATAATTAATCTGTGAATGGAGGAGGCCCTATCAATGACATTACTTTTTGTTAATAGCAACGGAACGACTACACACACACACATACACACACAATATACACTGTAATATGATGACAGAGGAACCTTCTGATGCTACGGTCTTACTGTGAAAGCCTCTTAGAAACCACTTCATTTTGTCATTTGGCGTTTACACTAACACAACCACCATCCCATAAAAACTAGACAGAGAGACACAACCACAAAGCCAGCCAGTCAAAACAAAAAAGAAAGGAAAAACAGCAAATGCAAACAAGCCGCCCCGGCGCTGCTGTATTTTCATACAGTGATACTGCCCAGCCCCCTCCCTGCATGGCCTCAACTCCCTGTGAGCGTCTTAAATGAAAGCATGTTTAATTAATGATGTTGAAGTATTCTGTCACAATTAGGAAGATGTATGGTCAAACAAGGCGCTTGTGATGGCCCTGACAAGGATGATGAAAGTTTGCCTTCCTGGACTGGCAGCCAGCGCTGGGCCCTGGAGCCTCTCCAGATGCAGTCAATATGGTAACCTGAGACTTGAGATCTCCAAGCAGACTCATGCCGTCAGCCAACAAGCATCTAATGCACCTCACTACATCACACACCGTACTGGTGCTTCACACACGCCTGGAGAGAATATAAAGTAAAACGACAGAGGTGCACCTTCTAAAAAAAAAAAAAGATCAGGGTTGATTTTTCATGCATTTGAAAGACAATTTACATTCAATTTTAGGCAAGTTTTATGGTATATCCTAACAAAAAATTACCATTGCAACGATAATTTTGGCCTTATGCCTTAATTACTAACAGGGATGCACTGATTTAAATATTATTGGCTAAAAGCAATAGTTTTTTTTTTTTCCCCCTTGCTTCTTGTATTGTTATTTTTTAAATAAATTCATGAATAAATTACACGTATTAAAAAACAATGATGTTGTTTCATATTATTTTAATTTTATTTTAATTTATTGTTTTGTTTTGTTTTGTTCTTTCGTTTTTTCCCCTGGCATAAAGGTTTAACCAATTTGATAATTCATCAAAACTAACATTGCCTAATATAAAAATGCTGACAAATAAATTTTGCATCAATAATTCCATTTTTAACTGCAAAACTAGAATAATTTAATTTTATATTTTATATTTCTAATTGCAATGTTATATTTTATTTATATTGGCAGTGGCTAACACTAAGAAATAAAAACTTGAAAGAATTAAAATGTTATACTTGTACTGAAAAGTATTTTTTTATTATTATTAAATAATAAATTAAATATATGTAACATACTGTATATCACAATTTACTGTTGCTTTGGTATTTCGGTAAATAAGAACAATGATGAAGTGATGTATAATTTTAGTAGTGTATTAGGCTGCATAGCAAAGAGCATCAAAGCTTTGTAAATCTCTAGAGCCATCTATTCAGTTTTTCTCTATTTCTGAATTTCTTTCTCTTGTCTGTGTCATGGTGGGCCTGTCTCCAACTCGTATATGAGACCAAAAGAGGGACAGTGGCATGCTAATGTAACATTGCCGTCATTCATTACACAGCCTGGATACAGCGAGAGCGAGGGAGAGAGAGACTATCTGTGGTACAGGCAGCATAATAATAACATTCAGCACAGCTCTGTGTTCTTCACTCTTTGTCTGTGCTGTAGGGACTCTGAATGTGTTTTGCTGATCTACTGCATTCTGTGTTACTGCCACATGCTGAAAATCTCATCCCACTACAGAAATAAAACATGTCTCGCTAGTCAACATATCAACATAGTCTTATGCAAGTCGAGTGTCAAGTTAGGTGATAAGTCTATACTATGGGGCTGTTGAATGCTTGAATCTGATTGGTTGACAAATATTCTAAGGTGTGCAATTATTTGCAGGGAAATGCACGGCTAAATTATTTCCAGGCAGGTCTTGACTGCATTACATGTCCATTAGGGGTGTGCCATATCATACCGTCCACGATAATACCGGTATACATTTTTACATGATAAAAAAGTGTCATATCGCAATATCAATGATATAGCGACTTGATGACGTATTTACTAGGGATGCGCCGATAGAAGCAGAATTTAAATAGAATAGAAGAAAATAAGCAAAAAGACCGAATAAATTGTACCGAACAATGATGTGACACGATCTAATAGAGGCGCGCACTAATGCAGCAAACATGACGGCAATGTGGACGCATTTAAAACTGTCTGAGAAAGATGCAAAAATCATTACAAGCACCGACAGCGAGAGACTGTTTAGTACTGCATGGCATGTCTTCCATGAGAAGAGGAAGGGGTGGTTGTTGGTGGTTACTGTATGATGATTAAAATCGCGAAATGGCCTTAATTAAATACACTGCAGAACGTTATGTTCTCTAATACACGCATGAATTGCATTCTCGTTAGCCAGGGTTCAAAGTCCTAACCACGAGAGAAATCTGTGCTGAAATGTGTTACTCGTCAGTTGCTCAGTAACACTTTTATGATGTTTTTACAAGGCATGTGACAATGTGATACGTGCATCTTCCCAAATTTGTAATGAGAATAATTTATAAATCTGTTGCTGTCAACATAAAGAAGCACTGAGGACTTCCTGCGGGTTTCTGTCAAAATAAAAGCTCCATCAACATTCATAAATGTTACTATTGTAATATTACTGTTGTTCTGTTTAACAAAATTAAAAAGTAAGACAATAATAATGATAATAATTACAACAGCTCTATTAATACATTTATTATAACTTTCACACATAGTGTTCAAATTGGGATATGTAATATTTTCTAATGTTTTAAAAGAATTCCCTTCTGCTCAGCAAGGCTGCATTTATTTGCAAGCCTGATTCAAGAAGGGGTCTCAAAAATGGCCTCAAAATATTATTTTACTAACTTATTAATTTTAAGTTAAATTGTGCTTTGGTGGTATAATGTCTGCTAGAATGTTAAAAAAATATATATCAGTGTTAAATAAGTATTTTTAAATTGTTGTTTTGTATTAGTGTACAATGTTTAAAAATAACAATTTATTCCATGTAGTGTCCATTTCATTCATTTAATATTTAATATTGGAGGCATCCAAGTTATTTGCCATATTTGAACTTTTTTTTTTTTTTTTAAAGAAACGCAATAGTTACTTTCCCTGGTAATTGGTTACTTTTATAATGATGTAACTCAGTTACTAACTCAGTTACTATTTGTGAGAAGTAACTAACTATAACTAATTATTTTTTTAAAGAAACTTGCCCAACTACTATTGCACTATAATGCTGCTTCTGCCACCTTATGACAATAGAATTACACTTCAAATTAGGTAGTCTGTCATCAATGACGGTAGCTCATTGGAAAAGGATGGAAAATGCCCTTCATTGTGTTTGCACTAATAAATGCTGCTGCCTGTCAGCTGCAATCACCAATAAAATGTTCCAATTTTTGAAAAGTTCTACTAACCAATGTGAAAAAGTAGCATGAACAAAGAATATTTAGTAGAAGTCAGTTTAATTTTTTTGTGTGAACTGAACAAAAATACTCTAAACATGTCGCTAGCAAAAGTTGTTTTGTTTACCTTACTTAGATACTCAAGTATTTGTTCACAACATATCCAAATGTTCTCCCAACTTTTAAAATTGAGTCATCTGAACGAACAATTTTACATTGAACAATATTGCACAAGTTCCCAGCATGCATTGCAGCTTGAAAACATTTTATATTATTTACTATTAAAATATTATCATTGTTTTAAATTTTACTGGCTTAATTTATGCTGCTGCTGCTGCTGTCACTGTCAGTTAGCTGTCATGTGGATCAAAGTTCATATTTTTACCGATTTAAAATTTGATGATCCTCACCATGTTTGAGAATCGTGTGCTGAGGTACTGTATATGTGCATCTCATTGCAACTTGTTTAATACATTTCGTCCCCTTGGAATTATAAGGTTCTATCTACATTCTGAAGTATCTTTCCTACATGAAATTGACAGAGACCCTAAATGTATTCTAAATGTACAATATCAAAATCCTCTCAAATTTTTAAATGGGGATTTTTGGAAAAGGTCAAATGCAGATAGAACCTTCTAATTCTAAAAAGTAATTTTCCTCTTGGAATTATAATGTTCTATCTGGCAAAACATTAAGTGAAGCAACAATTTTCAAGAAATACAAATAGTTTTTTTATAATTTGTTTTAAAACATAAAATTAGTGTTTTAACAATGTGTCAACATGTATGAGAAAAGTCAATTTAATGCTTTCTTTGTCACATTTATTCCATATTTTAGGACAAATAACCGAGATAACATGCTGACGTTTATTGTTGTAATTAAGACCCCATCATTTAAATCGTTGACTATTTGATATTTAAGGCTTAATGCTGTAAAAATTTAAGACATTTTAAGACTTTAAACTGCATGAATATTTCACCAATCATTACATATTTGGGTCTTTAGCGACCCAGACTTATATCCAGCACGGATGGATCTCTAACTGCTACAATAGCAAACTCTCCTGATATTTTAAGAACAATTAAAAAATAAAACAAAAGAATAAAATAAGCATACTTCCTTACCTTTTGAAACTTAGAAGTGTTCGATTTGAGCAGATGATTTTATCATCACTGCCATCGTATACATTCAGCATCTGGCTCATATTCCCGATCTCAATATATTCTCAAAACTGTTTTCAGCATCTTCAAAAACAACATTTTGATCACTATTCACCACATCCACCATCAAACAACAGTGACATTTATATTTCATTATGTACAGTAATTGCTGTGCAGTAAAGCCATTCAAGCCAGTTCAATTTTTGCAGATGATTATTTGTTTTACGCATGCATGCTAATTATGAGTGAAAAATGACTCATTCACTTTGTGAAATAAATGTGATTTGCTCTTATTGATTCTGCAGACACATAATTATTGTTGTTTAATGTTTAATCTTTCCTGCTGTTACGGAGCAGTCCGGCAACATGACAAAGAACGTTGATCCTGATTGGTCCTCTTGTGTGCATTCGAAGTGCTGATTGGCTGATTCACAGATAGAACTTTATAGAACCAAGTTAGAGTTCGACTTTGTAGATAGAACCTTTTTGTTTTCTAAATAAAAAGTCCTAAAATGTACACAACTTAAAAAAAAAAAAAAAAACATCACATAATGTAAATAAGTTGTCAAAGAATAAGAATATGTGAATAACTAAATTCTGACAAAAATGTCAGATAGAACCTTATAATTCCAAGGGGATGATTTGTCTATCAGCATAAATTTTTGCCTTTAGATTTAAGAGGCAAATACTACCCATATTATGTAGAAGGCTTTGAAAATAAACTAAATCTAAAAGAGAAGATTGTTAAAAAAAGATTAGCATTGCTAAATGCTAAAAAAAAAAATAAAAATCTTTCGTTGCTCTGACAGATCTTTTAACACTCAGTAGACTGACTTTTATTCATTAGATGAAGTAAAGTTTTTAAGTTGTCGGTTGCTAGTTGAGTTAACTTAATAAGTTGATTGTGATAGGTTGCCTTATTTTTTTGAGTTAGGTCAACTTTTTTTTTTATTTTTATTTTTTTTAAAGTAAATGATTTCAGTTATTTCAAAGGTCCTTACAGCTTACAACAGCAAAAAAAACAAAAAAAAAAAACAACGCTGACTGAGCAAATAAATATAGTGAACAAGATAAAAAAAAAAAAAAAAAATATATATATATATATATATATATATATATATATATATATATATATATATATATATATATATATATATATATATATATATATATATATATATATTCATGTTTTGCCGGACACACACTTGCACAAAAATGTGTTGTCAGCACTGCTCTGACAATTTTATCAGTAAAACAGTTTAGCAGCTTAAAAACTACTTGTCATTTCTCACTAGGGAGGTAACGAGAGGTAGTGTTTTTGAAGCAGATGAACTTACAGCTTGGCTATTAGTAGAGATGCTGTTGCCAAACATAGCTAAGAGATGCAAGGTAATTCACACACACTTAATTAATTAATCCTACACACAAGAGGGTTTTAAAGACAAAAATCCTTGAATGTATTGAAATACAAAATCTGAACAATGTTTTGAGGTGTGGTAACCACAGTGTAAGTATAATAATTGAAAAAAATTTTTTTTTACCGGCCATGAAACTCTTTTTGCAAAAACAGGCAGTTATTACTACTACAATAACTAAACATATTTACAGTGTTTTTAATTTGTCCTTTACTTTACTAAAAAACAATACAGATTTATTGATTTATCTTTTTTTTAACAAACTCCGTTTGCAGTGTGCATGGGGTGCGTACTTTTTTCCCCGCACCCATGTTAGCGGATTAGACCAGGGCTATTCAGTTAGCTTTATTTGAGGGCCAGATTATTGAACAGAAAATTTGAAGGGGGCCAAGGGGATCGGGGCCGTCCCTGTCCCGATCACTTTCTGAGGGGACCTATAAAATTAGACATTAAATTGAAATCTAAAATCTATAAAAGGTTAACATTAGTGCTGTCTGTCAATCGAATAAAAACAAATTATCACACATTTTTCTGTAATTAATCATGATTAATTGCATATTTATATTGTCATAGTTTCACAATGAACCTCCAAATTAATGTAGAAACAGCAAAGGCATCATATTTTAAAATATGCTTTAATGGCATCTATTTACTAAGTAGACTATTATTAATGAAGTAGGCTATAGATACCAATACTGCTACTGGTGTCTGTATTAAATGCATTTTCCCTCAATTTTACCTATTAATTATAGCCATTCAACATTTACAGTATAATTGAAAGCCATTATTTTTAACATTTAATAGGCTCTGAAATATTAAGTGATTTTAAAACAATCTTCACATAAACTATAAATTGTATATGCATAAACTATACAGATTAATCTTTATTCAAGCTACAAAAGTTAATCAGCAACTAGAGCAGTCGAGTGATTTCTCTTTTTCGTTTGTTCTTTGATTTACATCAATGACAGACTTCAGCAGGTTTTACTTTAAAAGCAGCGCTCTCTCTATAAAACCTGATGCACATGACGCGGATATGACACATACCCTATTTTCTCCAAACTCTTTACGGTCATTTAAGACTTTATAACTCATTTAAGACTATGTTTATAAGGTAACTCGCCAAAACTGCATATTTTGACATAATTGTGTATGTGTTTTCGTCCGTTGAAGTGCTACAGGTGCGCTGTCATAGCGGCTCAGTGTATTGTACAGCCGAACGTAGCCTACTTCACTGCACCATTTCTGCGGCGTAACCCCAGGTATGTGTCACCATATTCTCAGGTTATGAAGAATAAAGAAGGGAAAAGTTAATCTTCCGAAATGAAGCAGCAACATCTGCTCAGGTAAAAGTTATTAGAACCGTGTCTAGGGACAAGCTGACCATCACACTGCTCTGACCTTATCAGTCCGTTCGTATCCTATTATTTGATTCGCTCTTGTTGCGACAGAACAGCATCACGATGATCTTGTCTTCGGAAAAGATTATTTTATTTGCTTACGTCAGAAACAGCGAATCTCTTTAAAAACTGGCTGTTGTTCTCACTACATTGCATTGTTATATTTCATAAAAGTTTTACCCGCCAAATGGCGACTGATATACATGATACATATAGGCTACTCGTCAACGCCGATTTTTAATCTCATTTGGCACTTGGCGAGTGTTAATTTTAGGCCCTGCGTATATAGTATATATATATATATATATATATATATATATATATATACAGTATGTATGTGTATATATATATATATATATATATATATATATATATATATATATATATATATATGAAGAGTTAATTTGCAAAAACCGATAAACGCCACTTAAAAATAGCGCAATCTGAACACGTTTTGTCAAAAAACCCGGTACTGTCCACTTTCAAGGCCTCGCGAGTTCACGTTTTACTGCAGAAGCCGACAAGCGCCCTTGTTGTTTTTGAACAGAAGCCGATAAGTCCATTTTAGCGAATCAGCGCGCTATATTCAGGTCAGGTGACAAGGCTACTTTCACTTTGAAAAGACATGCTAGCTGAGAGGAGTTTCGTCAAAGCTGACTAAAAGTGATCGAGGATGGATAATTTAGACGAACTTGATGAACCTGTGATATCTTCTTCAGGGCGAAAAAGGAAAATAAAAGCTGAAAGTTTTCACAGAGCCTTGCAAAAGCAGCGCGTTACAATGGTGAGGGAAAAGCTCAGTGTATTGCGTGTAATCTAGGGCTGGGCGATATATCGAACGTGATATTCATGCGCATCTAGTCAGTAAAGCCAGTTCCGTGATTAACGCTAAATCTCCATCACCTGTTTTCAAATAGTGTCATTTAATACACAGAGCCGTAGATCACTGACAAGCTACGCAATATCGCGTTCAAATCGCAGATGAATCGCCTTCGATAATGAATGCGATATTGCGTAGCTTATCAGTGATCCACGGCTCTGTGTATTAAATGGCGCTCTATTTGAAAACAGGTGATGGAGATTTAGCATTAATCACGGAACCGGCATTACTGACTAGATGCACATGAATATCACGTTCGATATATCGCCCAGCCCTAGTGTAATCACATCCATACAGTTTGTGATCAGAACAACAACGTTTGTCAGGCATCTACATTGTCATCTGAGGAGATTACAAAGATTAAACGAGTGGTTTTTTTTTAAACTCTAAAACATGAAATGTGGAGTTATCTGCTTTTGCCAAAAAACGACTCCTGGGGTTATCTGCTTTAGCTATAAAACAAACTTTTAATATGTAAAAAAAAAACATACTTTCAATAAACTTTAATTTTGTAAATTACCTGTATTTGTTTAAGTTATTATTATTTAATCAAAACAACCCAACTGCAGTTTGATTGATATTACTTGGAATGTGCAATAAAAAAACGTGATTTCTGAAAAAAAAAAACCCAAACCCAAAGGTCGTGGGTTCGAGTCTCGGGTCCGGCAGGGAATACCATGACTGAGGTGACACCCTTGAGCAAGGCACCAAACCCCCAACTGCTCCCCGGGCGCCGCAGCATTGGCTGCCCACTGCTCCAGGTGTATGTGCACTACTGTGTGTATGCACTTGGATGGGTTAAATGCAGAGCACAAATTCCGAGTATGGGTCACCATACTTGGCCACACACCACTTCCCTTTTTTTTTTTTTTTTTTTTTTTTTATATATATACACTGCGTTCCAAATTATTATGCAAGTGATATATCAGTAGGATTTCGGTACAATAAAGAGTCAGATTTTTGTTTGTGTTGTTTTTCAAATCTTTTTAGTTAACTGGTATAAATCTCAGAGAGGTTTGTTCAATAGTTTGTTCAACCAGTTCTTCTTAGGTAAATGGAAACCCTACTTAAAGAGATTTTTCCACATTATTAAGCAAGTCACAGTTCTAATGAAATATGGTGAGGAAGAAAGATCTTTCTGAAGATATGAAACAATGTAATGTCTTGCAAAAGGCATCAAAATCAATATTTCGTGAAAAACAAATAGAAATTATTGAACTATCAAAAGATTTGTGAGTGACAGAGCACAGAAGATCTTGGTCAGATAAAGATTTATTAAGGAACGTTTTTGTCAAACAAATGAACTGTATTGTAATATCAGCTGTAAAAAAGCCACTGCTGAGCAGCAAACAGGTGTTTGAAGCTACTGGAGTCTCAAGATCCTCTTCATGCAGACTGGCAGTTGTGTGTAAAGCTGCGTATCAGTCACTGCTAACCAAACCTCACAAAGAGAAACCTGCATGGTGGCTGTAGAAATACATTTTCAAACTGTTTAGCACCATGGTATTTATGCAGCATGGCATAGTGTGTCGTCCTGCATGAAAATCCGTTTTATTTCCGAGAGCACTATTCTTCATTTTATACCACAGCAGAATATGGTCAGTTATGAACTCCACAAATCTTGCAGAAGTCATTTTTACACCCTAAAATGACCTTACATCTCACTTCCCAATATTCCAACCCAAATCATCACCCACCACATCCTTGCTGATGTTGCAGTCTCATTGGAATAGGATGGCCATTCATCAACTATCAGAAATCCATTTATCTGGACCATCCATTGTACTGCAGCATTCGTAAGTGAATAAAACTATTTAAAAACAAGTCTTCATGTGTTTCTACAGCCACTGTGCAGGTTTCTCTTTGTGAGGTTTGGTTAGCAGTGACTGAAACGCAGCTTTACACACAACTGCCAGTCTGCATGAAGAGGATCTTGAGACTCCAGGAGCTTCAAACACCTGTTTGCTGCTCAGCAGTGGCTTTTTTACAGCTGGTATTACTATACAGTTCATTTGTTTGACAGATACTTTCCTTAATAAATATTTATCTGACCAAGATCTTTTGTGCTCTAAGCCACTCACAAATCTTTTGACAGTTAAATAATTTCCATTTGCTTTTCGCAAAATATTGTTTGTGCTGATGCCTTTTGCAAGACATTGCATTGTTTCATACTTTTCATCTTCAGAAAGATCTTTTTTCCTCTGCATATTTCATGAGAACTGTGACTAGCTTAATAATGTGGAACAACCTCTTTAAGTAGGGTTTACATTTACCTAAGTAGAACTGGCAAACTATTGAACAAACCTGTCTGAGATTGATACCAGTTATCTAAAAAGATGTGAAAAACCACACAAAAAAAATCTGACTCTTTATTGTACCAAAATCCTTTTGATATGTCATTTGCATAATAATTTGGAACACAGTGTATATATATATATACACAGTGGGGCAAAAAAGTATTTAGTCAGTCACCAATTGTGCAAGTTCTCCCACTTAAAAAGATGAGAGAGGCCTGTAATTTTCATCATAGGTATACCTCAACTATGAGAGACAAAATGAGAAACAAAAAAATCCAGAAAATCACATTGTAGGATTTTTAAAGAATTAATTAGTAAATTCCTAATTAAAATTAATTATTTGGTCACCTACAAACAAGCAAGATTTCTGGCTCTCACAGACCTGTAACAACTTCTTTAAGAGGCTCCTCTGTCCTCCACTCGTTACCTGTATTAATGGCATCTGTTTGAACTAGTTATCAGTATAAAAGACACCTGTCCACAACCTCAAACAGTCAAACTCCAAACTCCACCATGGCCAAGACCAAAGAGCTGTCAAAGGACACCAGAAACAAAATTGTAGACCTGCACCAGGCTGGGAAGACTGAATCTGCAATAGGTAAGCAGCTTGGTTTGAAGAAATCAACTGTGGGAGCAATTATTAGAAAATGGAAGACATACAAGACCACTGATAATCTCCCTCGATCTGGGGCTCCACGCAAGATCTCACCCCGTGGGGTCAAAATTATCACAAGAACTGTGAGCAAAAATCCCAGAACCACACGGGGGGACCTAGTGAATGACCTGCAGAGAGCTGGGACCAAAGTAACAAAGGCTACCATCAGTAACACTCAAATCCTGCAGTGCCAGACGTGTCCCCCTGCTTAAGCCAGTACATGTCCGGGCCCGACTGAAGTTTGCTAGAGAGCATTTGGATGATCCAGAAGAGGATTGGGAGAATGTCATATGGTCAGACGAAACCAAAATAGAACTTTTTGGTAAAAACTCAACTTGTCGTGTTTGGAGGAGAAAGAATGCTGAGTTGCATCCAAAGAACACCATACCTACTGTGAAGCATGGGGGTGGAAACATCATGCTTTGGGGCTGTTTTTCTGCAAAGGGACCAGGACGACTGATTCGTGTAAACGAAAGAATGAATGGGGCCATGTATCATGAGATTTTGAGTGAAAACCTCCTTCCATCAGCAAGGGCATTGAAGATGAAACGTGGCTGGGTCTTTCAGCATGACAATGATCCCAAACACACCACCCGGGCAATGAAGGAGTGGCTTCGTAAGAAGCATTTCAAGGTCCTGGAGTGGCCTAGCCAGTCTCCAGATCTCAACCCCATCGAAAATCTTTGGAGGGAGTTGAAAGTCCGTGTTGCCCAGCGACAGCCCCAAAACATTACTGCTCTAGAGGAGATCTGCATGGAGGAATGGGCCAAAATACCAGCAACAGTGTGTGAAAACCTTGTGAAGACTTACAGAAAATGTTTGACCTCTGTCATTGCCAATAAAGGGTACATAACAAAGTATTGAGATGAAATTTTGTTATTGACCAAATACTTATTTTCCACCATAATTTGCAAATAAATTCTTTAAAAATCCTGCAATGTGATTTTCTGGATTTTTTTTTTTTCTTCTCATTTTGTCTCTCATAGTTGAGGTATACCTATGATGAAAATTACAGGCCTCTCTCATCTTTTTAAGTGGGAGAACTTGCACAATTGGTGGCTGACTAAATACTTTTTTGCCCCACTGTATATATACACACACACACACACGTACGTGTTGTTTGCGTATGTGATGTATTTGAAATAGAAATCCTTTGCAAAATTATTAATGCCTTTACTAAAAAAATAAGTGCACCCTTTCTGAATAAAAGGTTATTTTTTTTTACTGACCCCAAACTTTTGAATGGTAACTATTAAAAGCAAATGTTCTTATTTTAAAGGAATAATTCATCCAAATATGAAAAAAAAAAAAAAAATAACAGCATGTATGATTTGAAACAAAAAGAAGGTGAGTGATTATGAGATGATTTTTATAAATTTAAGTCAGTTCAGAGTCTATTGAGGAAAACTCAAAACTGTCTAGGGGGCTCTCCAAAATAATATAAAAGGCTCAAGGAATCAGAGGGTGACAGAATGAATGCTGAAAATACAGAGGAGGAGGGGAAAGGAACTGAATCGGAATGGTAAAGTACGGTGTCAATTAAAAAAATGAACTAGAGTACATTGCCGTGATGACAGCTGGTGGGAGTCAAGATGACAGGCGTTACATTACGCAGCTTTGGTGGCTCCCGTTGTTCCTTCTCTTACCTCCCCCTTCCCCCTCTCCGCGGACGGTGGTCAGCGAGACAGGTTTGGAGGAGAGTAGAGAGCTGGGATGCCACAGGCCCCCAAGCTACAGCTAATAACCGTGATTAGCATTAGCAAGCCTCCACCAGGCAGTCTGGTGCACACCACAAGACAATTTAGAGCTATGCACTTCTACTTAAAGACCTTCATTAAAAGAATTTGTTATTCAAAACAGGCGACGCAAAGTGTCCTCAGGCTATCAAAGTCCTGTCTTTTAAGGTGCCTCAGAAACGTACCTCACTAGATCTAATCAGACTTCAGCTTGGCGCATTAAGCTAGCCGAGTTTTTATAGCCTTTGGGCTAAATTAGATATCTTTCGCTTGGATATGTTGCCAGGACAGATCACAGGGACAAGGATACATGAGAATGGCTCATTTAGTTCACTGTGTTTGACATGTAACCATAAAACAACATCTGAACTTACAAAAAAACACTAAAAGTTCACACAGCTTTTGGCTGTTTGTCAATAAAACTTCACTTTGACACTTTGCATTGGCTTCTAACGGATACGTATCGAGTTTCCAGAGTTGCTCTATAATGTCTGTCTCTTAAAGAGCTGGAGATGGGAAATGATCCCTTTGAAAGACAGCGACAGTGATCAAAGTCAGAATTAATTATGCACGCTTGTCTCTCTCCCCCCTCCTCCTCTCTCAGTGAATTTTGCTAATCTAATCGAGCCGGAGCGGAATGGTTTCCTCTCTGTCATCCCTTGCATGCGTGTGGTGCCTGTTTACTAAAGGGAGAGGTGCGTATGACTTAATCTCTGCTCCTTAGGGAATCCGCCAGCTCTCGTATATTGCTTCCTTTATGAGGATGGCATGTTAGAGAGGAATTTCTCTGTAACAATCAACCGCCAAGGAAATCAAGTCATCTTTCTCCTCGAATAAATACCTCCAGAGTTATACTTGAAGGCTGACACACACAAAGCAGCCAAGATAGCTTTGAAGGGATTGTTCACCCAAAAATGAAAGTCATATACTCAGCCTTACTGTATGTTGTTCTAAACCAGTATGGCGTTTTTTTGTTTTTTTTTTCAAGAACACAAAAGCAGACATTTTGAAGAATGGTTACGCTGCTCTTTACCTTATAATGAAAGTGGATGGGAACCATAAAAGCACAATAAAAGTAGTAGTTTTCATTACTTATTTGATAGCTTTATAAGAGGAACTAGGACTGGATGATATTCGAAAGAACTGGCATTGAAATATGTTGTTTTTCTATATATAATACTATATAAAAATATAATGCATTTTGTGACAGGAAAAATAAAATCACCAAATGACATAAGTAAAATCATAAAATGACCAGACAAATTGTTTCATATTTTGCTTATATAAATATAAATATATATATATATAAGCAAAATATGAAACAATTTGTACCAACACTAGTGTTCTAGTATTAAACATTATATTAGTGTACTAGTATTCAGAAAAAAATAATAATTTACTATTTAATTAAACACTTTTACAATACAAATTTATCTTATAATTTCATTTTCAAACATTAAGCCATCAAGCTTTTATTGTGGCGGTTTGCCAGCAAATAAATATATGCAAATGAACACAGCGCCACACTTCTCACGGAAACCTGCAGTGCTTATATTTTTTTTTAATTAAACTGCAGCCTTTGAGATTTGATAATCACACTAAGATATATTGCAATATTGATTTTATTATGATATATTGTTCAGTCCTAAGAGGAACAGACTGAAACTTTATCCTGAAAATGCAACTTGCCTTAAAAATCTTTCATGATATCTGTGGTCACAATTAACTTTCATTGTATGGAAAAAAGAAGTGTGAACATTCTTCAAAACGTCTCCTTTAGATTTTCATATAAGAAATAAAAAAACCTGAAATATGTAGCTAAATGTATGAATAAGTATTGACAGATCGTGTTTGGGCACATCTACAGTAATATTCCCAAAAAAGCAGCTTTGGTGATATGTCTAATGAGTGAACTCTTTAAAAATGATGAGGTAGCAGGACTGAGTGTGGTCGTACTTTAATGTTCATCTGTGCAGGTGGGCTTGAGAGCAGAGGTGAACGTGTGAGAGCAGTAACCTCGCTCTGTTGTGGCCCTAAAGAGGGTCTCTATACGAGCGACAGCATGTAAAGGGACCCCCGCACGCTCTCCGAGGTCCCCGTGGTGTGTTTGCACGCATGGCACATTTCATAAGGCTTCGCTCTTTGACTGGTGATGAGTTTATGCGAAAGTAATTAACAGTAATTAATCCTTAATTACCATAATTAGCCAAGTCGCAGTAAATTAAACCACATCTGGAGGCAGATGAAAGGGGCTCGGCAACTGAAGCGGTCTGTTTTCTGCTTTTTACTTTTTTTTTAGAGGACCGGGGGCGAAACCAAAGCCATCTGACAGCATTTGGTGGCGGCTACCTGTTTGATCAAGACTCCTGTGTTTTTTGCTCTGGGTCCCATGAGAATGACTGAGTGAGTGAAGCTGAGGGGGATGGAGCATGATGGGAAAGGGGGAGGAATGAGGGATTCATTTCAAACTACAATAACCTCTCATCTCTAGTGGAGCATCTCCCTTAAGCTACGACACAAGGACGTGCAACATATGGCCACTCGCAGACACAGACAATTGCCTGTGGTGTCTGGCTCCTCTGGAACATGGATGTCTGCATCTCACACATGACACCGGGTTCTCAGAGATAGCAGCCATCGTCATCAGATAAATCCATCTTTGTGCGATCCCGAGACATTTCAATCCCTCTATGGATAAATGTAAACACAGGAGTGTTTTATCAAATATAGCTCTATTCGGATGGGACTCGTTTTCCCTGAGGAGCTCAGATAAATTTGTGTTTCACAGACGTACTTTGTGGTTTTAATCCAGTCCAAATCAACATAGCTGTTGTTTTCTTTTCACAACCAAAATTACAGAGCAGTTTATCTACTGATTTTCAACTCAGACATCCTTTGGAAAATCCAGTCCCATCTGGTCAGTGACTGTGGTGCAGAACAATTCTTCTCATTTATTTTGACCTTTGTTGAATACTGTACCTAAATCTAATTTTCTTGAAGTATGCAGAAACACAAAAACACAAAACACGAACAGATATCACAGACTGGACCCCTGAAAACGCTCATGACTGTGTGTCAAGGTCAATAAATCTCTTAAAATAGCCTATCAGATAATTTGACCTTAGGGTAGGAAAATGTACAATTGTAAAAAGTCATGTGGTGTGATTCTAAATACTTAAAGGGTTAGAAAAAAATGAAAATTCTGTCATTAATTACTCACCCTCATGTTGTTCCAAACCCATAAGACCGTTCATTTTCGGAACACAAATTAAGATATTTTTGATGGAATCTGAGAGCTCCATAGACAGCAAGGGTCCTTACACGATCCACATCCAGTAACGCAGCAAGGAGATCGGTAAAATAATCCATGTGACATCAGTGGTTCAACCGTAATTTTAAGAAGCTACGATAATACTTTGTGTGCGCAAAAGAAAAAAAAAAACACTTTATTCAAATTTGTCTCCTCCGCGTCTTCCTACCGCCATTTTGAAGAATATCCACTGAACGCAAACAGCGTATGCTCTTCTGTGTCAGCTGCGCCACACGGATACGTTTTCTACATTGTACGTACACTTTGATTTGAGCGAAAACATGTGTGGCGCAGCTGACATATTTATGGCACAGCTGACATATTTATATTTATATTATATTATATTTCAACAACTTTAACAACGCTGCATATCTTTAGTCTTTGGCTGCGTCCATTGCATCCGGCACGTTTTTTCAATGACACGCTCCCATCTCGGAAACTCGGGGCTTAAAGAAAATTACGAGATTCCCACTCGTAATAACGACTTTGTGGTGGTGTTCATGTGTGTTCAACTCATAAATACGATGTATCCGACATGACTTGAACGCACCAATAGACATCCTAGGTTAATAATGAACTCAAACATCGTTGAGAAAGCTAATCTCATCCCAATAGTGCTTAAGTGATGCACCAATATACTAAACACTCAGAGAAATGAAAGAGCTGTGGGCTATGGATGCTCGGCAAGTGTGTGTCACTCTCTAATCAGTTATTTACACAGAGTGTGAGCAGATTAAAGTGGGATTAGGCTATTTGCCACACCCGCAGGCAGCCTATGCATCCATGTGCCTTCCCAGCCGCCCACTAAACCACAAAACCCCTCCATAGCTTTACATCGCATCCCTATCAAACAGCTCCAACTCTGGCACAACATCCGGCAGATAAACACTTATCTGCAGAACATATTCACAAACATGCCATGCATCAACACCGCACCAACATTCGACATTCAAATCATACCAATGTTCCACATTCAATCACAACTCCCTAGAATTCAGTGTTTCTGATGTGTCAGTAAAGCACATAAAAGAAGCATAAAAGAGTCCTTATGACTTGTGAGCTATATTCAGAGTCTTTTGAAACCATATAGATAGATTTGAGACTAGGGTTGGGAACCATTTTTACCATTTTTAATGAATCAAACACATTAGTGTTCAAAAGTATTTTTAAAAGCCTCTTTTCCTCACTGAGGCTTAATTTATTTGAAATATGTATTGATCTAAATTATTGATGAAATTATTATTATTATTTCAATTTAAAACTACTGTTTTCTATTTTAATATTTTGCTAAATTTAATTTAAACCTGAATTTACACCAGCCATTAATCTATTCTTCAGTGTCACATGATCTTTCAGAAATCATTCTAATAGGCTGATTTCTTTATTTTTATCCATGTTGAAAACTTAAGATTTTTTTTTTCATGCTTAATATTTTTGTGGAAAGAATGACATTTATTTCTTCAGGGACTCATTCAATTCAACTTGTCCATTTTTGACAGGAATTGAATTTGTTGCTTTGGAAGAGATTTAAAAAAAAAAAAAAAATCTTTGTGTTGCACATAAAAAAAACTAACAGCTTTGAAATGACACAAGGGTGATTAAATAAAGTAAATACTTTTTGGATGAACTCGTTGTTTAATTATCAAGAGAATCTTGAAATCTTGTATTCTGTGAGCCCATCCTATTTGAAACAAATGGTCTGCGTGTCTCTGCAGGATTGGCCCGCAGTTGAGGTGTAAATTAGAGCACTGGTAGAAGGCGAGAAAAGTCTATTAGCACACACGCTTGGACCCGATTCTGGCGAAGAAACTGGATCTTAAATGACCCCAAGGTACAGAGCTGTGACGGAGGGCAGGTTCAAGGCACGGTTGTACACGTAAAGCTGTAACTTCAATAACACGTTGCTAACGTGATCTCACTGCAAGTGCAAGCTGGAGAGGAGATCTCACACTGTGTACCGGACTTGACACGTCTTATGTAAACAAGAAAAATGAGAGGGCCTGCCAACACTGACACAAGCACCATCTCTAATTGGACTATAGCCTATAAGCTATTTTTCTTAGTTAACATAGTTTCCCCGTACACTATAAATGTCTTGTGGAAACAGGCGTGTTAGTGTTTTTGAATCTGACTACTTAAAGTAGTAACAGGTCTCATCTGGAATTTGTGGAAGAAAATGTCAAGTTACCTTGCGAACGAAAGAATATTTGGCCACACACTTTATATCCCCTCACAGATTTTGTTATTGTGATGTGTCTGTCTCTCGCTGGAATTTTCCATTTGCAAGCTGTGGTGTGTTGGGTTTGCTGAGGCTGCCTTGTTCAGTAAGCAAGAGTAAAACTACATGAGACATCAAACTTCATAACAACTCCCATACACAAGACACCAGGCCGCTAGAGACCAGTGTTTTGTGTGTGGTAAGCAGCAGGCCCTGGAGAATAGAGGTCTGTTTGTTTCAGTTACTGCCAGTCATAATTTTCCCTACTCCAACATAACTAATGCCTTGCTTAGGAAAACTTGTCAATACCAACTTAAGTTGCATTGAAAAATAAAAAATTAAATGAATATAAGATTCTGTGAATAACTTTGAGGTGAAAGTCAACCATGAAATCAAAATGAACTATTCTTATTTTTAATGGAATATTGTAGTGATTATTTATTATGTATCTGTGCACATTATTATTTGTGCCCTCGTAATCTTGAAATCATATACATTAGATCCCCTCCCCTCAACAACAACAATCCAATTGTCTTAATGTAAATTGCTAATGGACAAAATCAAAACCAGTCCTACTGTACATTTGAAAAGCCATTTCATTATAGAGAAGAAAAGACATTCGCAATTTCCATTATATATAATTATATATAAGCCCATGACCACAAACCATTAGTAAGGTTGATTAGGTTATACAAATGTAAAAATAATTGAAATTCCAAAAATGTCGCTCCAAACCTGTAAGATTTTCTTTAGTCTGCGGAACACAAAAGAAGATATTTTGAAAAATGTTGGTGTCTAAACAATTTTGGAGCCCATTGACTTTTAATGTATGGACAACAACATGGGGACATTTTTCAAAGTATCTTCTGTTGTATTTCACAGAAGAAAGAAAATCATACAAGTTTGGAACATCATTACATGAAATTACAGAATTTTTATTATTTTGTTGAAATAGGCTATCCCATTAAAAAAAAATACTTGCGTGAAATCTGGGTCAGGTAAACCCAAAAACACAAGCTGACTATACTGCTTGACTAGACTAATATGCAATAACGCACAGAATAATTGATTTTAAAACAATCTCAAATTATATCAGTTGCCACACCCAAAACTACTTTAGTAAAACCAATCTTTTCTCAGAAGCAGACAGCATTCCAAGATTTCCCAAATGTCACATCACTGAAGAGAAAACAGAATGAAATCTACAAAAAAAAAAAATGTGATCCAATTTTTCACATATTCAAAGATAATTGTCACAACATGGGATTTTCTGTTCTGATTGTTTTGGGTTGGAGATTAGCGGCGCAGCTAATCTTGCTAATTAGTGCTAACAGCGTTACTCACTTGACTCCCCAGTGAGACGGGGACTCCTGCAGACTCTGTGAGTTAAGAAACGAATGTGGCTGAGCATGCAAATGAGCTCAAAGCGGACCAGGCTTCGCGGAAAAGCTGGGCCGGACAAAAACCGACTCGCCCTGAGGTTCACAACGCTTCAATCACTCAATCTTACTGGCTTATGTGGGTCGCATAACAGATGCACATGTGGGTCAAAGGGAACCCCCGTTGTCAATCAAGAGACAAAAGTAGAGAGAGGGAGGTCATTTGTATATGAACTCATTAGAGAAAGTAGCGGGGGGTCATTTTTACATCTCCTTCTGTCCTTGAGGCGATATGTATGAAAAATGAGAGGCAAGTCTCAGAAGGCAGCGGCCACGCTTGACCCCCAAAAAGGCACTGCGGTCTGACGCTACAGCTAAATGGATAGGTGATGACAGAGCTACAATACAGGGCGCTTCAAATGTTATACAAACACAAAACAAAAAGAAGAGAGAATCCTGTTTCGTCTGAAAATGCCTCGACGCGAAAACCAGTGAAGTGCATAACTGTCAAGGGGAATCGGAGGCTCGGCTCAGGGGCCGGTCGATTGCGCTAAGATCGCATAAAGCATCCTCATTCTCTCTCTCTCTCCTTCGCTCTCTCCATTTGTCATTCTCCTTCCTCTCCCGGCTGGCTCGGAAGCTTTTTCCCCAACCCATCCCTCACCAAAATGCCCACCGCAAATAAGCTATGCATGAGTCAACACAAAAGGAAATTGAGCAAACGCTAGGCGTGTTTGCGTGGCATCTGCTTTGAGGGATTGCAGTGTGACTAAATAGGCAGCTTTCTGTCGGTCAGCCCATCCACACCTGCCTCCCCAGCTGGACTGCCATGCTCTCCTCCGCACACAGCCCATTCCAAATAACTCCCAGCTGCTGACTGTATTTTTAGCCTCGGCTTTTATTTTCACACCTGCGGGGAGTGTTTTCATAGTCGACTTTGGGCTTTCCCCCCTCTGGCTGCAGGCAGGTACAGTAAATGGAAACACATGTTGTTTACTCATCAACTTTCATCAGGCTGTTTGCGTGAAGAACAGGCCTGTATCTGGCGAGGGCCTGGTTTCGAAGCGCTACGTGACGATCCATCCTTTGAACGTGTAGCCTTGAAGAGATCGCACCTGCATATTGGCTTGTTGTGAAAGCTAGGTACGTGGTCATCTTTTGTTTATGTTGTACTGACAGGATTTACACTGACACCTAGAGGTGTGGATGTAGGACCATGCAAAATCAATAGTTGTCAATATCAGTCCTATGGCAGTAAGCTATGATCTATTTATTCCAAGAGCGAAAGTGTGCAGTAATAAGCAGGTCTTCAGTTGGTCATGTGATCAAAAAATGGTGGCCCGCATGAGGCGACCCGCTCCGTGTAAAATAAATCAGCTTCTATTAGGCTACTGATATGACTGGAGATTTCTTATTATGATGTTTTTTTTTTTTTGGCTATAAATCCAATAGCTCTTAGATATGATTAATTTATTCAACAGCGAAAGTGTGCAGTAAAAAGCAGGTTGCTTCAGTCTCCAGTTAGTCATGTGATATAAAAATGTTGGCCACAATGAAGCGACAGACTCCATGTAAAATAAATCAGCTTTTACCAGGCTACTAACGACTGGAGTGTTTTTAATATCAGTTGATTTTATTTATTTTTTTTTGTATTATTTTTATATAGCAGTTTATTATTTCTTTTTATATTATTATTTATTATATTTGTTAATGATTTTATTGTATTTATTCATTATTATTTTTTTTTTTTTTTTCAAGAATAACAATGTATAAACCATCTCAAACAACTGAGGAAAATGTAAAAGATATGTAAACAATTTAGCCTTATTTTCAAAGACTTTTCATTTTCAAGTTTTAAAGATATACAACAAATGCTTAAAAACACACTTTTATTTCTGCATTTTACTTTACATTTTTACTTTTGTCATCTATACAAAAACCGGTATAATTCTAAAGATTCTTAAGGATGTATGTTTCTATTACAATGTAAATGTCTCATTTAAATGTACTCAATTTGAAACATTTGAATTATAATTTTTAGTGGTAAAACTTTTTTAATGAAGAAAAAAGAGACTGAGAGTACCTTTAATGTATGCGAAACCTGAGCTATCTTCTGGCACACGGCAAACAGCGAACTTGACAAAATGATTTAAGCGTGCCACAGTGGCACTTGGTATGATCTGGGCCAGCACCGACATTAGCATGATAATGAATGCCGATTTCGACACTTGAAAATATAGAAATAGGATTTCTGTAAGAGCGCTGCAGGCGAGAAGCTGAAATATGCTGGGGGAGTGGGAGGTTTCGCTTCATCTTCTCCATCCTCACGTACAGCTGGTTAAGGGTAGAGATGGTGGGATTACATTATGAGCCTGACCTAGTTGGGAGTTGCCTCAAGAGACTCAGATACTTGCCTCAGTGGCTGGGACTGGCTGTAATTTCTCCCTGCTGGTGAAGAAGAGACAGAAAGAGAGAGATGGGCAGACAGGCCTTCGCTCAGAGTCTCAGTGTTGACTCTGGGGCTCTCCGGGACATTGCTGTGTGGGGGCGGTGGTTACAAAGCATGACTGTGCTTTGGCTCAGGGGCTTTATGAGCTCCATCTCTCTCACACACTCAGCTCTGTGAACCTGCACTTCTTAATTTGAGTCCGTCTATGTTAAACTCACATGGGCTTCTACCAAGGTTGGGCTTTAACCTTCTCTAAACAGTGGAGGTGTAGTAAAAATAAGCACAGGAGAGGGCTATTTGAGGTGTTTTGGACCTGCTTATGTGACCGCATATTGTAGCTACAAAAGAATAAAAAATAAAGGTCTGACAGCAAATGAAAAATTACATACAGTGGTGTCCAAAACTCTGAGGCCATTAATGCTTTGCATTTAAATTAAAGGGGTCATATGATGTTGCTAAAAGAATGTGTATTTGGTGTAATGCAATGTGTTTATGCGGTTTAATGTTCAAAAAAGATGTTATTTTCCACATACTGTACATTATTGTTGCTCCTCTATGCTCTGCCTTTCTGAAACGCATCGATTTTTACAAAGCTCATCGTTCTGAGAAGCGAGGCGTGCTCTGATTGACCGGCTATCCAGTGCGTTGTGATTGGCCGAATACCTCAAGCATGAGACGGAAATGTTATGCCCCTTACCATAGTGTGATGCTGTATCCCGGCGCAACGACACAAAAACAATAAAACCCATTATAAACAAGGCATTTGTTGCATCCAGTGCGGACATAATTACTGATTATAATGACTTATACTGTCTTTTTATGCGTCACGTTGCATCGCGCTGCGTAAACATTACCATGTCTGCATTTGTGATCGGAGAAACGACAAACAACAAGCACTCTACACTGCTCAAAATTCACGTTTGTATCGTCAGTGGCAAATTCTTTAAATAAGAAAACGTACTTACAGGCTGAGTCAGAAGCGCCAGACAGTACTTGCAAAGTTGGAATTGCCCCACTTTACAGAAACAGCCTTTGTGCAAGCCAGGATTGTAGGCTACTCTTCCAGGTTCAGGAAATAGTCCTCCGTAAAATGTGCTGCACACACTCTAATATTTGGGTTGAACTGTTCTGGAACAGTGTTGTAAATACAACTTAACCACTGATTTCTAGTTGTGTCCTCTTATGGAAGCCCAAACAAAGTACTTTTGCTTTCACAACGAAACACACAGCGTCTCCAGGACATGGCGCCGGTGGCAGCAACAATACTACAGCTAGAATAATAGTTCTGCTTTCTTTCATTGCGTATACATTTGGGCGGTGTTTTGCAAATCTCCCCACACCGTGACGCAGACATGTGGGGGCGTGTTTGAATGAGCCGTTTTAGGGGGGGCGTGGCAGAGTCTTAACTTTTATAAAAAATATCTCTTTGGTTTTGAGACTTCAGTCTTTGCAACTTCAGGGATCTTATCTATGCACAAACAGCTTGTAACACTCCAAAGAGAAAGGAAAACTTGAAATCGCATCATATGACCCCTTTAAAACAACATTTTTCCAGTACATATTATATTATCAGCACAATTATTTATTTACAAATATAAAAGTAAAAAAAAAAATAATAAAAAAATAGTATTTTACAAAATTCAGAAGTGTTATTTGTATTTATTTATTCATTCATTCATTCATTCAGGGAAATTACACTTTAATAATACACATTTAGCCAAGGTGGCTAATTTTCATCTGTAGTCCATCTGTAGATTATTTAGTATTTTTGGATGTCAATAACATTATTTTACTTATATTACAACATTAAAAATTTACTTTGATTATTTGATTACTTCGACTTATTTTATTTTAATTCATTACTGTGATTGACATACAATGCAAAAGTTTTTTTTTTTTATTATTTTACCTCAAACTGTAATAGTAAAGCCATAAGCCACAGTTTACAGTAGTTTTAGAACACTTATATTCCTGGAAAGGCAAAATAAACAAAAACAAATAATAAATGATTGATAACAAATAATAACTTTTCTGTATAGCAATGCGGTTCTTCATTAAATATTTAGCAGAATAGCTGCCAAGCAACACAGACGCAGAAACACAGATGCATGGCACAGGAATACTGGTGTAATGAGGTCATAGGTACAGTATATGGTTTATGAAGAATTTCACAACGCCTTTGAATATGGCTCAGCCAATCATAATCAAGGACTGGAACTCTCCTTTTTAAAATAATACTTTTATTCTATAACATATTATTATTACTGTTGATGTTATTATTAATGTTATTATTATTATTTTATTTAATAATATTGAATATTAAATAATATTATTCAATAAGATTTAAATTATGCTTTCAATCAGATTCTCAATATGGACTTTTGTAACTGACTATAGTTATGTTCTGTCTTAAAATGTCATTTAATATCTGTTAAAAACAAAACCAATTCATGTTGAGTTTCAGTCGATATCTAAGGCAGATGCTGACAAACAGGTGCAGAATAATGACAGGCAAAATGGAAAAAGAGATGCCATTCTAAAATATAAAAAGTCACTTTATATTCAGTTTCAGTGTACTCTAAAGGTACACATATTGAATTAGTATTTGAATGAGTAAAAAAATTAACAAAAGAATAAATCAAGGAATAAGTCAAAACAGATATAGCTTTTTTTCCTGCAGGTGTGTGCTTCTTTCTCTCTCCATCTCCTGTTTCAGAGCCAGCTAGCCTTTATCAGAGGGGTTGAGGGGAAATGTGCTCTAGCCAGATTAGCCTCTGCTCTGTGCCAAGGTTATAAACAGCCTGTTATCGGCCTCCCAAACAGAGTAATCCGCACTGTATCAGCACCCAAACATATGGGGCCACACAAAGACAGATAGGCCCTGATGGACACCTCATTTTAATTGCAATGAAAACAGCGTTTGAACATCTTTCAGGAGACTAGGGAGTATATATTTCCCAGTGTCCCTGCCTCCTTGTGTCTGAGATGTACATACACCGTGTTTAAAGATGAGGGTTTTTGTGTCATCTCTGAAGGTCATTATTCATTTTCCTTGTTTAACTTCTATCACATTTATTCAGCTTAATTGATCTTTGTTCAGCGCTCAATCTGGTCCCAAGGCTTTCATCTGTGAGCGCAGCTCCAATATTCAATAGCTATGTTATCTGAGACACTTCTTACTTCATTTTAAGCAGCGATGTGATTAATATTCATTGGGCAGCAGTTAATTCAGTTCAGAAACATAAAGGAGGACTACACAAATGTGTACAGGTGACAGGACACTTCATGTGAGATATAACACCTTTTTAAATAATACAGCGCTAATTGAAAAGAGGAAACCACGTTCTCGCAAATTCGGAAACGGAGGTGATATTAAGCCTTTCTGAAACGGTGCAGATTATTTCGAGTGAGTTTGGTCTACGGTTTATAATAGCTTTCTAAGCTATTACGGAGGACAGCCAGATTGAGCGGTAATGGCCTTGGTAGCCATGGAAACATTATCAGGGTAGTAAATGCTACATGACATCAAGAGCACGGCGAATCGATGAAAATAAACAGCATTATGTCTGATCCACCATGAAATCCCAGTGTTTAGAACGCAAATTTATGAATGAATTACCTGACCGTCAGGTTTAGCGAGACTCTCGCTTGACAGAAGTGCAGTGCTGACGCCCACGGTACGCCCCGTGCCTGGGAAACTCATCCACGGGAGAAAGCAATAAATTCCTAAATTTTTATATACTGCCCACAGATTTAAAAGTCTTGTTCAATAAAGTTTAAAATGTCACAGAGGGGCAATAACCCAGATCACATAAAAGCTCAGGGCTCGGAAAGCTATGCAAAAATGGCAGAGTCCTTTTCCTCGAATGCAATAAACTTTTATATGTTTCAATCGGCCATAAAAAAAATGGTTTTGCAGGTTGTCAACGGGGGAATAATTGGTACATTTTATTAATATTAGCACATCATCCAACAGGCTTCTTTTTTTTTTTGCCACGTCAATCTTCAGTCTGTATGTGAAAGGACTCACAAAACAGAATTCACTCAGATTTGAATGGAGATCCATTTATATTATAGTTCTGTGAACTAATAGTACTCAGAAAAATACCACATTGAAATGATGATACACACGGGGACAATGTAAACAAAAACAATCATATCAGGATATTATAAAAGATTATCATAAAGCATGACAGGGGAAACACCAGTTCCCCTTTCAGTCGGTCACTCCGAGTCACGTCGGATGACCGACGAAATTGGGATCTCGCCAGAGAGACCAATCCACTTCGAGTGTAACTAAACGAGCCAATGGACATTGGCATGCGATTATTGCATCCAGCTGCCGCTGATCACAGCGTGAGCATAAGAGGCAGCTGATGCACCGCATCAATTATCCTTTCGCTTCGGAGCCGAGCGGTAGTGGTTAAAGCTACTGCTCTCCCTTCCAAGAGAGTGTTCTGTGAGCGAGTGCGGGCGTTACGGCGCGGCAGCGGTGGTCACGGTGTCCGGGAGAGAAAGATCGTCTTCCTGCTGACAGCCACACTAGGAGTGTGCGGTGGCCAGCTCCCCTGCGTGCTTCAGCACTAAAAGAGCATTTCTCTGAAAGAGCAATTTCTCTAAAAGAGCAACACGGGTGATCGCGTCTTTTTAAAGATGTCTTTTCACCCGTGCGTTTCTGGGTGTGGTCGTTTCCTGGCGCCTCAGGATGGTCACGATCGCTTCCTCACGTGTCTGGGCATTCAGCACGCTGAGGTGGCTTTCGTGGATGGTTCATGTTCTTCTTGCGGGGACATGACCATCTCGGAGTGCGACTCTGCTATGTCAAACATGGCAGAGTCCCTCTGCCTGCCGTGATCCGGCGTGCACACTGGATCCGGTGGAGTTAGAGGTGATTTGAGGATTACGGTGAGGGCTTCCCCAAGTGGAGCTCCTCACCCCTCAAGCACTCCGCAGCCGGTGGAGCTGCCGAAGGAGCGCGCTGGCCACGCGTTTCCTTCGGTGCCCCCTCTGACGACCAGATGTCGATCACTGCATCGGAGGGTGGGCCCTCTCTCTCCGGGGATGACGACCCGGCTGCGTTGCCCCCTTCGGGTGTGGTAGCGTTGTCCGTGCCAGACCCAGAGATGACGGCTATGCTTTCCCGGGCCGCCGAGAATGTCGGGCTCGTGTGGAATCCTAAAAAGCCACCGTGTCCCGATCCTTCGAGGCTGGGCGAGTGGTTCCTCGGTGGGGGTGGCGCTGGTTCTCAGCGCCCCCCTCCGGTGCCATTCTTTCCGGAAGTGCATGAGGAGCTGACAAGATTGTGGAGGGCACCTTTCACTGCCCGAAACACATCTTGTAGTTCTTCCGCTCTCACCACCCTCGATGGTGGAGCCGCTTTGGGGTATGCGGGCATCCCCTCGGTGGAACGGTCTGTGGCCATGCAACTGTGTCCAACAGCCGCTTCCACCCTGCGGGGTGATCCGTGTCTCCCCTCACGGGCCTCTAAGTATTCGTCAGGTCTAACTGGCAGTGCTTATAGAGCCTATGGGGAGGCGGCTTCCGCCCTCCACGCTATGGCGTTGCTGCAGGTCCACCAGGCCAAAGCACTGAAAGACCTGCACGAGGGTGGTCACGACCTGGCGGTTCTACATGAGCTGCGTGCTGCGACGGACCTCGCGCTACGAGTGACGAAGGTGACCGCACAGTCTCTGGGTCGTGCGATGTCCAGGAGCGCCATCTCTGGCTGTGTCTCGCTGACATGAAGGAGCAGGAGAAGGTACAGTTCCTGAATGCTCCCGTGTCACAGACCGGCCCTTTCGGCGACGCTGTCGAGAGCTTTGCCCAGCAGTTCTCGGCAGCCCAGAAGCAGACTGAGGCAAACACATCATGCGCCGGAGGAAACCTGCTGCTTTCACTCCGGCTGCAGCCACTCAGCCTGCTCGTCGCCGTGGGCGCCCCCCTGCGGCCGCCCCCGCTCCCGCGCAGCCGCAGCAGCCTTTCACCAGGCAGCGTCGTGGAGCCGGTCGCAGGCAGGACGCCCAGCCCGTCCAGGCCCCCGCCAAACCTGGCGGCAAGCGCAAGTGCAAGAGGCCCTGGGACGGTCGACCCAGAGATGGAGGAGACTGCTCATCGGGAGATGGTGACTGCACCACTCCCTCCCCCGGAGGAGGGCCGGGTGGAGTATCTTTTGTTCATTTTGTTCCGCCGCTGGCCCAGCAGCCAGCGGTACCCAAAACATCAGTAAAGAGCGGTCTCCTCAATCTCCGGGTCTCAAGAGGAGGAGAGTGGTGATCCGTGTATCACAGGATCGCTTCCCTCCTCCTCTCTCGCCAGCAGGCAGCGGGTGGTTGCCCAAGAGCACCCCTCCTGCCCATTCGTGGAACCAGGTAAGGGCAGTAGCACTCCAGTCCCCGCTTCAAGTCGTCAAACGCCGGGCTGTCACAAGCCTCAAGCCGGGTTCCTGTGTCTCCTCCCACGCGAGGAGAAATCAGGTGAGTGCTACACTACACACCCAGACCCCGCCCCCTGCCGTCACAGGCCCTGGGGCCGGTCCCTGTGTTCCACCTCGCTGCCCCACCGCGGGCATGTCGGTGGGCCCGTTGGCCCCGCTGGTGCGGTCTCTCAGAGCCTGGTTAGCGCTCCCCAGCCCGTCCCGGTGGCTCCTGCGGACCATCAGACTCGGCTATGCGATTCAGTTCGCCCGGCGTCCCCCCAAGTTCAGGGGCATCCGGTTCACTTCAGTCAAAGCCGTCGATGCCCCTGTCTTGCTCGCGGAGATTGCAGTCCTACTGGCGAAGGATGCAATAGAGCCGGTCCCTCCAGCCGATATGAGGTCGGGGTTTTACAGCCCTTACTTCATTGTGCCCAAGAAAAGCGGTGGGTTACGACCGATCTTGGATCTGCGAGTTTTGAACCGTGCACTTCACAAGATGCCGTTCAAGATGTTGACGCAGAAACGCATTTTTGGATGCGTCCGTCCCCTAGATTGGTTTGCAGCAATCGACCTGAAGGACGCGTACTTTCATGTTTCGATTCTCCCGCGACACAGGCCATTCCTGCGATTCGCGTTCGACGGTCGGGCATATCAGTACAAGGTCCTGCCCTTCGGGCTGTCCCTTTTCGCCTCGTGTCTTCACCAAAGTCGCAGAGGCGGCCCCTTGTTCCCCTGAGAGAACGGGGTGTGCGCATTCTCAACTACCTCTACGACTGGCTCATACTTGCACAGTCTCGAGAGCTGTTGTGCGCACACAGGGACCTGGTGCTCAGGCACCTCAGCCAGTTGGGCCTTCGGGTCAATTGGGAAAAGAGCAAACTCGTGCCAACGCAGAGGATCTCTTTTCTCGGCATGGAGTTGGATTCGGTCAACCAGACAGCACGCCTCACCCAGGAACGTGCTCAGTCGGTGCTGAACTGCCTCAAGACTTTATCAGGCAGGACAGCGGTCCCACTGAAACTCTTTCAGAGGCTCCTGGGGCATATGGCTGCAGCTGCGGCCATAGTTCCGCTCGGTCTGCTCCATATGAGACCGCTTCAGCACTGGCTCCATGGTCGAATCCCGAGGTGGGCGTGGAAACGCGGTACTCACCGGGTTCAGATTACACCGGCCTGCCGCAAGACCTTCAGCCCGTGGTCAGATCCTTCGTTCCTTCGGGCAGGAGTGCCCCTGGAGCAGGTATCCAGGCATGCTGTGGTATTCACGGATGCCTCGGCCACCGGCTGGGGTGCCACGTACAACGGGCACGCAGTATCAGGGGTTTGGACGGGCCCCCTTCTGCGTTGGCATATCAATTGCCTCGAGTTGCTGGCAGTACGCCTTGCCCTGTGCCGCCTCAGAGGGTGCCTTCGGGGCAGGGACATTCTGGTCCGTACGGACAACACTGCGACCGTTGCCTATATCAACCGGCAAGGCGGTTTGCGCTCCCGTCGCATGTCGCAACTCGCCCGCCACCTCCTCCTCTGGAGTCAGAAGCATCTGAGGTCCCTTCGTGCCATCCACATCCCAGGAGTGTTCAATCAGGCGGCCGACGAGCTGTCTCGAGCGGCACTTCCTGGGGAGTGGAGACTCCATCCCCAGGCGGTCCAGCTGATTTGGAGTCGGTTCGGAGTTGCTCAGGTAGACCTGTTTGCATCTCCAGAAACCACCCACTGCCAGTGGTTCTACTCCCTGTCCGAGGCAACGCTCGGCACGGATGCACTGGCACACAGCTGGCCCCAGGGCTTGCGCAAGTATGCGTTTCCCCCAGTGAGCCTGCTAGCACAGACATTGTGCAAGATCAGGGAGGACGAGGAGCAGGTCCTGTTAGTGGCTCCATATTGGCCCAACAGGACCTGGTTCCCGGAACTCATGCTCCTCGCGACAGCCCCTCCCTGGCCGATTCCTCTGAGGAAGGATCTGCTTTCTCAGAGACGGGGCACCCTCCGGCACCCGCGTCCAGACTTGTGGAAACTTCATGTGTGGTCCCTGGACGGGACGCGGAGGTTCTAGGTGACCTGCCCCAGGAGGTAGCGCTCACTATCGCTTCAGCACGAGCACCGTCCACAAGACGGGCCTATGCGCTGAAGTGGAACCTGTTCGTCGAATGGTGTTCCTCTTACCAGGAGGACCCCCGGAGATGTTCGATCAGAGCCGTGCTTTCCTTTTTGCAACAAGGGTTGGAGCGTAGGCTGTCCCCCTCCACCCTTAAGGTATATGTTGCTGCTATTTCTGCCCACCACGACCCCATAGAGGGGAGGTCGGTGGGGAAGCACGATCTGGTCGTCAGGTTTCTTAGGGGGGCCAGGAGGTTAAATCCTCCGAGGCCTCCCTCCCTTCCCTCTTGGGATTTGGCTTTGGTGCTAAGAGCCCTACAAACTGCCCCCTTTGAGCCATTGCAGTCAGTCGAGTTGAAGTTTCTTTCTATGAAAACCCTACTCCTGACTGCATTGGCCTCAATCAAGAGGGTGGGGGACCTGCAGGCATTTTCGGTCGACGAGTCGTGCCTTGAGTTTGGGCCAGCTGACTCCAGTGCAACACTGAGGCCCCGGCCCGGCTATGTGCCCAAGGTTCCTACCACGCCCTTCAGGGACCAGGTAGTGAGCCTGCAAGCGCTGCCCTTGGAGGAGGCAGACCCAGCCCTAGCTTTGCTCTGTCCTGTACGCGCACTGCGTCAGTACGTGGATAGAACTCAGAGCTTCAGGACCTCAGAACAGCTCTTTGTCTGTTTCGGAGGACAGCAGAAGGGGAAGGCTGTCTCCAAGCAGAGGATGGCCCACTGGATAGTGGATGCCATCACCTTGGCCTATGAAGCACAAGGTGTGCCCTGCCCGCTCAGGTTGCGTGCTCACTCCACTAGGGGTGTCGCATCGTCCTGGGCGCTGGCTCGTGGTGCCTCGCTAGCAGACATCTGTAGAGCTGCGGGTTGGGCGACTCCCAACACGTTCACTAGGTTTTATAGCATACGTGTCGAACCGGTTTCCTCCTGTGTTCTCACCTCAAACGGGTAGTGGCACTGAGAGGGCCGGCTCAGAGTCGGCTTGCGGCGTCCTTACGCCTAAATTCTCCAGAGAGTTCCTTAACCAGGCAAACCCTGTTGAGTCCTCCAGCACTCCGGCGTCCGGACACGGCGGAGCGTCCGGCGCCAGGCCTTCAGCCAATGAATTCTTGAAATCTGGTGCGAGGCTAGTGCCCATATGAGAGACCCTGTCGGGATCCCATATGTGTATTCCACGGTATTCTTATTGGAGCCGTGTTTCCCCTGGCGGACCACGTTCTGCCATCTCTAAAGATGCAGCCTGAGCCATCTCAGAGACTTCCATGTGCAAAAGGGCCCTCTGGGTTACTTCACATGTTTGAATGTCACTTAAACCCCCTTTGGGAGGAGGTGACTCCGCAGTGTGCCTCTTCCAAGTGGAAGGGCACGCTTCCCAGTGTTATCCTAGTCCTACTGTTTGGGTTGCTCAAGGAACACCAGTAGTTGACCTTCTCTGTGTAGAGCCCGGTCCTATCTTCTGCCTTATAGGAAGGGTCAGGAGCCCTACACAGGGCACTGGAAGGGGCAGCTCCTGTGGCGCTTTGGTAGGGATCCCAATTTCGTCGGTCATCCGACGTGACTCGGAGTGACCGACTGAAAGGGGAACGTCTCGGTTACGTATGTAACCCTCGTTCCCTGAAGGAGGGAACGGAGACGTCACGTCCCGTCGCCACAGTCGCTGTACCACCGCTGAGCTGCCGGGTCGCCGGCTCGGCTCCTCAGCGAAAACATAATTGATGCGGTGCATCAGCTGCCTCTTATGCTCACGCTGTGATCAGCGGCAGCTGGATGCAATAATCGCATGCCAATGTCCATTGGCTCGTTTAGTTACACTCGAAGTGGATTGGTCTCTCTGGCGAGATCCCAATTTCGTCGGTCATCCGACGTGACGTCTCCGTTCCCTCCTTCAGGGAACGAGGGTTACATACGTAACCGAGACGTTATATTTAGACAAACACTAACAGTCTACAATT